>QRFJ01000504.1:389539-516485 GCA_006176705.1 Cocos nucifera
AAAAATAGTTTATTCAAGATAGTGGCATTGGAAAGCAGATTAAGCTTGATGAGAAAGTCTCACAAGCAGAACGAGCTAAGGACCAAGTGGAACCAAATCAGGTTGAGCCAATAAGAACACTACCTCCTCCACCTCGTAGATCGGAAAGAGTTTCCCGTCCCCCTGAAAGATACTTAGGTATTATTTCAGAGGATGTAGAGGAAATGTTCCTCATAGGTAATGGTGCTCATGGTGATGATCCCAAAACCTACAACGAGGCGATATCAGATATCGACTCCGAGAAATGGCTTGAGGCAATGAAGTCAGAGAATCGACTCGATGCACTCAAACCAAGTCTGGACCTTGGTAGATCCACCAGAAGGTATAGTACCTATTGGGTGTAAATGGATCTTCAAGAGAAAGATTGGTGCAGATGGGAATGTGGAGACATTCAAGGCTAGACTGGTGGCAAAAGGTTATAGTCAACGCGAAGGCATTGACTATCAGGATACCTTTTCCCCGGTAGCTATGCTAAAATCCATCCGCACATTGCTTGCTGTTGCAGCCTATTTCGATTATGAAATATGGCAAATGGACGTGAAAACGGCATTCCTAAATGGATATCTTGAGGAAGATATCTATATGGAACAGCCGCTAGGTTTCACATCCAGTGATACTGATCACAAGGTTTGCAAGCTGCAAAGGTCCATATATGGACTTAAGCAAGCATCTCGGAGCTGGAACACTCGTTTTCAATGATGTGATCAAAAAGTTTGGTTTCATCAAAAATGAAGAGGAACCATGTGTTTTCAAAAGGGTCAGTGGGAGCGCTGTTGTCTTCCTCGTATTGTACGTGGATGACATCCTCCTTATTGGGAATGATATTCCCATGTTGACATCAGTCAAGATGTGGTTGTCCAAGGAATTCTCCATGAAAGACCTAGGTGAAGCATCCTTTATTCTAGGAATTAAGGTCTATAGGGATAGACCGAATAGGATGCTAGGACTTTCACAGAAGATGTACATAGAGGAAGTACTAAAGAGGTTTAGTATGGAAAACTCTAAGAGGGGATTAATACCCTTCAGACATGGTATTCATCTTTCCAAGAAGATGTGCCCCAGCACACCTGAGGAAATAGAACGCATGAGCAAGATCCCTTATGCTTCTGCAATAGGGAGCCTCATGTATGCCATGCTATGTACACGACCTGATATAGCCCATGCTGTGAGTGTCACAAGCAGATATCAGTCAAATCCAGGTGAAGAACACTGGACTTCTGTGAAATGTATCCTTAAGTACTTGAGAAGAACTAAGGATATGATGTTGGTCTTTGGTAATGGAGAACTCCAAGTTCAGGGATACACAGACTCGGACTTCATGTCCGATATAGATGATCGAAAGTCGACATCTGGCAGACTGTTTGTGCTGGAAGAGTTCCAAGCAAACGGTGATATGCATCTCATCCGCGATTACCTTGAGAAAGGTTACGTTGAGGTCAAGAGAGTCAACTCCGCAGATAATGTGGCAGACCCACTTACAAAGCCGTTGGGCCAGCAGAAGATCGAAGCCCACCTTGAGAAGATGGGACTTAGACTTGTAGCCAATTGGCTTTAGGACAAGTGGGAGATTGTTAGATATATGTGCCCTAGAAGCCAGAATTGGCTGACACTTGTAATACACTTCTAGGGGCAAAATTGTATAATTTTGACTATAATTAATGAAATGGGTTATTTTCTATCACACATGTGTATTTAGTGTCTGTGATACATCCTTTGAGTTAATGGTAATGATAATTCATATTTTCAAGAGTTGAAAATTTAAGACATGAATAATCATTATTAACTCATAAACAGCTCCCGACCATAGGATCATCACGAGGATGGTGATTGATCCGGAAGGTTGGTGTACGATCGCTTCTCTTTAGTAGATGAGTCTTGAGTCTACGGTGTGGAGACACCGGAGCGAGAGTACAGGTACTCGTTAGAGAACGAGGGCACTGAGCGTGACCACCTCGAGTAGTCATTAGGAAGTCTACCTTCTCGTCAATGACTGACTCGATGCTGCAGTAGTGTGTCTGGTTCTTTGACCTGAGATGCATCGGCAGTTCACCTTGAGGGTGTTATAGTTTGACTACACCATTACTCGGTCTCCTAGCCATATGGAACCCTGAGGTGTATGTTGGCTATAGCATGTTCATTGTAGGAACTGGATTGCATCAAGATGGGAATCTATCTACCTCGGTGGTAGAGGAGTAGCCCTATGATGATCATGAGAATCAAGTCCAGAAGCCCATGGCCATGGTAGAGTGAAATAATAGAAAGAGTTTCTATTTAGATTTTCACATTGGACTCGAATCGAATGATTACATCATATGACAGAGACTAGGGTTTGACGAGTTCACCTTAACCCTAATCTGATCGGGGCTCAAGATAGAAGAACTTAATCACACAGGTAGCTGCACCAAGAGGTTCGCATTCAGCTCTGATGGGTTGCCACCATATACTGCTAGGTGTCACTGGTGGATTTTGGGAGCAATTAGAATGATTTAGATGATCGATCATTCTAGCTGTTCGAATCAGAAGAGTTCTGATCCATCGAAAGGAGTTTCGATGATGTCTATGATAGAGATCATGACATATCCCATTACCATACAGAACTGAACCTAACTGGGTCACACAAACAAGGGTTTGAATCTGGTGATCATCAATTGAACTGATCTAGTTCAATTGATCTGAATGAGATTCAATTAGGTTCAAGGAAATCGTGCTAGCACTCGATTGAACCTAACGTTCTTCTTTTACTATCATAAATAAGTTGTCCTGACTGAGCCAAAGGAGTTTGTGCTCAATCAGAGGCCTTCATATGGTCTGACTGGAGGTTGTCCAAGTCAGAATAGGTTGTCTTATTTGTAAGACATTACCTGCCATTTTTGGTCACCTGCCATTTCTTGTTCTTTGACTTTGGTCAAAAGTCTACCTTTGACTGGTCAAACGTTGACCATTGACCCTTTGACTTTTGACCACATGTCATGCACCTATTGGAGAGCTGGTGGGGGCCTGTCCCCCTGCCAGAACCTGGCAAGGAGAAGGGCGCACGCCAAGGGTGGCGTGAGCCCAAGTAGGAGGCGCCTAGGAGTCCTTGTTGGACAAGGACTCCACCTCCCTTTTGGATTCCAATCAGAGTTCTACTAAGAATCCAGTTTGACTGGTCTTAGGCGCCCTCTAAGGAGGAATCCAGGGGTCTCTATTCCAACCAATCAGATTTAGATCTGATTTCACAAAGGGTTGTGATTGGTTGAGAGGAAGAGGAGTTGGATCACAAGAGGTCTATAAATAAGACCCTGCGCCCAACCCTAATTCCTAAGTGAATTCAATTAGAAACCCCACGCCCCAAGGCTGCCTCTCCCCTCCTTCTCCATGCCATAGCTCTCTTCTCCCCTTGCTCTCCACGTCCAAAAGGTGTTTTGGACTTAGGTTGGTGCGATTCAGATCAAGGAAAGGCGATCAAAAGCAAGAAGGCTGCGCTGCTGCAAAAGGACGACTGCAGATCTTCAAAAGAGTTTTGAAGATCCTACAGATCAGATCCAGATCTGATTTTTGGAGGTGTGATAGAGAAGAAGAGGATCTCCAGATCCAACCCGAGTGGATACCGATAGAGGCCAGGCGCTTGCGTGGCTAAGATCCAGAACCTTCCGCTGCAATCAGGATCATCTACAGGGTAATAGGATTACCCAAATCAGGTAAATTAAATTTGATTTAATTTATCTTATTTTATTTTATTTATTAAAATAATAATAATCAGATCTGAAACTTATCAAGATCTGATTGAGATCAAGAGAAAATTTTTAAAATATATCTCTTGATCTGATCAGATCTGGACGAACCTGGACCGAGAAATCAGGATTTTCCTTCATATTCATCCAAGCACAAGACTATGACATGTGGAATGTCATAATGATAGGACCTCACACACTAATAATTACTATTGATGGAGTGTCCATCCTAAAACTTGAAAAGAATTGGGGTGAACATGATAAAAAGAAGGCTCAACTTAATGCCAAAGCAATGAATATTCTATATTATGCTTTGGACGCTAATGAGTTCAATAGGATATCAACATGTTCATCTGCCAAAGAAATTTGGAATAGACTTGAAGTCACCCATAAGGGGACTAATCAAGTCAAGAAATCTAAGATAAATATGTTAGTACATAAGTATGAGCTATTTAAAATGAAACCACATGAAACCATCACTAAAATATTCACTAGATTCACTGATATTTTGAATGGTTTGAAAAGTCTTGGAAGAGATTATGCTAACAGTGATATTGTGTGTAAAATTCTTAGGTCTTTGCCAAAGAATTGGGAGCCAAAGGTGACTACCATTCAAAAGGCGAAAGTCTTAAATACTCTAGCATTGGAGGAATTAATTGGGTCACTCATGATCCATGAGCTAAACATGAACCAAGAAAGAGAAGAGAAAGTAAAGAAAAAGAAGAGCATTGCACTTAAAGCTGCTACCATCCATATAGAAGAAAGTTATTTCAAAGAGAGTTTGAAAGATGATGAGGAGATGGCTATGATAGCAAGAAGATTCAAGAAATTAATGAGAAGAAGGAAGAGATTTGAATCTAAGAAAAAGTTTAACAAGGGAGAAGGTAGCAAAGAAAAAAAAAGCGAGAAAGAATAACTACCTATTTGCTATGAGTGTAAAAGGCCCGGACACTTTTGAATGGATTGTCCAATGTTAAAGAAAAGCTCCAAGAAAATAAAGAAGAAAGCATACAAAGCCACATGGAGCAATGATGAGGACTCTTCTTCAAGTGAGGAAGAATATTAAAGAGAAGAAAAGGCAAACCTTTGTCTTATGGCACATAGTGATAATGAGGTAAATGATAATACTTTAATTTTAGATTTTACTTTTGAAGAATTATATGATGCTTTCAATGACTTAGTTAATGACTTTAAAAATCTATTACGTAAGAATAAGGAACTAAAGAAAGAGAATCAATCCTTAAGTAAAGATAAAGTTCAAATAGAAGAAAATGTGAAGAATTTACAAACTAATCTAAATGAATCAAATAAAAAGATTATATCTTTATAAGATGAAGTGGTAAGATTAAGATCCATAGGAGATAGATATATGCTAAGCTTTAAAAATCTATAAATAATAATTAAAAATCAAAAGATGGTTCTTGATAAAACCAGTATAGGGTTATGATACATCAAGAATGTAAAAGCCATTGAAAAATGGATTTGCAAAATCTCAAAATTATGGTAGAAGAATTACATGTTACAAATGCAATAAAATTAGATATAAATTTATTGAATGCAAAACCTTTAATTCAAGCAAAATAAAAGTAAAGCAAGTTTGGATTCCAAAAGAAACCATTTATGTTAACCCCAAAGGATCCAAGTTAGCTTGGATACCTAAGTTTGCTTGATTACTTATGTAGGTATGCTTGACATCCGTAAGAGCTAAAAGAAGGTGGTACCTTGATAGCAGATGCTCGAGACATATGATGGGAGATAAATCATAATTTATCTTTCTTGAAGCTAAAGATGGAGGTGTTATAACATTTGGAGACAACAGTTAAGAAAAAATTATTGATCTTGATAATATCTTGATAACACCCTCTACTAGCATAGAAGATGTCTTATATGTTGAAAGACTAATGCATAACTTACTTAATATAAGTCAACTTTGTGATAAGGGCTTTAATGTTTCATTCAAATCATCTCATTATATTGTAACTAGCTTTATAGATGAAAGTATTAAATTTATAGGAAAAAGGCATGGAAATGTTTATATTATTGATTTTGATGAACTTAAAAATGAGAATATTGATTGTCTTGTTGCTATGAATGCTAAACTAAATGAATCAAGTTGGATTTGGCATAATAGATTAGGTCATGCAAGAATGGACTCTCTAAAAAGACTAATTAAACTTGATTTAGTAAAGAAATTATCTAAAATAAATTTTGAGAAAGATAAACTTTGCAAAGCATACCAATTTGGTAAACAAACAAAATCTTTCTTTGATTCCAAAAATATTGTTTCAACTACTAGGCCTCTAGAATTACTTGATATGTATTTGTTTAGACCTATTTCGACTACTAGTCTTGGAGAAAAAAGATATGGTTTGGTAATAATAGATGATTTTTCAAGATATACATGGGTTTTATTTTTATCACATAAAGATGATGCTTTTGATATGTTTGTTGATCTATTTAACAAAATAACAAAAGAAAAAGAATGCAATGTTTTATATATAAGAAGTGATCATGGAACGGAATTTGAAAATCAAAAATTTCAAAATTTTTGTTCTAAAAATGGAATCAATCATAACTTTTCAGCACCTTGAACACCTCAACAAAATGAGATGGTAGAAAGAAAGAATAGGACATTGATTGAAATGGCACGAACATGCTTTATGAAAGCAACCTTCCAAAATATTTTTGGATGGAAGCTATTAACACCGCATGCTATGTACTAAATAGAGCTCTAATTAGACCAATCTTAAAGAAAACTCCATATAAACTCTATAAAGAAAAGAAATCAAATATTTTTTATTTTAAAATCTTTGGATGTAGATGTTTTATTCTTATAAATGGTAAAGATAAGCTTGGAAAGTTTGATGCAAAATTAGATGAAGGGATTTTCCTAGGATATTCATTACATAGTAAAGCATATAGAGTATTTAATAAAAAAACATTGATTGTGGAAGAATCCGTATATATAATTTTTGATGAAACTAACTCTCTTAGAATAAGAGAAGAAGAGCTTGATGTGAAAGCAAAAATTTTAGAAAATAAAATGAAAAATTTATCACTTAAAGATATTTTCTTTCAAGAAAAAGAAGATAAAGAGCAAGAGGTTGAAGAAATAATGCCACATTCCCAAGATGATCAAGGTACATCCAACTTACCAAAGGAGTGAAGGTATGATCATAATCATCCTAAGGAATTAATAATAGGTGATCCATCTCAAGAAGTTAAAACTAGATCACCCTTTAGAGAAGCTATGAATCATATTGCATTTGTATCCCATCTAGAACCTAAAAAATAAAATTAAAGTTGGAAAAGATCCAAATTGGATATTAGTAATGCAAGAACAATTAAACCAATTTGAAAGAAATAAAGTTTGGAAATTAGTTGAAAGACCTAAAAATTTTTTTGTAATTGGTACAAAATGGGTCATTAGAAATAAACTAGATGAGAAGGATAATGTAATTAGAAATAATGCTAGATTGGTTGCATAAGGGTACAATCAAGAAGAGGGTATTGATTTTGATGAATCCTTTGCATCCGTAGCTAGACTTGAAGCTATTAGATTACTCTTAGCATTTGCATATTTTATGAACTTTAAACTTTTTCAAATGGATGTAAAGAGTGTATTCTTAAATGGTTTAATTGAAGAAGAAGTTTACGTAGAACAATCTCCAAGCTTTGAAAGTCAAGAATTACCTAATCATGTATATAAACTTAAAAAAGCACTATATGGATTAAAATAAGCACCTAGGGCTTGGTATGATAGATTAAGTTCTTATTAAACAATAATTTTAAAAGAGGTAACATTGATAAAATATTATTCATTAAAAAAAAATCAAGTGATCTATTGATTATCCAATTATATGTTGATGATATAGTATTCGGTGCTACTAATGAAGTTTTGTGTAGAAAATTTGCTAGTATCATATAGGGCGAGTTCGAGATAAGCATGATAGGAGAGCTCAACATTTTTCTTGGACTCTAAATCAAGCAATCAAATGAGGGGATCTTCATCAACCAAAGCAAATACATCAAGGAAATGCTAAAGAAATTTGGGATGGAGAATGTCAAAGAAAGTGGCACCCTCATGAGCACAAGTTGCAAGCTTGATCAAGACCCAAAAGGAAAAGTAGTAGATCCTAAGCTATATCGAGGTATGATTGGAATTTTACTATATTTAACTGCAAGTAGGTCGGATATAATGTTTAGTGTATGCATGTATGCACGTTATCAATCAAATCCTAAGGAATCACATGTATTAGCAGTTAAAAGAATCTTTAAGTATTTAATAAATACTCAAGATATTGGTTTATGGTACTCTAAACAATCTTCATTAGACTTAATTGGTTATAGTGATTCAGATTTTGCTGGTTGTTGCTTAGATAGAAAGAGTACAAGTGGTGCATGTCAATTTTTAGGAGTGAATTTGATATCATGATTTAGCAAGAAACAAAACTCAATAGCCTTGTTTACGATGGAAGCCGAATACATTGCTGCTGGGAGTTGTTGTGCTCAACTATTGTGGATCAAACAACAACTAGAAGCTTATGGTATTACTTATAATAACATTCCTATTCGATGTGACAATATAAGTATCATAAATTTAACTAAAAATTTTATATTGCATTCAAGAACAAAACATATAGAAGTAAGACAACACTTTATTAGAGAGCATGTTCAAAATAATGATATACTTCTTGAATATGTGCCTACTGAAAATCAAGTTGCTGATATCTTTACAAAACTCTTGAATGAGGAAAGATTTTGCACAATTAGAAAGCAATTAGGTTTATTTGATCCAATTTATTAAATAAATATCTTATGATAATTGATTTTAAAATAATGAGATGATTAGTTTGTGATGAATCATCTGGTATTTACTCATTTTTATCTCATTTAAAAGTAAAAATTAAATGAGAAAATTTTTAGACATGAAATACAAATATCAAAGTCTGTGCCAAATTGGGCCAACCCAATTTTTCTTCATAGAAAAATTGAGCTGGCTAAGTTGTCAGGCATCCTATTTTTTAAACGGACAGATCGATGACTTTTTCATCTTTTGTTTCTTAGCCGTCTAGAGAAAAACCCTAGAAACCCTTAAGCCATTCCCTAGAAACCCATTTCCACTACTCTTAGGAGGGATTTTGGAATCATGCCATGTAGGAAACAAACAATAACCCCTAAGATCAAGCATACATCTTTTGATCTACCATCTAAGAGAGGGATTCATGGAGGAGAACGGTGATCAAAGTTTCAAGAAGATCGTCCTTCACCATCTAGGTCGTCTCAGTCATCCTCACCTCCTCCAAGACCGTCCACTCAACCCCCTCAACCTCCTACTCCATTTTTCCCTCCATCTCCTTCTTCCACACCCATTCCACTCTCCTCTAGGGCTATCACAACTGGTAGAAGGGTGGATTTTGATAGCAAGTGAGGATTTTGAGTTTGGAGAAGGATTGAAATATCGAGGATGGGAATACCTATGCTCTAAGATTAATCTTCCAACCTACACAAATCTAGTACGAGAGTTTTATGGCATTGCTAGGGTTAGCCCAAGATTATTTGAATTAGAAGTCAAGAAAGTTAAGATCAATTTGACTGTGGAGAAATTAGGAAGCTTATTTAGGACACCCACTGAGGAGCCGAGAGACTAGATGATCAAGGGAGTGGGTTGCGACCGTTATTTGGTAGAGATGATGCCATGCACTTTAAGGAAATCCATGCTAGAGACCTGTTTGTGAAAAATAAACTGCTTCACCACATTTCAGTCAGGATTCTAGTATCTAGAGTAGGAAGGTTTGATTTTCTCAATAAAAATGACATAGTTATGATGTACCACATTCTCATGAGGGAAAAGTTTAACGTTCTAGCCTTGATTTTGAGGGTGATGCAAGAAGCATCCCGAAGAGGAAAACCAGCACTACCATACGGGATGTTTCTGACATTAGTTTTCCAAGATTTTGGAGTTAGTGTAGAAGGTGAACCCAGTAAAAAGCTTTAGCATTATGATATATACAATCTGAAATCAATGCATAGGATGAAATTTAAAATGGTCAATGGCATTTGGATGAAACCTGATGAAGAAGGGGAAGAGAGACATGAGCTAGAGCTCATGCCACAGTGTCTAGTGCCTGCTCCATCTTCGTCCACTGTCAGACTAGATGAAGATCAGATTGAGTAGATAGTGTAGCACATACATGATAGGATATCTGGTGGTCTTCCTCAGCTAATCAAAGATGCTGTGAGAGAAGTGTTCGCTGAGCAGTGCACTTCAGCACCTATGGATCCAACCTCATCCAACCCTCTAGAGCCCAGTGTTGATTAGGATGCATTTAGGATCCATCTAGCTATACTTAGAGCATTTTGATTGTAAATGTTCATGATAGGTATCTATGATATGTAATATTTAGACTTCAACATTTTGTGTACTTGAAACTATTTGTATCTATTAATGAATGAAGTTTGAATTTCTGGCTTGCATTGTATCAAATTTTTCATATAAATGAATGAAATTATCTTTTTTCATGATTGATCATATCTCTCTTTACATTGTCCATATACTTTTTGATAATGACAAAAGGGAGAGAAAAATGAGTATAAAATGAGAATTGAAAACATAATTAAATAAAAAGAATGGCACACTACTTAAATGGGCACTACTTTAACAAGAATTAAATAGAGAATGCACAAGCAAGTAAAATTTAATTGAAAACTATAAGTATGGAAGAAATCAAAATTCGAATTACTAAATTGAAACCTCGGCACATAGTAAGGGGAAGCAACACAAAATTTGACTTAGATAAAACATGATTATTATATTTAGTGGGAGCATATGTAAATTGATAAAATGAATATGATGCATGAGTTAATTGGTAAGATTGAATGAAAATATCATTTTGATATATGAAGGAAATGTTATACTCAAAAGATTTTATCATCATCAAAAAGGAAAAGATTGTTGACCCTAGATTGATTTTGATCATAATAAAAGTATTTGAGTATAGATTATTAAATTACTAATATTATTTGTAAGGATGTGTAGTTATAAATTTCAAGTTCTCACAAACTCCAAGTGTTCCAATTCATCTAAATGATGATTCATTATTCAAGATTTTAGAGAAGATAATTTAGATTGGATACATCTATTAAGAGATTTTAATGAAGGTTAAATCAAGGCAAAATGACAAGTCTAGCCTACAAAGTAATTTGGAGAAGAAAGGATCAGAAATAGTCTTCGGCACGCTTGGCATACAAACTGGGCTGACCCAGTCTAAGACTGAGCCATCCTAGTCTCAATGGAAGCAGAAGATAGAAAGGACAGAAAGCTAACTTTTTGTGATCTAGGGAACTGAGCCGACCTAGCTGAAAACTGAGTCAATCCAGTAGAACTAGGCTGACTCAGTTAGAAAGTAAGCCATCCTAGTCTTAAACAATAGAAGAAGATAGAAATAGTATTTCAGGTTTTCTGAGATTGAGCCAATCCAGCTGAAAACTGAGCTAACCTAGTTTAAAACTGAGCCAGCCCAGTGCCTGTAACGGCTAGTTTCTAATTCTATAGCTTTTTTACTCCACACATCTTTCAACGGCTATTTTGGGTCTTCCAACACCTAGATCACTTTCAGAAGCCTATAATGATGACTTGTAATGGTGGAAAACCTCTAGGATATTTAAGAAAGTACTTGAGATAAGAAAAATAACTTTTGCACCAAAAGGAAAGAGCTTCCAAGTAGATTTTTAGTTTTTCAAGTGTATGAGCTAAATAGTAAAAAGGAAGGAGTATTTCTTAGAGCTTTTCTTATCCTTCCAACATCCTCAATCAAAGAGAAGTCAGGCCAACACCATTGAACATCAACTCCTACTTCTTTCAAGCACTCAAAGAGAAGAAATCAAGCCTACAAGCCAAGCTCCCAGATTTTCTTCTCTTACGCTTCAAAGAGTTTATTTTTATTTTGTTCATTATATTTTTCATATTTATTTGAAGTTTCTTGGGGTGAGAAACTTAGATTAGTCCAAGCCTAAAGTTGGATGGTGTATGGTTGTGATTGGTGAGCCAAAGTGAAAACCAATCGGGGTTGATTGTTAACCCAAAAAAATAATCATTGTATGCTTATGGTTGGTGAGCCAAGGTCAAAATCAACTAGGTTGGATTGTGAGCCCAAGTAAAACAATCGGACTGTAATCAAGCCTAATGATTATAGTTGAATTCCTAAGTGGTTTACTTAGGGAGTGGACGTAGGTGCTGAATTTGACATCGAATTACTATATCAATGTGTGATCTTATTTCTAGATTTTTCTTAACTTAAATTTTATGTTTTAAAGTATTTACCTTTAATTTAAAAAATTCCCCTCCTTGGGGAAAACGATATCTTTGGCACCTAGATAGGTCATATAGCAGAAGATAGGATTAACAAATTGGAGAAAAATGGGCTATTGAGTCCATTGACTTTTGAGTCATATCCAACTTGTGAATCTTGTCTTCAAGGCAAAATGACTAAACTCCCTTTTGTTGGACATGGGGAGAGGGCCACAGATCTCCTTGCCCTAGTACATACTGATGTGTGCGGCCCATTTGATGTGCCGGCTAGAGGCAATTTTGTCTACTTCATTACCTTTACCGATGATCTGTCTAGGTATGGGTATGTGTATCTTATGAGACACAAGTCTGAAGCTTTTGAAAAGTTCAAAGAATTCAGACATGAAGTAGAAAAACAAACTGAAAAAACCCATTAAGGTTCTTCGATCAGATCGAGGAGGTGAATACCTTAGCCGGGAAAATTCCTAGACTATCTTAAGGAAAATGGCATAGTCTCTCAATGGACTCCACCAGGAACACCTCAACTCAACGGGGTTTCAGAATGGAGAAATCGGACTCTATTGGATATGGTTCGATCCATGATGAGCTTCACAGACCTCCCTGATTTTCTTTGGGGACATTCATTATTAACTTCAATCTTATTTACTGAATAGGGTTCCCTCTAAAACCGTTCCTACCACACCGTATGAGATATGGCACGGTAAGAAACCAAGTCTGAGTCATCTCAGAATTTGGGGTTGTCCGGCTCATGTCAAAAGACAACAAGCGGACAAGTTAGAGTTTAGGTCCTTTAGAGCTCGATTCATAGGATATCCTAAAGAGTCATTAGGATACTATTTCTACATTCCAGAAGACCACAATGTGATTGTGAGTCGACATGCCATCTTTCTTGAAAAATAGTTTATTCAAGATAGCGGCATTGGAAAGCAGATTAAGCTTGATGAGAAAGTCTCACAAGTAGAACGAGCTAAGGACCAATTGGAACCAAATCAGGTTGAGCCAATAAGAACACTACCTCCTCCACCTCGTAGATCGGAAAGAGTTTTCCCGTCCCCCTGAAAGATACTTAGGTATTATTTCAGAGGATGTAGAGAAAATGTTCCTCATAGGTAATGGTGCTCATGGTGATGATCCCAAAACCTACAACGAGGCGATATCAGATATCGACTCCGAGAAATGGCTAGAGGCAATGCAGTCAGAAATTGACTCGATGCACTCAAACCAAGTCTGGACCTTGGTAGATCCACCAGAAGGTATAGTACCTATTGGGTGTAAATGGATCTTCAAGAGAAAGATTGGTGCAGATGGGAATGTGGAGACATTCAAGGCTAGACTAGTGGCAAAAGGTTATAGTCAACGTGAAGGCATTGACTATCAGGATACCTTTTCCCAGTAGGCTATGCTAAAATCCATCCGCACATTGCTTGCTGTTGCAGCCTATTTCGATTATGAAATATGGCAAATGGACGTGAAAACGGCATTCCTAAATGGATATCTTGAGGAAGATATCTATATGGAACAGCCGCTAGGTTTCACATCCAGTGATACTGATCACAAGGTTTGCAAGCTGCAAAGGTCCATATATGGACTTAAGCAAGCATCTCGGAGCTGGAACACTCGTTTTCAATGATGTGATCAAAAAGTTTGGTTTCATCAAAAATGAAGAGGAACCATGTGTTTTCAAAAAGGGTCAGTGGGAGCGCTGTTGTCTTCCTCGTATTGTACGTGGATGACATCCTCCTTATTGGGAATGATATTCCCATGTTGACATCAGTCAAAATGTGGTTGTCCAAGGAATTCTCCATGAAAGACCTAGGTGAAGCATCCTTTATTCTAGGAATTAAGGTCTATAGGGATAGACCGAATAGGATGCTAGGACTTTCACAGAAGATGTACATAGAGGAAGTACTAAAGAGGTTTAGTATGGAAAACTCTAAGAGGGGATTAATACCCTTCAGACATGGTATTCATCTTTCCAAGAAGATGTGCCCCAGCACACCTGAGGAAATAGAACGCATGAGCAAGATCCCTTATGCTTCTGCAATAGGGAGCCTCATGTATGCCATGCTATGTACACGACCTGATATAGCCCATGCTGTGAGTGTCACAAGCAGATATCAGTCAAATCCAGGTGAAGAACACTGGACTTCTGTGAAATGTATCCTTAAGTACTTGAGAAGAACTAAGGATATGATGTTGGTCTTTGGTAATGGAGAACTCCAAGTCCAGGGATACACAGACTCGGACTTTCATGTCCGATATAGATGATCGAAAGTCGACATCTGGGAGTCTGTTTGTGTGCAATGGTGGTGCTGTCAGCTGGAAGAGTTCCAAGCAAACGGTGATAGCAGATTCCACCATGGAAGCAGAATATATCGCTGCATCAGAGGCTGCAAAGGAAGCATTCTGGTACAAGAAGTTTGCTGCAGAAATTGGAGTAATGCCATCAGATGCCATTCCTCTATACTGCGACAACAATGGCGCCATAGCCCTTGCTAAGGAGCCGAGGTCTCACCAAAAATCCAAGCACATTGAGCGGCGATACCATCCTCATCCGCGATTACCTCGAGAAGGGTTACGTCGAGGTCAAGAGAGTCAACTCCACAGATAATGTGGCAGACCCACTTACAAAGCCGTTGGGCCAGCAGAAGATCGAAGCCCACCTTGAGAAGATGGGACTTAGACTTGTAGCCAATTGGCTTTAGGACAAGTGGGAGATTGTTAGATATATATGTGCCCTAGAAGCCAGAATTGGCTGACACTTGTAATACACTTCTAGGGCAAAATTATAATTTTGACTATAATTAATAAAATGGGTTATTTTCTATCACATATGTGTATTTAGTGTCTGTGATATATCCTTTAATGATAATGATAATTCATATTTTCAAGAGTTGAAAATTTAAGACATAAATTATCATAATTAACTCATAAATTGAAAGGGCAAGTGTGGTGCTCTCAAGTCTTGAAAGATCATGAAGGAGTCAAAGTGGTGGCTCCTAAAGGCTAGGATTGGTCAGAAATGTATCAGCAAAGATAAAGAGACTGGCACACAATTGGACTGGCTCGGATACACAGTCGAGCCAGCTCAGTTTGATATCGAGCTGGCTCATCTCGTATTCAAGCCAACTATCTCAAGGAAATAGAAGACAGTTTGGAGAGATGCAGTTGAATCGGCTCGACCTCTGATCAAGCCAGCTCGATGGTGGTGAACAGTTCTGGATGAATTTCTGTTTGATCTTGGATTGGATTTAATTCAAGGGATCTTAAGGCCTGGTATGAGAGATCTTAAGGTGGCTAATTCATGTATTGGACTACATCTTTAGTCTAGGGGATGAGAGCATGCAAGACATGGGTTTACATGGGCTTGGGTGAGTGTTTTCATATATGGGTTAACCAAGAAAAGTTTTTTTATGGTTGAGTCATGTTAACTCAAGGTGTCTATATATACTTGTATGTGTAGATTACGAAAAAGAGAATGAATTGAATCCCTTTTCTTCTTGAAATCCTAGATTTCTCTCTTTCTCACTCTGCCGTCATCTCATGTTCTTATCATATGATTTTTATCTTTTTTGCTATCGTCTCCAACTTGCTTCCTCAGAATTGGTAGAAAGTACAAGGATTTTCATAGGTCCTGAAATAATTCATAACAAGTGGTATCAGAGTTAGGTTGTATGAAAAGAGGAGAAGATGCCTGAATATTGAAGATCTTCAGGTACTGTGAATTCAGTAAGATCCTGTTAAGATATTTTTTAAATTCCTTGGATCTGTATTGCATTTTTTTTTGGCTTGGATCTAGCCATGGAAAGCAATGTGAAGGTTGATTTTGAGAAGTTCAATGGGAAAGAAAACTTTTTCATGTGGAAAGTTCGTGTGAAAGATCTTCTGGTTCAAGCTGAATTGGATCAGGTGTTGAAAGAGAAGCCTGAAGGAATGTCAGATCGCCAGTGGATGTCTCTAGAAAAGAAGGCCTACTTTGTGATTAGGGAATGCTTGTTGGATGTGGCACTCTATTCAGTTTTAGAGGAGAGGACCCCAAGAGGCTTGTGGTCAAAGTTGCAAATCATGTATATAGATAAGAATATGTGTAATAAGTTAATATTGAAGAAAAGATTGTACAGCCTTCGAATGTAGGAAGGCGGAGATGTCTTGGGACACATCCAAAAATTTGACTAGATGTGTAATAAGTTGCTAAATGTTAGAGTGAAGATGGATGAAGAAGATAAATCGTTGCTTCTGTGATACTCGTTGCCCTCATCCTATGATCCATTGGTGACAACGTTGCTCTATGGTAAGGAGATCCTGGAGTATGAAGACATGGTCTCGGTATTACAAACCAACAAACAACGGAAGAAGTTGAGCAAGAAAGGTGTTCCCCAGGAGGGCTTGACCATGGGGGAGAGACCTAGAAGATCAAAGGAGAGAGGCAAGTCAAGGGAACGATCAAAGTCTCGAAAGAGTAAGAACAGAAAGGAAGCTAGATGCTACAAGTGTAACGAGATTGGGCACTTTAGGCATGATTAACCACAATGGAAGAACAAGAAGGGAGAAAAGAGTGAATCTGATGCACTGAGTATAGTGGCTGATAGTGAGGTAGAGGATGACCTCTTAGTTGTTTCAGATGGTCATAGAAGATACACAGATTTATGGATCCTAGATTTAGCCTGTTCACATCACTACATCCCAAATCGGTCTTGGTTTGTCTCATACACCAAGATTGATATGGGGATTGTGATACTTGGAGATGATCACCCATGTAGAGTCACTGGTATTAGAAGCATCCAGGTGAGGATGTTAGATGGGATGGTGCGGACTCTCACAAATGTAAAGTACATCTCAGATTTGAAGAAAAATCTCGTTTCACTAGGCTATCTAGAGAGGAGCGACTGCAGCTTCAGCAATCATGCCAGGAGTGGAGTTCTCAATATCTCTAAAGGTGCTATGATGGTGATGAGGGACAGGAGGATGGAGAACAACCTCTATAAGTTGATTGGATTTGTGGTGACCGAGAAATCTAATGCAGCGGTAGCAGTGCAAGATCAGCAAGGGCCTTATCGGTTATGGCACTACCACCTAGGCTACATGAATGACCATAGGTGAAGGAGCTAAGCAAACACGATCTAATTTCAGATCTAGATGGAGGTGTTACAGAGGTACGTGAGCCATGCCAGATAGATAAATAGAGGAGAGTATAATTTGCTATCAGTTTAGCCCACAGTGCTGCCCCACTGGAACTGGTTCACACTAATGTGGGGGAGCCGGCTCCATTTTCGATTAGAAATGGAGCGAGATACTTCTTGATCTTTATAGATGTTTTTTTAAGAAAGGTATGGGTCTACTTCATGAAGAAGAAATTAGAAGTCTTCACTAGGTTCAAATTATGGAAAGCTAAGGTGGAGAAGGAGATAGGTCAGGACTTGAAGTGTCTACGATCAGATAACGATGGAGAATACACCAGCAAAAAGTTCCAAGGCTTTTGTAAGGAGTGTTATATCAAAAGGCACTTCTCGGTAAAAGAAACTCCTCAACAAAATGGGATGGCTGAAAGGATTAACAGAACCCTTTTGGAAAAGGCACAGTGCATGAGGCTATAGGCAAGGCTTCCGAAGGCATTCTGGATTGATATAGTGGATGCAGTCTGTTATCTGGTGAATTGGTTGCCTCATACAAAGTTAGATGGTGGTATTCTAGAGGAGAGATGGTCTGGAAGGAAGATTGGGCTGAGCCATCTAAGGGTTTTTGGGTGCACAGCTTTTATGCATATCGATGCTGGTGAGCGGAACAAGTTGGATGCCAGATCATGAAAGATGGTGTTCTTGGGATATCCATGAGGAGTTAAGGGATACCGGCTATGGGATCCCTTGGAGAAGAAGGTTGTCATTAGTAGGGATGTCACCTTCGATGAAAATTCAGTTCTCCAAAGGTGAGATGGCATGAAGGAGTAGCAGATGCAGTAGGAGGTCCAGCAGGTCAGTGCTGGATAGTTAACATCTTACTCTATTTTGCCACTTGCAGGTGCATCAGGAGGTCTTGGTATTCAGGTGGAGCACTCACCGGAGGTGTCTCCATAGGTGGATCACTCATTGGAGAGAGCTCAGATAGGTAATGAAAGCTAAGAGGCCCTGCAGGAGCAAGCTGGACCTAGGATGGATTTCAGGGTTGCACTGCACAAGCCCAAAAGGAGCACTAGGCAATCGAAATGATATGGCTTCGAAGATACACTATCATATGCCCTGGTGACAGCAAACTGGAACCCATATACCTGCGAGGAGGCTATGGATAGCCAGAATAGAGAGAGGTGGGTCCAAGTAATATCCGAGGAGATGCAGGCTCTCCATAAGAATGAGACATGGCATTTGGTGTAGTTGCCATGAGGAAAGAAATCCATTGGTTGCAAGTGGATTTACCAATGCAAAGAGGGGCCTGTAGAGTAGGGAGGTGTTAGGTATAAGATGCGGTTAGTGGCCAAGGGATACTTTCAGAAGAAAGGCATTGATTTTAGTGAAGTATTTTCTCCTATCGTTAGGCATACTTCCATCAGAATGTTGCTAAGCATTATGGCAGCTCAGGACTTAGAGTTGGAGTAGATGGATGTTAAGATGGCATTCCTCCATGAGCATTTGGAGGAGAGCATTTATATGGAGCAGCCACTAGGCTTCCAAGAGCCAAGAGCAAAAGAAAAGATCTATTTACTGTAGAAATCATTGTACGGGCTGAAGTAATTGCCAAGGCAATGGTGCAAGCAATTTGACTCATATGTGAGGAGCATTAGAGTTTCCAAGTGTGAGTATGACCCTTGTGTGTATGTTAAATCTTTGGAGGATGAGTCTAGGGTGTTTCTACTCTTGTATATGGATGACATGCTTATAGCATGCAAGAGTAGGAAGGTTGTACAGGAACTAAAGGTAGTCTTGTCTTGAAAGTTTGAGATGAAGGATTTGGAGCCTGCAAGGAAGATCTTAGGCATGAAAATCTTCAGAGATCAAGCCAAGAGGATGCTGCATTTATCTCAGGGAGGCTGACACTTCAGACTCTCAAAGATGATGTCACCACAGACTGAGGTGGAGGCTCAGAAGATGAAGACAACACCATATGCCTCTGGTGTAGGAAGCTTAATGTATGCCATGATGTGTTGTAGATCAGATATCGCCCATGCAGTGAGCCAAGTTAGTAAGTTCATGGCACAGCTTGGTAAGGAGCACTGGCGAGCATTGAAGTTGATCTTTAGGTACTTGATGGATACTGATGGAGTTGGCATCTGCTATGGACAGCATGATGGAGCTGAGGAACTCTCCGATGTGTCCAAGGAAGCTCGGGGTAGATAAATGGGTTTATGGATATAGATTTCAGTGGAGACTTGGACACTTGGCGGTTAACGATAGGCTTTATGTTTAGCCAGTCTAGAGGTCCAATCTCATGGAGATTATGCTTGCAACCCATCATGACCTTATCTATAACTGAGGCAAAATACATAGGTGTTATGAAGGAAGCAAAGGAGGCTCTATAGTTGAAAGGATTGGCATTGGAGATGGATCTCATGCAGGAGGCTGTCAGGATGCACTGTAATAGCCAAAGTGCACTATTACTTCCTCAAAACTTTGTCTACCATGCAAGGATGAAACACATCGATATCAGGTACCATCAGATCAAATAACTTGTGGAAGATGGTAAAGTAAAGCTAGTGAAAGTCTAGACCAAGGAGAATCCAGTGGATGCACTAACAAAAGTTTTTCCTTGGGATAGCTTTCGTAAATGTATGAAATCAATGTGTCTGATGGATAGGATAAACTTGCCTCAAGTCTTGGGGCACCAAGGTGGAGATTGAAAGGGCAAGTGTGGTGCTCCCAAGTCTTGGAAGACTGTGAAGGAGTCAAGGTGGTGGCTCCTGAAGGCTAGGATTGGCCGAAGATGTATCAGCAAAGATAAAAAGGCTGGCACACAGTCGAACTGGCTCAGATATGAAGGGAAATCCTAATTTCCTGGACCAAGTTCGTTCAGATCTGATAGAATCAAGAGATATATTTCAAAAAATTTTCTCTTTGATCCGAATTAGATTGATCTTTATTATTCTAATGATTAAAATAAAATTTAGATAAATTAAATTAGATTTAATTTACCTTGATGTAGGATAATCCTATTACCTGTTGATGATTCTATAAGCAGCGGAAGGTTCTGGATCTAGCCATGCAAGTGCCTGGCCTTTATCGATATCTATTTGGGTTCGGATCTGAGAGATCCTCTTTCTTCTCTATCACTCTTTCAAAAATTAGATACTGAAATCTATTTGAAGATCTTCAAAACAGCTTTCAAAGATCAGCATTTGTCCTTTGCCAGCCTGCCGCCTTCTAGCTTTCTGTCGCGCTTTCTCTTGCCGTAAATTGCATCAACTAGATCCCTAAACTATTTGGGATGGAGAGGAGAGGAGAAGATGGATCCTACATGGAGGAGGAGGGAGAGAGCAGGCCTTGGGGCATGGGAATTGTGTTGTTTTCTCCTTTAGAGTTGGGCGAGGGTCTTATTTTATAGACTATGCGCATGATCCAACTCCTCTTCTTCCCAACCAATCACAACCCTTTGTGAAATCAGATTCTAAATCTGATTGGGTGGAGAAATAGATCCCTTGGATTCATTACCTTAGAGGATGCACCTTAAGACCAGTCAAAAGTTGGCTTCTTAGAGGAGTCTATCAAAAATCCAAGACAAGACAGATGAGCAGGTTTCTGTCACAACACGGGACTCCTGGGCGCCTCCTACTGTGGCGTGCGCCCTCCTCCTTGCCAGCTTCTGGCAGGGGGACAAGCCCCCACCAGCTCTCCAATAAGTGCGTGACATATGGACAGAAGTCAAAGTGTCAATGGTCAACATTTGATCAGTCAAATGTCAACTTTTGACCAAAGTCAAAGGATAAGAAATGGCAGGTGACCAAAAATGGTAGGTATTGTCTTACAAAATAAGACAACCCTTTTCTAATCTAGACAAGCTCCAGTTAGATCAAGTGAAGGCCTCTGATCGAGCACAAACTCCTTTGGCTCGGTCAGGACAACTATTTATGATAGTAAAAGAAGAACGTTAGGTTCAATCGAGTGCTAGCACGATTTTCTTGAATCTAATTGAATCTCATTCAGATCAATTGAACTAGATTAGTTCAATTGATGATCACCAGATTCAAACCCTTGCTTGTGTGACCCAGTTAGGTTTAGTTCTGTATAATAATGGGATATGTCATAATCTCTATCATCGACATCATCGAAACTTCTTTCGATGGATCAAAACTTTTTTGATTTGAATAGCTAAAATGATCGATCATCTAAATCATTCTAATTACTCCCAAAATCCATTAGTGACACCTAGCAGTATATGGTGGCAACCCATCAGAACTGAATGCGAACCTCTTGGTGTAGCTACCTATGTGATTATGTTCTTCTATCTGGAGCTCCGATCAGATTAGGGTTAAGGTGAATGATGCGTGCTAATCTATAGCTATGACAAGTACACCAGTCGATCAAGTAATAAAGTGAATGAGTAGAGTATCGTCCCTAGAGGATTGGAAAACAAGTACTGAAAAGCTCTTTCCTATGCTTTATTTAGAAAACCAATTTATGAGAATAAAAAATTAAAGAATAAAATAAAAAAATAATTAAATTTTTTTTTTAGAAATAGAGAGAGTATAATTATTAGGGTTTTAAACTTAAGAGCAATGGTTTACTAAGGCAATCGGTTCACCAACTCAGTCAATACAATATTCAGGTTATTAGATTAATTTTTTTTCATGTGACGGTGGAGTCTCCTAATTTATTCACTACCCTTTAGTCTAGGCATAGCAAAACTATCAATATTTATTAATTACCCTTTGGTCTAGATGTAATTTAAATAAATATTAATGCATTAAGTTTTGTGAAATCCTCTAATTAAAATACGCTGCGTCCAAAGTGCACTAAAATTCCTGCATGCATATGAATTCTAATTTGATTCATAATACAAGGTATATAATCAAGAAGCACTAACATAGATGTACTTGGTTCGTAACATCTATGTTCATCAGATCAATTAGAAGATGGCCAGTAATCTAAAAGCATTAAGATCAGATTTATATACTCCTCATGAATAAAATTTAAAATTAAATTACACCGAATATTGCATCAAAAGTGTGGCTATACCTTAGCCTTAGTAAAAAAAAATTTAGTTCATGATAACAAGTTCAAAAATAGCAAACAAAATAAAAAGCATAGAGAAATTAGACTGTTTGATTGCTAAAATTGATTATCCGTTGCTCTTGGTGTGGAGAACCTGGTGAAGAAGAAGAGGCTCCTTGATCGATATCTTGATTGTCGAAGAAAAATCTTTTTCTTTTCTCTTCTGACTCTCATCTCTTTTTATCTCTCTCCTCTCTTTTTCTTTTTTTTTTTTAATTCTCTGACTACTTTTCTCTTTTTTTTCTCTGACTCTACAACTTTTCTTCCATTTTTTTTCTTCCCTTGCTTCCTTTTTTCTACGGCAACAGCAGGATTTTATAGGCTAAAAAATTGACTCCTCCCCAAATTCATTTAGAAATTAGATTTCAGACTCCCAAAATAACTCAAACAAGAATCTGGATAATTTTGCCCGTTAGATGTTGATCAAACGGTCCCAAAACTACTTAAAAACTCCTTAAAATAATCTAGATCAAGTCGAATTTCATGCCAGCCGTTGGATCAACCGTTGGAATGAATCTGGGCCATCCAATCACATAGAAAGAAGGCTTCTGATCTTTAGTTTAATGTCGGGATGAATCTCAGCCGTCAAATCTCGATCAGAAGCTGCAGATGCCGTTCGTCAGCGCTTTCATTTCAACCGTCCGATCAAGTCTCAATAAATGGCACCCATTGGATCAGACAAAATTCTCAAATTGCCCTCTATAGACCATGCACTAGCTCAATGTTGCATGGACCGCCGCATTCTTCAGCCAATCGGAGCGCGCTTCTTGCTGTGAAATTCTCGAAATGCCCTCCTATTGATCCACCATGCGTCGTGAAAAATGCTGATGTCATCCTGACGTCAGCGCTGCATCGATGGGTCGGTCTGCTGTTGCGGTTGAATCGGGTCGAACCACTGAGCCAATTTTCTGAACCGATTTGAACCGAATCAATTTTTTTTTTTTTGAAATTCAATTTCGGGCTCGTTTGAAATCTATTTTATCTGAAATTTATTTCATCTGAACCAAAAAAATAAGATCTTCACATTGTTGGCCTTCTTTCCTATATAAGATTAATAAAAGTATCAATTTTTAAAGAAATAGATTAATTTATTTTATAATTTAATATTTTTATTAGTATATTTTTACCACTTATCACACCCCTCAACTTAGTCATTGCTAGTCCCTTAGCAATATTTTATTTAATACCATATTTCAATAAAATTATCCATCACAAAGATAAAATCTAGGACTAAAGATCAAAAAGTTTAGAAAATACTGCTAACTAAGCATTGAGCTTCAGAAGCAAATTTTTCAGTCAATATAATTAAAAACTTTCTTAGAGTACATCAAAGATCTATAGCACTTATGTTTGTGATGACTAACTTTAGCATTTCAGTATTAAATTAAAAGAATAAAAGTATCCTCTCTTATCACCTATTTTGGTCAATTTTCTATACATTCTCAATTTTATACTCATGAATTAAGGTAGCTTTCACACTGCCTTTTTTTTTTTTTTTACTATGCTGAGCATCCTGGCCTTTTCTTCACTATTTTACGTGAATTTTCACACTTGACCTAGGTGCAGAGACCCAGTTACTAGGCTTTGGGCAATCCACATATACTCTGTCTTTTGCACTTTATTTATAGGCAGGTAGCTCTTTCCTTAAATTCAAGTTTCTTTGATTAGAATGTATATTAATTATCAATTTTTAGTGATAATTGAATCCTCAGTTGGCCTTATAATCAATACCTACTTTGCCTTGTTAGTGTGCATGTGCAATTAAAAAGTGCTAATAGTCTTTTAATGACCTAAGTAGGCTGCTAAAAGTTGACCAACTAATCTACTTCTTTAACTCATTACATTCATTAGCAAATAATTCTATCTTTTATCACTTATCCAGTTTATCTTGCTCAAGATTTTCTTCTTGACACATGATTTTTTTTTTTTTTTTTTTTTAACTTATTCTACATTGTCTTAAAGGAGAAAGAAAAATAAAGGATGCAATAAAGGATAGGAAGGAATACACCTGATTTGGTTCAGTCTGGTTCTTTGGAGCTTTGAAATTTTGCTTGAGCTCTCATTGATTTTTCTTTGCAAAATTGAAAATACACACCAAAGCAGTAAAAGAGCAACAACAAATTACTGAAAAATAAAAGAAAAAAAAAAAAAAATGATCAAAACTAAAAAGAAAAGAAATAACCTATCTAGTAGTTCTGATTTATAGTCTTCAGCTTGACTTTCTTTGAATTCTAAAGTGGATCAATCTGGTGCCACTTCAATTGAAATACTTTCATGTTTGATCAAGTCCTCTTTCAATTGGACATTGCTAGCTTTTATAGTCTCAAACCTATTTTCTATAGAATTCTCATATACTGAATTATCAATAATATCAATTAGAAAATAAGTTTGATTATCATCAGTATGTTTAGTATCTTTGAAAACATTAAAAGTAACTTGTTCATCTTGGACTCTAAGAATTAATTTTCCTTGTTGAACATCTATTAAAGCTCCTCCAGTAGCTAAAAAGGGTCTCCCTAAAATAAGGGGTACATCATAATCTTCTTCCATATCAAGAACAATAAAATCAACAGGAAAAATAAACTTGTTTACCTTTACCAAGACATCCTCCACTATACCTCTTGGATATTTAATGGATCTGTCGGCTAATTGAAGAGTAATAGTGGTAGGCTTTGGTTCTCCTAGACCCAGCTTCCTGAAAATAGAAAAAGGCATGAGATTAATGCTTGCTCCTAAATCACATAAAACTTTATCAAAACTACAATCACCAATAATGCAGGGGATAGTAAAACTCCCTGGATCTTTTAACTTCTATGGTAATTTATTTTGAAGTATTGCTGAGCATTCTTCATTCAAATTTATTCTCTCATGCTCCTTCAGCTTTTTCTTATTTGTTAAGATTTCTTTGAGAAACTTGGCATACCTGGGCATTTGAGTAATAGCATCTACAAAAGGAATATTAATATATAAATTCTTTAAAATTTTGAAAAAGTTAGAAAATTTCTTATCTGGATGCTGTATTTGTCTCTCTGGGAATGGTAGTGGCGGCACGTAGGGCTTCACATTTGGATCAGGCAAATCGTATACCTGGAGACCATCCATCTGTTGGTTGTTTTGGTGACTGACGAATTTTAGTTGATGGTTCCTTATTTGTAGTTGGCTCTTCAGTCTCATTCTTCTGATGTGGCTCCTCCAGCTTTGTACCACTTCTTAGGATGATAGCATTGACTTGCTCCCTTGGATTTGTCTCCGTATTGCTTGGCAAGGATCCTTGAGGTCTCTCAGGAGATTATCTTAGCCATTTGACCTATTTGCATCTCCAAGTTTCGAATTGCTGCTGTTTGGTCCTGCCTAAGTTTGGCTTCCAAATTTTTTATAGTTGCTTCTTGGTTTTGCATAAATTTGATCCATCAGCTCTTCCATGTTGGACTTCTTTTCAGGTACTTGGAATCCTAGGGGTGGCTGTTGTGCTGCATTTTGATTACTCCATGAGAAATTTGGGTGCTGCCTCCACCCTTGATTGTATGTGTTGGAGTAGGGATTGTTTTGTTGCGGCCTAAAAAAATTACCAATATAATTAGCTGTATCGGTTGTTTTAGCAAAAGGATTACCTGTCTGGCAATTGCTCGTATCATGTCCTCCTCCACATAGGTCACAAGTAATGCTCTGAATATGCATAGCTGTTCCCTTCAAGTTGTTGACTTCGGCTCTAAGGGCTGCAATTTCAGCTAGTAAGGTTGGCACGCAATCTACTCCCTGCACAGCTGCTAGTCTTTTTGGCATCATGCGTTCTATCTGCCATTGATAGCTATTTGATGCCATCTCATCGATCAGATCGAAGGCTTCTTCCTCCATTTTTTGATTAATGGTTCCTCCTGCTGCTGCATCAATCATAGAACGATTAGTAGGAGATAAACCATTATAGAAAGTTTGTTACCTAAAGCCATACGGGTAGTTGATGATGTGGACATCTCCTCAGTAGTTCCTTGAAATGCTCCCAAGCCTCATATAGTGTCTCCATGTCCATCTGCATAAAAGAAGTGATATCGTTGCGCATCTTGGCAGTCTTGGAAGGTGGAAAGTACTTGGCTAAGAATTTTTGGGCTAGGACATCCCAAGTTGTGATAGAACCTGCAGGAAGAGAATGAAGCCAACTCTTAGCTTTATCCCATAAAGAGAAAGAAAATAACCTTAATCTAATAGCATCATCCGACACCCCATTAATTTTAAAAGTATCACAAAGTTCAAGAAAATTAGAAATATGGGCATTCGGATCATCATGCACGTGTCCACTGAATTGGACAGTTGATTGAATCATCTGGATCATCGCCGATTTTATTTCGAAGTTGTTTGCTCGTACAGGCGGTCTCCTGATGCTCGAAGCTGCATCGGCTATAGATGGTGTGATGTAATCATTTAATGGATGATGTACTGGTCGAATAGCTTCATGCTGTCCTTCGGTCGCCATATCCAATCCTAGATTGATGTCGTTAGGATCTTCAGCTGCCATGTTTCTTTCTTGTTGTAGTCTTCTAATGGTCCTTTCAATTTCTAAATCTAAAGGTAGTAAGTTACTATGTCCAGTACGTGTCATGCACTGAATAATTTTTTTTTTAAAATAATAAAAATTAAAAATAAATTTCTAAAGTAAAGCTAGGATCAAAATTTTAATATTGTTTTAGACACAATCTCCGACAACGGTGCCAAAAACTTGATGCGTGCTAATTTATAGCTATGGCAAGTGCACCAGTCGATCAAGTAATAAAGTGAATGAGTAGAGTATCGTCCCTAGAGGATTGGAAAAATAAGTACTGAAAAGCTCTTTCCTATGCTTTATTTAGAAGATCGATTTATGAGAATAAAAAATTAAAGAACAAAATAAAGAAAGAAATAATTAAAAAAAATTTTTAGAAAATAGAGAGAGTGTAAATTATTAGGGTTTTAAACTTAAGAGCAATGGATTACTAAGGCAATCGGTTCACCAACTCAGTCAATACAATATTCAGATTATTAGATTAATTTTATTTCATGTGACGGTGGAGTCTCCTAATTTATTCACTACCCTTTGGTCCAGGCATAGCAAAACTATCAATATTTATTAATTACCCTTTGATCCAGGTGTAATTTAAATAAATATTAATGCATTAAGTTTTGTGAAACCCTCTAATTAAAATACGCTGCGTCCAAAGCGCACTAAAATTCTCGCATGCATATGAATTCTAATTTGATTCATAATACAAGGTATATAATCAAGAAGCAATAACATAGATGTACTTGGTCCGTAACATCTATGTTCATCAGATCAATTAGAAGATGGCCAGTAATCTAAAAGCATTATGATCAGATTTATATACTCCTCATGAATAAAATTTAAAATTAAATTACACTGAATATTGCATCGAAAAAGTGGCTACACTTTAGCCTTAGTAAAAGAAAATTTAGTTCATGATAACAAGTTCAAAAACATCAAATAAAATAAAAAGTATAGAGAAATTAGTCTATTTGATTGCTGAAATTGATTATCCGTTGCTCTTGGTGTGGAGAACTTGGTGAAGAAGAAGAGGCTCCTTGATCGATATCTTGATTATCGAAGAAAAATCTTTTTCTTTTCTCTTCTGACTCTCTTCTCTTTCTATCTCTCTCCTCTCTTTTTCTTTTTTTTTAAAATTCTCTGACTACTTTTCTCTTTTTTTTTCTCTGACTCTACGACTTCTCTTCTTTTTTTTTTCTTCCCTTGCTTCCTTTTTTTCTACGGCAACAATAGGTTTTTATAGACTAAAAAATTGATTCTTCCCCAAATTCCTTTAGAAATTAGGTTTAAGACTTCCAAAACAACTCAAACAAGAATCTGGATAATTCTGCCCATTAGATGTTGATCAAACGGTCCAAAAACCACTTAAAAACTTCTTAAAATAACTCAGATCAAGTCAGATTTCATGCCAGCCGTTGGATCAACCGTTGGATTGAATTTAAGCCATCCGATCGCATAGAAAGAAGGCTTCTGATCTTTAGTTTAATGTCAGAATGAATTTCAGCCGTTGGATCTCGACCGGGAGCTGCGGATGCCGTTCATCAGTGCTTTCTTTTCGATCATCTGATCGAATCTCAGTGAATGACGCCCGTTGGATCAGACAAAATTCCCAAATTGCCCTCTGTAGACCATGCGTGAGCCCGGTGTTGCATGGACTGCCGCATTCTTCAGCCAATCGGAGTGCGCTTCTTGCTATGAAATTCCCAAAATGCCCTCCTATTGGTCCACCGTGCGCCACGAAAAATGCTGACGTCATCCTGACGTCAGCGCTATGTCGACGGATCGGTCTGCTGTTGCGGTTGAATTGGGCCGAACTGCTGAGCCAATTTTCTGAACCGATTTGAATCGAACCAATTTTTTTTATTTGAAATTCAATTTTGGACTCGTTTGAAGTCCATTTTGCCTGAAATTTATCTACGAGGCCGAACTGCTGAGGAACATTTCTTCTACTTTCTCTGAAATAATATCTAAGTATCTTTCAGAAGGATGAAAAACTCTTTTCGATCTACGAGGCGGAGGAGGTAGCGTTCTTATTGGCTCAACCTGATTTGGTTCCAAATGGTCCTTAGCTCATTGTACTTGTGAGACTTTCTCATCAAGCTTAATCTGCTTTCCAATGCCGCTATCTTGAATAAACTATTTTTCAAGAAAGATGGCATGTCGACTCACAATCACATTGTGATCTTCTGGAATGTAGAAATAGTATCCTAATGACTCTTTAGGATATCCTATGAATCGAGCTATGAAGGACCTAAACTCTAACTTGTCCACTTGTTGTCTTTTGACATGAGCCGGATAATCCCAAATTCTGAGATGACTCAGACTTGGTTTCTTACCATGCCATATCTCATATGGTGTGGTAGGAATGGTTTTAGAGGGAACCCTATTCAGTAGATAAATTGAAGTTAACAATGAGTATCCCCAAAGAAAATCAGGAAGGTCTGTGAAGCTCATCATGGATCGGACCATATCCAATAGAGTCTGATTTCTCCGTTCTGAAACTCCATTGAGTTGAGGTGTTCCTGGTGGAGTCCATTGAGAGATTATGCCATTTTTTTTGAGATAGTCTAGGAATTCTCGGCTAAGGTATTCACCTCCTTGATCTGATCGAAGAACCTTAATGGGTTTTCTAGTTTGTTTTTCTACTTCATGTCTGAATTCTTTGAACTTTTCAAAAGCTTCAGACTTATGTCTCATAAGATACACATACCCATACCTAGACAAATCATCAGTAAAGGTAATGAAGTAGACAAAATTGCCTCTAGCCGGCACATCAAATGGGCCGCACACATCAGTATGTACTAGGGCAAGGAGATCTGTGACCCTTTCCCCATGTCCTACAAAAGGGAAGTTTAGTCATTTTGCCTTGAAGATAAGATTCACAAGTTGGATATGACTCGGAAGTCAACGAACTCAATAGCCCATTTTTCTCCAATTTGTTGATCCTATCTTCTGCTATATGACCTAATCTCAGGTGCCATAGATACCTATCGTTTGGACTATCCCTAGGTCATTTGGCATTCACATTTTGCTCGATAGTTAGAATAGATACATCAATATGTAGCTGATAAAGACCGTTAATAAGGAAACCATTTGCAATTTTATTTCTTTCATAAAGAATGTTACAATGGTCCTTAAAGAAGATAATCACATAGCCTTCTAGTGCTAAGCATGAAACAAAAATCAAATTCCTACTAGCTGTAGGCACATAATAACAGTCTTTCAAAACTAAGTCTAAACCAGATGGTAATCGAAGAGGATATGTTCCCACCACCACTGCAGCAACTCTTGCTCCATTATCGATGCATAGGATCATGTCTCCATCCCTCAGCCTCCTGCTATCCTCAAGACCCTATATGGAAGTGCACAGATGAGCACTAGAACCAGAGTCAAGCACCCAACTGGATGTAGAAGAAACCATAAGGTTAGACTCAATAACGAGCATACCTCCAGAAGGACCTTCCTTCTTGTTCTTTAGGATGGTCAGGTAAGTAGGGCAGTTCCACTTCCAGTGGCCGTCGCTGTTGCAATGGAAACACTTTTCTTTGACATCAGCCTTCTTCTTTGGCTCTGCCTTCTTCTTCTTTCCTCCTTCCACCTTCTGCTTTTTTGCAGACTTTTTTTTCTTTCTAGAAGACTTTCTTTTGGAAGAAGTTCATTCCATAGCAAGAACTAAGCCTTTAGAATCTTTCATAGAAAGCTCAACGGTGACTAGCATGTTCATTAATTCAGGCCAAGGAATTTTGAAGTTTATGCATGTGGTAATTCATGATGAATTGCCCATATGCATCAGTCAAGGATTGCAGAATAACATCATTCTACAGATCCAAGTCTAACTTCACACCGAGCTTCTCAAGCTCTTTCCAAGTCCTTGATCATCATCAGACAGTGATCTTGGACTGACTGCCCATCATGCATCTTAGCCTTAAAAAGTCATTTCGTGACTTGATACTTGGCTGTGCGACTCTGTTCACCAAACATCTCTTATAGGTGAGCCAACATTTGGCGAGCAGTCTCGATATCTTCATGTTGGCGCTGGAGCTCATCAGACATCGAGCCCAACATGTAATATCTGGCCTTATTATCTTCGTCTATCCATTTTTTCAGAGACGCTCTCTATTCAGTGGATGGACGGGCTGGTAAGGTGGGAGGATCCTGATCCAATACATGGGTTAACTTCTCAGAATCCAAAATGATTTTGTAGTTCCTGAGCCAATCTTTATAATTGGGTTCGATCAGTCTATGTGTGTCCAGGATATGTGCTAATGGGTTGGACGCAGACATTTTTCTGTAGAGAGTCAAAGATTCTAGTTAGATACTGTAATTATGACTTGACCAATTTATTTAGAGATTTTATTTTTAAACAAATTAGCTCCCACTATTTTTTTGGATCCCTACACTCCCTCTGTAAAGATGTGAAAATCTCCATGATTAATGATTTCTAGTGGGTGGTGCGGTCTCACCAACTGACTCATCACCTCACCTAATAGTTATTGGTGATGGGTTAGCCAATGAGTGAACAACTCTTGTTCAATGATTCTCTAATCATGGTGCACCCAAACTTGGTCTCTAATTCATGAATCTCACCGTATCCGAAATATTGATCCACTCCTTAGTTAAGTCAGACCCACCATTTGCATAGACTGGATTCCTAATTGAGTCTCTCACCGTATCCAGAATATTGAGCCCAACTCATCCTCCAACCCATAGCATCCAATGCCTAATAGACATGGTTGCATCTTCCCGATGCAACTGAGCCACTATATCCAATCGAGAACAATCAACCCTAGGAAGGGTCCGCACATCTACAATGGTGGAAGACCTCGGACTTAATCTTTTCTTAGGAAGAATTGATTTAGGTCTCATTAAACTAGACTTGTCATAGTCATAACAATTATGACTAACCTAGTGGCATGGGTTAGCTCGGATTATTGACCACCTTAAATCAAAACTGAGTCAACAGATATGGCCAAGTAAGTGAGATCAGTGGAAGGGATATGCCATTAACTCATACAAGAACGCATTTAGGTCGAGTAGCTCCCAATTAAAAATCAGTCGGTCGTATATGCCAAACTTATCTTAGACACCAAATTATTGAGTCAGAACCAATTGGGTTAGTCCTACAATCCAGACTCTAACCTCTGAGCCTAATTAGGTCTTGCTTGATCGTGACTCGATCTTGACCCAGACTTAATCCTATTAGGCTGGTCAATTTAAGCATTGTTGATCCCATCTAACCAACTCTTGATTCGATTTGATCAACCGCTTAGACCTAATTGAGCTACCCAAGCCAGAACCCAGTATTATAAATATGTCTTAGATCTAAAATTCTTAATTTTAGATGTAATTAATATTTCATAATCTTAATTCTTAATTAAGTAGGGTTTATAAATAAAATATGCACAATAAATTCTAGGGTTTCAAGATCTAGGATTTTGCAGAAAGTAAGTTTTGGATTTCTGATTAAGGACGAATGTGCAGCACCCCTACACATCATAAGAATGCCCCATCAGATGGGAGGAGAGGGCCTTTAAACCCTTCTCGTTCTTATGATCGGACGGCTAAGAGGAATGCCTTAATCAGGAACATGTAGTACTATAAAATAGTTTTAGATCTATATCATATATCTCATATACAAATTAGATCTAATCATGGCATATTTTGCATATATCTCATGTATCAAATCATGCATATTTTTGGATATAAATTATCTCATAATAATCTAAAAAATTAGATTTAAATTGATCTTATCAAAATAAACTCTAATCTAGACAACTATGTGGAACTATTCTACAACTAGTCTAGACATGCATCAATCATATCTCATATGATATTAAAATTAAATAATTTTTATTATATTTTTTAGATATTATTATAATAATTATAATATTAAAAAATAGTAAATAAATAGATCTAAAATATAATTTAATCAAATTAAATTAAAAACATGCAAGACTATTCTATAGAACTATTCTATTTTAGAACTAGTCATGCATATTTTCTAATCTTAGATCCAAATCATTTAATTTTAATTTTTTCTGATTTCAGATCTGATCACATCTCATGTGATATCTGAAATTATTTATTTTTTAATTAAAATAAATTTAAAATTAGATCTAAACACTTTAGAATCTTGGCTCTAATACCAATTGAAGGAAAATCCTGATTTTTCAGACCAGGTTCGTTCAGATCTGATCGGATCAAGAGATATATTTTAAAAATTTTTCTCTTTGATCCAAATTAGATCTAAAATATTTCAAATTTGATCTTTATTATTTTAATAAATAAAATAAAATTTAGATAAATTAAATCAAATTTAATTTACCTTGATGTAGGGTAATCCTATTACCCGTTGATGATCCTATAAGCAGCGAAAGGTTCTGGATCTAGCCATGCAAGTGCCTGGCCTCTACCGGTATCCACTCAAGCTAGATCTGGAGATCCTCTTCTTCTCTATCACATCTCCAAAAATTAGATCTGAATCTGATTTGGAAGTTCTTCAAAATAGCTTTCGAAGATCAGCACTTGTCCTTTGCAGCAGCGCAGCCTTCTAGCTTTCTGTCGCCTTTCTCTCACGTAAATTGCACCAACTTAGATCCCAAACTATTTTAGGCATGGAGAGGAGAGGGAGAAGATGGACTTGACATGGAGGAGGAGGAGAGAGGCAGCCTTGGGGCATGGGAATTATGTTTTATGTTCTCTTTAAGTTGGGCGCAGGGTCTTATTTATAGACTATGCGTGATCCAACTCCTCTTCTTCCCAACCAATCACAACCCTTTATGAAATCAGATCTAAATCTGATTGGTGGAAATAAAGTCCCTTGGATTCATCCTTAGATGGTGCCTAAGACCAGTCAAAGTTGGTTCTTAGGAGGAGTCTAATCAAAATCCAAAAAGGAGATGGAGTCCCTATCCAATAGGAACTCCTGGGCGCCTCCTGCTTGGGGGCACGCCACCCTTGGCATGTGCCCTCCTTCTTGCTAGCTTCTGGTAGGGGGGACAAGCCCTCACCAGCTCTCAAATAGGTACGTGACACGTGGATAGAAGTCAAAGTATCAATGGTCAATATTTGATCAGTCAAAGGTCAACTTTTGACCAAAGTCAAAGGATGAGAAATGGCAGGTGACCAAAAATGGCAAGTATTGTCTTACAAAATAAGACAACCCTTTTCTAATCTAGACAGGCTCCAGTCAGACCAAGTGAAGGCCTCTGATCGAGCATAAACTCCTTTGGCTCAGTCAAGACAACTATTTATGATAGTAAAAGAAGAACGTTAGGTTCAATCGAGTGCTAGCACGATTTCGTTGAACCTAATTGAATCCCATTCAGATCAATTGAACTAGATTAGTTTAATTGATGATCACTAGATTCAAACCCTTATTTGTGTGACCCAGTTAGGTTCAGTTCTGTATGATAATAGGATATGTCATGATCTCTATCATTGACATCATCGAAACTCCTTTCGATGGATCAGAACTTTTCTAATTCGAACAGCTAGAATGATCGATCATCTAAATCATTCTAATTGCTCCCAAAATCCACCAGTGACACCTAGCAGTATATGGTGGCAACCCATCATGCTGAATGCAAACCTCTTGGTGCAGCTACCTGTGTGATTAAGTTCTTCTATCTTGAGCTCCGATCAGATTAGGGTTAAGGTGAACTCGTCAAACCCTAGTTTCTATCATGTGATGTAATCATTCGATTCAAGTCCAATGTGAAAATCTAAATAGAAACTCTTTCTATTATTTCACACTACCATGGCCATGGGCTTCTGGACTTGATTCTCATGATCATCATAGGGCTGCTCCTCTACCACCGAGGTAGATAGATTCTATCTTGATGCAATCCAGTTCCTACAATGAACATGCTATAGCCAACATACACCTCAGGATTCCATATGGCTAGGAGATCTTGTTATGGTATAGTCAAACTATAACACCCTCAAGGTGAACTACCGATGCACCTTAGGTCAAAGAACCAGACACACCACTGCAGCATCGAGTCAGTCATTGATGAGAAGGTAGACTTCCTAATGACTACTCAAGGTGGTCACGCTTAGTGCCCTCATTCTCTAATGAGTATCTATACTCTCGCTCTGGTGTCTTCACACCATAGACTCAAGACTCATCTACTAAAGAGAAGCAATTGTATACCAACCTTTTGGATCAATCACCATCCTCGTGATGATCCTATGGTCGGGAGCATTTTATGAGTTAATAATGATTATTCATGTCTTAAATTTTCAACTCTTGAAAATATGAATTATCATTATCATTAACTCAAAGGATGTATCACAGACACTAAATACATATATGTGATAGAAAATAACCCATTTTATTGATTATAGTCAAAATTATAATTTTTCCCTTAGAAGTGTATTACAAGTATCAGCCAATTCTGGCTTCTAGGGCACATATCTAACAGGATATGCAGTCGAGCTGGCTCGGTCTTAGATTGAGCCAGCTCAGACTGTATCCGAGTCGGCTGTCTCAGGCAGATAGAAGACATGGTTTGGAGAGATGTAGTCGAGCTGGCTCGACTTTTGACCGAGATAGCTCAATGGTGGTGAACAAATCTGGATGGGTTTTCTATTTGATCTTGGAGTGGGTCTAATCCTAAGGGACTTAAAGCTTGGTATGAGAGGTCTTAAGATGGCTAATTCATGTATTGGGCTAGGTCTTTAGTCCAGGGGATGAGAGCATGCAAGACATGGGTTTACATGGGCTTGGGTGAGTGTTTTCATGTATGGGTTAGTTGAGGAGAGTTTTTTAGGGCTGAGTCATGTTGACTCAGGTTGTCTATATATATACTTGTATATGTAGATTACGGAAAAGAGAATGAATTGAATTCCTTTTCTTCCTGAAACCCTAGCTTTCTCTCTTTCTCACTTTGCCACCATCTCATCTTCTTATCATATGATCTTTATCTTTCTTGCTATCATCTCAAACTTGCTTCCTCAGAGTTGGTAGAAGGTACAAGAATTTCCATAGATCCTAAAATAATTCATAACATAAATTGCTCCTTACCACAAGATCATCATGAGGATGGTGATCGATTCGAAAGATTGGTATACGATCACTTTTTTAGGATCGATGAGTCTTGAGTCTACGGTGAGAAGACACCAGAGCGAGAGTATAGGTACTCATTAGAGAATGAGGACACTGAGCATGAGCCTTAAGCAGTCATAAGGGAATCTACCTTCTCGTCGATGACTTGCTCGATGCTATAGTGGTGTGCCTGGTTTTTAGACCTGAGGAGCATTGATAATTCACCTTGAGGGTGTTATAGTTTGACTATAGTATAACTCGGTCTCTTAGCCATTCAAAATCCTAAGATGTATGTTGGCTATAGCATGCTCATTATAGATCTATCTATCTCGGTAGATGAGGAGTAGCTCTATGATGATTATCAGATTGAGTCCATAAGTCCATGGCCATGGCAGTGTGAAGATGATAGAAAAAATTTCTATTAGGATTTCATATAGGATTTGAATTGAATGGTTAATTCATATGACAGATATTGGATTTGACAAGTTCACCTTAACCCTAATCCTATCGGGGCTTAAGATAGAAGAACCCAATCACATAGATAGCTTTATCGAGAGGTTCTCTTTCGATTTTGATGGATTTTCATCATATATTGCTAGATGTCACTGATGGATTTTAGGAGCAATTAGAATGATCCTGATAATTGATCATTCTAATTGTGTGAATCAAAAAAGTTCTGATCCATCGAAAGATGTTTCGATGATGTCGATGATGGAGATCATGACATGTCTCATTACCATACAGAACTGAATCTAACTGGGTCACACAAATAAGGGTTTGGATCTGAAAGTGATCAATTGAGCTAAACCAGTTGGATTGATTAGGATTAGATCCAATTATGTTCAAAAAAATCATGCTAGCATACGATTGAGCCTAACATTCTTCTTATATAATCTTTTTGATTTGTTTTGACTAAGCCAAATTGGATTTGACTTATCTGAGAACCTTGAGAAGGTTTCTCTCAATCTGGCTGAAGCTTGTCCAACTCAGAAAAGAGTTGTTTTAATTCATCAGATGAATAAAGATATCACCTGCTAATTCCTATCACCTGCCATTTTCTATTTTGGACATTGGTCAACTATTGAACTTGTCCAATATCTCATAACCTTGAACTAAAGGCCACTTGTCATGTGTCTATTAAAGAGCACCTAGGGCGTGTCTGTTAGATGTATGCCTTAGAAGCCAGATTGGCTAACACTTGTAATATACTTCTAAGAATAATTTTATAATTTTAATTATAAATAAATAAAAAAAATATTTTTTATCATAGTGTATACTTAAAGTGTCTGTAATACATCTTTTGAGTTAATGGTAATGATAATTTATATTTTTAAGAGTTAAAAATTTAAGACATGAATTTTTATAATTAACTCATAAACTGCTCTTGACTATAGGATCATCACAAGGATGATGATCGATCCAAAATATTGGTGTACGATCACTTTCTTAGAGTAGATGAGTCTTAAGTTTGCGGTGTGGAGATACCAGAGTAAGAATACAGATACTCATTAAAGAATGAGGATACTGAGCATGACCACCTTGAGCAGTCATAAGGAAGTCTACCTTCTCATCGATAACTGGCTCGATGTTGCAGTGGTATATCTATTTCTTTGACCTAAGGTGCATCGATAGTTCACCTTAAGGATGTTATAGTTTGACTACACCATAACTCGATCTCCTAGCTATTCAAAATCCTGAGGTGTATGTTGGCTATAGCATGCTCATTGTAGGAATTGGATTGCACCAATAAAAGGATCTATCTACCTCGATAGATGAGGAGTAGCCCTATGATGATCATGAGATTGAGTCCATAAGCCCATGGCCAAGGCAATGTGAAGATGATAGAAAAAGTTTCTATTAGGGATTTCCATTAGACTCGAATTGAATAATTAATTCATATAACAGATATTGGATTTGATGAGTTCACCTTAATCCTAATCCTATCAGAGCTTAAGATAGAAGAACCCAATCACACAGGTAGCTATACTAAGAGATTTGCTTTCAGTTCTGATGGATTGCCACCATATACTGCTAGGTGTCACTGATGGATTTTGAAAGCAATTAGAATGATCTTGATGATCGATCATTCTAATTATGTGAATCGAAAAGTTTTAGTCCATCGAAAGGTATTTCGATGATGTCGATGATAGAGATCATGGTATATCTCATTACTATACGAAACTCAACCTAACTAGATTATACAAATAAGAATTTGGATCTGGATGTAATCAATTAGGCTTACTTAGTTTGATTGATTTGGATTAGATCCAATTAGGTTCAAGAAAATCATGCTAGCACATGATTGAGCCTAACATTCTTCTTCTATAGTTTTACTGGTATTAGAGCCAGGTTAGCAGTTCTATAGATCTATTTTGATTTTCATTTATGATTTGATATTAAAAAATTTTAGGTATCACATCAGATGTGATTAGATCTGAAATCAAAAAATTAAAAATTAAATGATTTAGATCTATAGTGTATGAGATGCATGACTAGATTAGGTATAAAGTAGTTCTATGTGTAGTCTAGTATAATCATATTTTAATTTAATTAAATATAATTTTAGATCTATTTTATTTTTATTTTTTTAATGTTATAAATATTATAATCAGATCTAAAAAATAAAAAATATAATTTTTAATTTTTAATTTATTCATATGAAATATGAAAGATGCATGCTTAGACTAGTTGTAGAATAGTTCTATGAACTATCTAGAATAGGTTTATTTTGATGTGATTGATTTAAAATCTATTTTTCAGATATTATATGTGATATATTAGATTTGAAAGAATGCATGTTTAATTAAGTTATGATACATGAGATGTATGTAAGGCATGTATAGGTTAGATCATTCATTATTTATGCAATATATGATTTAGATCTAACTTGTTTCGTAGTAGAAAATATATTTCTGATTAAGGCATTTTTCTTAGCCGTCCAGTCATAAGAATAAAGTAGGGTTTAAAGGTCTTCTCTTTCCATTCGATGGGATGTTCTTATGGCTTGTAGGGGTGTTGCGCATTCATCCTTAATCAAAAATTAGAACTTATTTTTCTACATAATCCTAGATCTTGAAACTCTAAGATTTTAATACATATTTTGTTTATGAACCCAAACTTAATTAATAATTAAGATTATGAAATCAATTAGATCTAAAAATTATGAATTTTTAGATCTAAGACACCTTCATAAAATTAGGTTCAGGCTTGGGTAGCTTAATTAGGTCTAGCAGTTGATCAAATCGATTCAAGAGTTGGTTAGGCGGGATCAAGAGTGCATAGAATTAACTAGCCCAATAGAATTAAGTCTGGATCAAGGTCAACTTACATTCACATATAGTTGACCTAGCCAAGACCTAATTTGGTTCTATGGTTCGAGCCTAGATTGCAGGCTAGCTAGATCGATTCTGATTCGATAATTTATTGTCTAAGGTAAGTCTAGTAGATACAACCAACTAATTTTTAATTAGGAGCTACTCAACTTGAATGCATTCTTGTCGAGTTAATGGCATATCCCTTCCACAGGTCTCACTTACCTAGCCATTTATGTCGACCTAGTTCTAATTAGAGGTGGCTAATAATTCGAGCTAACCTATGCCACTAAGTTAGTCATAATTGTTATGACTAAGTCAAGTTAAGTTTAAAAAGATCTAAATCAAATCTTCCTAAGAAAATATTAAGTCATAGGTCTTCTATCATTGTAAATGTGCGGGTCCTTCTCGGGGTTGATTATTTTTGGCTGGATATAGTGGTTCAGTTGCATCGAAAAGACACAACTATGTCTATTAGGAATTCAATGCTATGGGTTGGAGTATGGGTTGGGCTCAATATTCTGGATATGTTTAGGGACCTGTTGCCTAGAGGTAGCAACCCAAGAGAGAGGGTAAATTAAATTCTAATAAAATTTTATCCAAACTTATTTTCTCTAAATAAGTATGTGCTCCAAATTAAACTAACTAGAATATTTATGGTGGATATGCAATGTGTTGTAGTGGAATTAAAAGAAATGAGATAATGCAAGTATGTAGAATAAATAAATAAAGCAAGAAAGTAAACCAAGCAATCATACCACAAAGATAAAGAGATTTATAGTGGTTCAGAGCAACTCGCTCCTACGTCCACTCTTCAAGATTTTCTTGAGAATTTCACTATAATCTACCCTTGATTATAGTGTATTTATTTTCTCGGGCTCACAAACAAATTCAGTTAGTTTTTTAGGAGCACCAACCAAAATCATATACCGTTAGTTTTTTGGATTCACTAATAACCCAGTTGGTTTTTTGAGCTTACCAACTAAACCTACAAGATCTAATTCCAAGCCTGGACAAGCCTAATCTCCAAGTTTCTTTTCTCCAAAGAGACTTGTAAAGAAAACAAAAATATAAGAATGAAAATTTTAGTTCAAAATAAAAATAGAATTTAAACTCCTTAAATCCTGAAGAAGAAGCTGAAGGATTGCTCTTTTGATGCTTCACTTCTCTTCATATGATGCTTGAGAGGTTGTACTAGATGTTAGAGAAGATATCTCTTGAAAGCCCTCTGATTTTACTGCTTGGTTTCTCTCTTTTTTCTCTTCTTTTGATGTGCAATGGAGCTCACTTAAATCTAAAAATAGTTTTTTTTTAATCCCACTTAATCTTACTTTCAAATTGATTCTTCATCTTTAAATATCCTTGGAGATGGTTGGAGAGTGAGTTCTAGCCATTAGAAGCTCTGAAATAGCCATTGGAGATAAAAATAGCCATTAGAAAGGTTATAGAAACTAGCCGTTAAAGACTGTTAAACTTCATCGAGCTGGCTTAGATTTGGCTTAGAACTAACTCGACTGATAGAGCTGGCTCGATTCTATCTAGAGCTGGCTCGAACTGCAAAATAAAATAATTAGTTTTCTATCACTTTGAGAGAGTTGGCTTGAATCCAAATCGAGCTGGCTCGAATAGAAAAATAGAAAAATACCTTTTTTGCCATCCTGAGAGAGCTGGCTTGGATTAAAATAGAGCTGGCTCGGCTGTGTGCCAAATCAAAGTATTAATCCTGTTTCGTGCCAGAACTTGCTCTATTCTTGGGCAAGTTAATTCTAAACTTTTCAACTTTATTTCTTTTTATTGTTTGATCTTTCAAACTTGAATATCTTAATCCTAAATCTTCCAAATGATATTTATTTCTTTTTCTTTCATTTTCTTTATGATAAGTCATCCAAATTTGTGAAACCTTCTTCTTTTAAGTGCTTTGGCTTGACATCTTGAGAGCATTTCTTCCAAAAATAATTTCTTCAATGTGGGCATTTGAGAAACCCTATATTTAATCTTGAAACATATGATTACTAACATTTTTACTCAATATTTTATGATTATCAAAATCAATCATAGGGTCAATAATTTTCTTCTTTTTGATGATGACAAAACTTTGAGTATATGCGCAATAAAAATAAATAATATGTTTCAACGCATTTCGCCAATATGTATCATGAAGTACTAGATCAAACACAAGAATGCATACTTCATGAATGTTCTCAATTAGTCTTTAGTTCATGCACATATTTTATTCATTACACATATTTCATATACTCATTTCAAATTAATATCTTAATTCAAATTAATGAGTATTAAGATTTCAAGCATCAAATTAATGAGCATCATAAGAATTAATTTATTAAATATATACTCAATATTTCTCTCCTCTTTTTTGACAGCATCAAAAAGCTCATGGGAAGGTTGAAGGAATCATCAAAATCAATCAAAATTCAAACTAATATATCAAATTTAGAAAATTTTAATTTAAGTTGAAGAGGGTATCAATTTAGAGATGTATCCAATTGAGAAGATCAATTAAAATTAATCCTCTCTCCTTTGAAAAAATATATTTTTTTCAAAAATTAGCTTGAAATCAAGTATTAAAGGCTCTCTCTCTTTTTGAATGAATATAACTTTTTAATCAGATTTTTAAATATAATTTTAAGCTTTAAGAGGAATAGAGCTTTTAAAAAAAAATTGATCTTGAAATCAAGCATAATATGTACTTTAATATTCAATCTTCTTTTTTCTTAAAAAATTTCAGTCAATTGAGTTTAGAAAAGATATATATCGAGAATGTATTGAGTAAAGTAAAATAAACAGTGTCAAAGTAATTAATAGTTATATTTTTAAATTTATTGCTTTAAGTAGAAATTACTTCAATACAAATAATTCATAAGAATTTTGCAATGCATATTAGAAATTTAGTATTAAATTTAAATTTTTAAATAAATTTTAAGATTAAGTTTAGAAATTTATTTCTTGAAGTAAGAATATATTTTTAAATTTAATTTAACTCTAATCATTTGCCAATAATGATTATACAAATCATTTTAAAAAAATTGGCACATGAAAAGTTCAGTATTATATTTATAAATGAGTTTTAAAATTGGAAGAATATATCAAAATCAATTTGTTTGGAGTAAGAATATATTTCAAACTCATTTTTCACTTTAAATAGTTATAAAAAATAATTTGACAAACAAAAGCATGCATATCAAATTGAATAAATATGTGAAAGCTTAATTTAAGAAGATCATAGAGTATTTGACTGAGAATTGAAGATAAAAAATTTATTTATCTCAAAATAAATTAATCAAAATCAATCAAATTAAGATAAAAAGGTATTTTACTTCTTATTTTGGAGACACTAAGAAATCATCTTTCTTTAATATTTCAATTGCATCATCTCCCCTTTACTTTAGCAAACAAAATCATTTTAAAATTAAACAAAATTTAAAAGCATGAGCATCAATTGAGTGAACTACATATTAATTAATCCAAATATCAATCAAACATGCTTAATAATTATACTAATTAATAATCAAAATATATTTAGTAAATAGTGATAGCATGATATGAGAAAAGTTTAGATTTTACCAAACATCATCACCCATCTAATTTCATTCCTAAGGCATCCATCCATAGATTTCTTTTTTTATTCTATTCGATCCTTGGTGTACCTGCAAAAATTATTTTTTAGATTTTGATACCAAAGCTATTTTGGATCCATTAAGGTTAGAGCTCATGATTTCTTTTAAAATTTAAATTTATTTGATTAAAGTTTGGTCGATTCTTTTGGTATTATATTCTAAAATTTTATGGCCAACTTTATTACATTTGAAACATGTAATTGACTGATTTTCAAATGAAGCTTTGCTAAATATATTTTTGATAAATTTTTATTTTCTCAATAAATTATAACCAATTTTTGCTTTATCAAAAATAACTTTTTGATTATTTAAAATTGCTTGAAACTTTTGAGATCCAATAGTAAATTTTGCAAGCATGGGCTTCTGGTATTCAATCTCTTTTCTTAATTTTTATTTTCTTCCAAAATAGACTTATTTTCTTTTAGTAAGTTTTCTTTTTCTTCAATATAAAGTTTTGATTTTTTAAATTTTATTTTTAGCTTAATATTTTTTCAACCAAAAATTTTTTAGATTTAAGAAGTGCTTCTTTCTCTTTAGCTAAAGTATTCTTTTCTTTCAAGACATCTTCTTTTTTATTTAATAATTTATTATTTTCATTAGCTAAAAGAAGATTAGACTTTTTAAGCTTCTTGTTTTTTATTCTTAATTTCTTAAATTCATTCATTAAGTCATTAAAAGCTTCATATAATTTATCAAATATAAAGTTGAAAGAATTTTCGGGATTTACCTCATTTGCATTAGCCATGAGGCAACGATTGACAATACCTTCTTCATTTTTCTTTTCCATGCTTTGCTCCTCCTTAATCAAAATATTTTTTTTCTTTGTTTCTTCTTCTTTTTTGTTCCATCCTCATGAGCCATGAGGCATATGTTGGGGTAAGCTTCCTTGACTTCTTGGGAGCTTGATATTTATCTTTGATTTGCTCCCTCAAAAATAGTTTTCAATTTCTTCCAAACTTATTTTGCTGAAATGCTAGAAGAAATCATATTGAACTCATTTAAATCTACTGAACAATAAAACATATTTAAATCCTTAGCATTTAGTTAGGCCATTTCTTTATCATTTATGATCAATGCATTATGGGTGTGTGAGCTATTAATAATAATTTTTCATAAATTATAGTTATGTGCTTGTATGAATATTTTCATTCTAGCTTTCCAATTTTTATAATTTGATATATTTAATAGTAGGGGTCTATCTATGGAATGATCTTTATTAAACAAAGATTTCATTTGGGTTGTCTAGATCTTTAGCTCTTTAACCACTAGGTTAACAATCAAATATTAGAGCATTCGCTTTGATACCAAATATTGCCTAGAGATAGCAACCCAAAAGAGGGGGATGAATTAGGTTCTTATAAAATTTTATCCAAATTTACTTTCTTTAAATAAGCATGTGCTCCAAATTAAACTAACTAGAATATTTGTGGTGGATATACAATATGTAGTAGTAGAATTAAAAGAAATGAGATAATATAAGTATATAAGATAAATAAGTAAAGCAAGAAGGTAAACCAAGCAATCACACTACAAAGATAAAGAGATTTATAGTGGTTCAAAGCAATCAACTCCTACATCCACTCTCCAAGATTTTCTTAAGAATGTTACTATAATCTATCCTTGATTATGGTGTGTTTATTTTTTCAAGCTCACAAACAAACCCAATTGATTTTTCTAGGAGCACCAATCAAAACCTTACACTATTAGTTTTTCGGGTTCACTAACAATCCGGTTGGTTTTTTGGGCTCATCAATCAAAATCTGTAAGATCCAATTCCGAACTTGGATAAGCCTAATCCTCAAGTTTCTTTCTTCCAAAAAAATTTATAAAGAAAACAAAAATACAAAAATGAAAGTTTCAGCTCAAAATGAAAATAGAGTTTAAACTCTTTAAATCCTAAAGAAGAAGCTGAAGGATTGCTCTTTTGATGCTTCACTTCTCTTCATATGATACTCGAGAGGTTGTGCTAGATGTTGGAGAAGATATCTCTTGAAAGTTCTCTGATTTTACTGCTTGGTTCCTCTCTTTTCTCTCTTTTTTTGATGTGCAATAGAGCTCACTTAAATCTGAAAATAATTTCTCTCTTAATTCTACTTAATCTTACTTTCAAATTGATTCTTCATCTTTAAATATCCTTGAAGATGGTTGGAGAGTGAGTTCTAACCATTGGAAGCTCCGAAATAGCCATTAGAGACAAAAAATAGTTGTTGGAAATGTTGCAGAAACTAGCCATTAAAGGATGTCAAACTCCATCAAGCTGGCTTGATTTGGCTTAGAGTTGGCTTGGCTGATAGAGCTGGCTCAATTCTATCTAGAGCTGGCTTGAACTGCAAAATAGAAAAAATTAGTTTTCTATCATCCTAAGAGAGCTGGTTCAGATCAAAATCAAGCTGGCTCTAATAGTAGAATAGAAAAATATATTTTCTACCATCCTGAGAGAGTTGGCTTGAATCAAAATAGAGCTTGCTCGACTGCATGCCAAATCAAAGTATCAATCCTATTTCATGCCAGAACTTACTTTATTCTTGGGCAGGTCAACTCTAAACTTTTCAACTCCATTTTTCTTCATGTTTGACCTTTCAAAGTTGAATTTTTTAATCCTAAAATTTTAAAATGATATTTATTTTTTTCTCTTTTATTTTCTTTATGATGAGTCATCCAAATTTGTAAAACCTTCTTCTTTTAAGCGCTTTGGCTTGACATCTTGCGAGTATTTCTTTCAAAGATAATTTCTTCAGTGTGAGCATTTGAGAAACACTATATTCAATCTTAAAACACATAATTAGTAATATTTTTACTCAATATTTTATGATTATCAAAATCAATCATAGGATCAATAGGATCCAATCAGAAATTCAATTCGTGCAAATGATGGATCTGATTTAACTAAGGAGTGAATCAATATTCTGGATATGGTGAGATTCATGAATTAGAGATCAGGTTTGGATGCACCATGATTTGAGAATCATTGAACAAGAGTTTTTTACTCATTGATTAATCCATCATCAATAACTGTTAGGTGAGATGGTGAGCCAGTCGGCGGGACCGCACCATCCACTAAAAATTATTGATCATGGAGATTTTCATATCTTTACCAAGAAAGTGTAGGAATCCAAGTAAATAGTAGGAGAGTAATTTATTTATAAATAAAACTTTTAAATAAATTAGTTAAGTCTAATTATAAAATCTAACTAAAAATTTTGACTCTCTATAGAAAAATATCTACATCCAATCCACTAACCAGTATCCTGGACACCCATAGACTGACCGAACTCAACTACAAGGATTGGCTTTAGAACTTCAAAATTATTTTGGATTCTTAGAAGTTGACTTATGTGTTGGAATAGGATCCTCCCACTTTACCAATCCATCCATCTGCTGAATAGAGAGCATCTCTGAAAAAGTGGATGGATGATGTTAATAAAGCCAGGTATTACATGTTGGGCTTGATGTCTGATGAGCTTCCGTGCTAGCATGAAGACATAAAGACTAGCCACCAAATTTGGCTCATCTGCAAGATTTGTTTGGTGAATAGAGTCGTAACCAAATATCAAGTCATTAGAAGACTTTTTAAGGCTCAGATGCATGATGGATAGTTGGTCTAAGATTATTGTCTGATGATGATCAAGAACTTAAAAGAGCTTGAGAAGCTTGATGTCAAGTTAAATCAGGATCTGTAGATTGATATAATCCTACAATCCTTGACTGATGCACATGGGCAGTTCATCATGAACTACCATACGCATAAACTGCAAAATACCTTGACTAAGCTTATGAACATGCTGATCACTGCTGAGCTTTTCATGAAAGATTCTAAAGGCTCAGTACTTACTGTGGAGCGGACTTCTTCTAAGAGAAAGTCTTTTGAGAAAAAAAGAAGACCGTGAAGAAGTAGAAGATGGAAGGTGGGAAGAAGAAGAAGGCAAAGCTGAAGAAGAAGGCCACTGACAAGGAAAAATATTTTCATTACAACATCAACGGCCATTGGAAGTGGAACTATCCTCTATACCTAGCCAGCCTGAAGAATAAGAAGGAGATAAGTCCTTTTAGAGGTATGCTCGTAATTGAATCTAATCTAATAGTTTTTTCTACATCCAGTTGGGTACTTGACTCTAGTTCTAGTGCTCATTTGTGCACTTCTATGCAGGATCTTGAGGAGGTTAGGAGGCTGAGGAATGGTGAGATGATTCTATACATCGAAATGGAGCAAGAGTTGCTGCTATGGTCGTAAAAATCTATCCTCTTTTTCTACCATCAGGATTAGATTTAGTACTTAGGAACTATTTTTATGTGCCTGCAGCAAATAGAAACTTGATTTTTGTTTCATGTTTAGCACAAGAAGGCTATGTAATTAGTTTTCTTAAGGACCATTATAATATTTTTATAAAAAAATAAAATTACAAGTAGTTTTCTTATTAATGATCTTTACCAGTTACATATTGATGTTTCTAATTTTAATATCAAGCAAAATGTGAATACTATGGGATCAAAGCGACCTAGGGATAGTCTAAATGATAGATATTTATGGCACCTTAGGCTAGGTCATATAGCTGAAGATAGGGTTAACAAATTGAAGAAATTTGGGCTATTGAGTTCATTGACTTTTGAATCATATTCAATTTGTGAATCATGCCTTCATGAAAAATGACCAAGCTTCCTTTTATAAGATATGGGGAAAGGGCCACAGACCTACTTGCCCTAGTACACACAGACGTGTGCGACCCATTTGATATGTGGACCAGGGGCAATTATATCTACTTCATCATCTTTACCGATGATTTATCTCGATACGGATATGTGTATTTGATGCAACATAAGTTTGAAGCCTTTAAAAAATTCAAGGAATTAAGATTCGAAGTAGAAAAATAAATAGAAAAATCCATTAAGATTTTTTGGTCAGATCAAAGAGGTGAATACCTTAATCAAAAATTCTTAGACTATCTTAAGAAAAATGGCATAGGCCCATAATGGACTCCACCTAGAATGCCTCAACTCAACAAAATTTTAGAAAATGGAGAAATCAGACCCTATTAGATATGGTCCGATCCATGATGAGCTTCATGGACCTTTTTGAATTTTTTTGGGGACATAGTCTTATGATCGCTATATATTTACTGAATAGGGTTTCTTCTAAAATCATTTCTACCATATCATATGAGATATGGCATAGTAAGAAATCAAGTCTGAGTCATCTTAGAATTTAGGGTTGTCCGGCTCATGTCAAGAGATAGTAGACGAACAAGTTAGAATCTAGGTCCTTTACAGCTTGATTCATTGGATATCCTAAAGAGTTGTTAGGATATTATTTCTATCTTCCAGAAGATCACAATGTAATTATAAATTAAAATGCTATTTTTCTTAAAAAATAATTTATTCAAGATGGTAGCATTGGAAGATAGATTAGGCTTGAGGAGAAGGTCTTCGAATAGCAACGAGCTAAGGAATCTATCGAACCTAATTAGATTAAGCCAGTCCAAACACTACCTTCTCCACCTCAAAAATTAATTAAAATTTTCTGTCCTCCTGGAAGATACTTAGGTACCATTCAAGAGGATGTAAAAAAAATATTTCTCATAGAAAATAAGATTTATGGTGATGATCCTAAGATCTATGATGAGATGATATCAGATATCGACTCCAAAAAATAGTTAGAGGCAATGAAGTCAAAAATTGACTCAATACGCTCAAATCAAGTCTGGATCTTGGTAGATCCACCTGAAGGTATTGTACCTATTAGGTGTAAATGAATTTATAAGAAAAAAATAGGTGCTAATAGAAATGTAGAGACATTCAAAGCAAGGCTCATAGCGAAAGGGTATAGTCAGCACAAAGGCATTAACTATCAAGATACCTTTTCACCAATACCATGCTTAAATTCATCCACACATTGCTTGCTATTGTAAACTATTTTGATTATAAAATATGATAAATAGATGTAAAAATGATATTTTTAAATAAATATCTTGAGGAAGATATCTATATGGAATATCCGCTTGGATTCACATCTAGTGATGGTGATCACAAGGTCTGCAAGCTACAAAGGTCCATCTATAAAATTAAGCAAGCATCTCGAAGCTAGAATGCTCATTTCAATGATGTAATCAAATTATTTGATTTCATCAAAAATAAGGAGGAGCCTTGTATTTTCAAAAAGATCAGTGGGAGCACTGTTGTCTTTCTTATGCTGTACATGGATGACATCTTTCTAATTAAAAATGATATTTCCATGATGACTACGGTCAAAATATAGTTGTCTAAAGAGTTCTCTATAAAAGATCTAGGAGAAGCATCCTTTATTCTGGGAATTAAGGTCTATAGAGATAAATCAAATAGGATGCTAGGACTTTTATAGAAGATGTACATAGAGGAGGTGCTAAAGAGGTTTAGTATGAAAAACTCCAAAAGGGGTCTAGTACCTTTTAGACATGACATTCATCTTTTCAAGAAGATGTGCCCTAGCACACTTGAGAAGATTGAATACATGAGCAAGATTCCTTATGCTTCAATAATAAAGAGCCTGATGTATGCCATGCTATATACACGATCTGATATTGCCCATATTGTGAGTGTCACGAGCAGTATCAATCGAATCCAGGCAAAGAGCACTAGATTTTTGTGAAATATATCCTTAAGTACTTGAGAAGGACTAAGGATATGTTTCTAATCTTTGGTAATAGAGAACTTCAGGTCCAAGGGTATACAGACTTAGACTTTATGTTTGACATAGATGATCGAAAGTCAACATCTGAGAGTTTGTTTGATTGCAATGGTAGTACTGTCAGTTGAAAGAGTTTCAAGCAGACAGTAATTGCAGACTCAATAATGGAAGCAGAATACATCGCTATGTTAGAAGCTGCGAAAAAGGCATTTTGGTACAAAAAATTTGCCGTAGAGCTCCAAGTGATGCCATCAAATGTCATCCCTCTGTATTGTGATAACAATGGCACCATAGCCCTTGCTAAGGAGCTGAGGTCTCACCAAAAATCCAAGCATATTGAACGGCGATTTCATCTGATCCACAATTATCTCGAGAAGGAATACGTGTAGGTCAAGAGAGTCGATACTGCAAATAATGCGGCTGACCCACTGACGAAGCCATTGGAACAATAGAAGATCGAATCCCACCTTGAGAAGATGGGACTTAGATTTATAGCCAATTGACTTTAGGTTAAGTGGGAGTTTGTTAGATGTGTATCCTAGAAGTCAGATTGGCTAATACTTGTAATACACTTCTAAGAGCAATTTTATAATTTTGACTATAAATAAATAAAAAAATTATTTTCTATCATAGTGTATATTTAAAGTATTTGTGATACAATCTTTGAGTTAATGGTAATGATAATTCATATTTTCAAGAGTTGAAAATTTAAGGCATGAATTTTTATAATTAACTCATAAATTGCTTCTGACCATAGGATCATCATAAGGATGATGATCGATTTGGAAGGTTGGTGTACGATCGCTTTCTTATAGTAGATGAGTCTTAAGTCTATGGTGTGAAGACACTGAAGTAAGAGTACAGATACTCATTAGAGAATGAGGGCACTAAGTATGACTACCTCAAGCAGTCATAAGAAAGTCTACCTTCTCGTTGATGATTGGCTCGATGCTGCAGTGGTGCATCTAGTTCTTTGGCCTGAGGTGCATCGATAGTTCATCTTGAGGGTGTTATAGTTTGACTACATCAGAACTTGATCTCCTAGTCATTCAGAATTTTGAGGTGTATGTTGGCTATAGCATGCTCATTGTAAGAATTGGATTGCACCAATAAAGGAATCAATCTACCTCGGTAGATGAGTAGTAGCCCTATGATGATCATGAGATTAAGTCCATAAGCCCATGGCCACGGTAGTGTGAAGATGATAGAAAGAGTTTCTATTAAGATTTTATATTGGACTTGAATCGAATGATTAATTCATATGATGGATGTTGGGTTTGATGAGTTTACCTTAACCCTAATCCTGTTGGGGCTCAAGATAAAAGAACTCAATCATACAGGTAGCTGCATCGAGAGGTTCACTTTCAGTTCTGATGGGTTACCACCATATACTACTGCTTGGTGTCACTGGTGTATTTTGGGAGTAATTAGAATGATCTTGATGATTGATCATTTTAATTGTGTGAATTGAAAAGTTTTGGTCCATCGAAAGATATTTCGATGATGTCGATGATAGAGATGGTGACATATCCCATTATCTTATGAAATTGAACCTAACTGGATCATACAAACAAAGGTTTGGATCTGAATGTGATCAATTGGACTTACTTAGTTCGATTGATTTGGATTAGATCTAATTAGATTTAAGGAAATCATGCTAGCACACGATTGAGCTTGACATTCTCCTTCTGTAGTTTTTCTGATCTATCTCTATTAAGTCAAATATGATTTGACTCATTTCTAAATTATAAATGAATTTATTTTCATCAGGCAAGAACCTATCCAGGTCAGATTAATTTTAGAAATAAATCCATTTTGAAATGCAATTGGACTAGGGTCAATAGCTGACCCAATTGAAAGAATTGAGGGTCACAGGATTAGAGCCTTCTAGAAAATTTTTTAGGAACTCTTTTCCTCTAATTTTTGGATATGTGATAGGGATTAAGTCATATTTTGGGTGTGCCATATTTGGTGATTTTTGGAGGTGCCTAGATTGGGTTAAGATAGAGTTTGATTTGGATCAAACTCTTAAGGGAAGAGTCCTAGGCACCCTAGACTCTTCCTTATCTCTTCATGCCACCATCTTTGGAGATGTTTTTGGTTAATCAAATCTGATAGAAATCAGGTTGGGGACATGGGCTATCATCTCTAGAGTCCTAAGTTATCAAGCAATTTGATTGCTTGATGAAATGGTCCTCTAAGGTGGCGTAGGAGTCTATTTAAAGACCCTACGCCCTAGGGCTTTAATCCTTGGATCACCATGCCCATATGCTGCCGCCATAAATCTCCTCCACACTGCATTTAGAGCTCCTCCCTCTCTTCTCCATGTTCACATTAGAGTTGGTGAGGTTTTAGCCATCAAAAGTTGAGAAAAGCTGAAGATAAAATAAGACAGGACGATCTAGATCATGAGATAGGGTGCTGCCTTCAATGTTTATTTGAAGGCTTCACAAATCAGATCCAGATCTAAACTTCTGTGATTAGATCTACAAGGAGAGCGCATCCAAATCTAGCCCAAGCGAACTCTAGTAGAGGTCAAGCAATTACGTGGATACATCCAAAACCTCAGGAGCATCAGGATCATCGTTTGGGTAATCAGATTACCCTAATCAGGTAGATCAGATGTTCCTTACTTGGATTTATTTTTTGTATTTAATATTAGATCACCTCAATCAAATTTGAGAACTCTTAGATCTGATCGAATCATAGAAATTTTTTTTAGAAACATCCACCTCAGATCTGATCAGATCTAGATGATCCTATGGCAAAAAATGAGATTTTTCTTCAGTGTCCCCCTGCTAAATGTGCACCCAGAGTGGGTACACATTCAGCTTGGGCATGGGCCCAAGAGATAAGAGGCTGGAGTCCCATACAGATGGGACTCCAGGGTTACTTGATAGCCTTAAACACTTAGGTGCCAAACTCACTGGGTTTATCCAGTGATGGCACCAACTTAGGAGGATTCTAAGGGGCTCTAATCTGATATGATCAGATGACATCACCCCACCAATCAGATTTAGATTTGATTGAATAAAGGCCTTTGATTAGCCGAGGTGATATGGCACTACATGGCACAGTAGGGTCTATTTAAACCCTATCTGCGCCTAAGGTTCATTTGCTGTGCCCATCCACCACACCCCAAGGCTGTCCCTCATCTCCTCCATGCCATCCTTTGATCCTCTCTCTCCCCTCTCTATGTCTAAGAAGTTGGGCACAAATCCAGCAAAAGTCCAGGAAGCATTGGTGCCAGATTAAGAAGAAGACAGCATGATTTTGAGAGACAACTGCTGCTTCTTTAAAGAAAGTTTTGAAGAACTTTTAATCAAATCTAGATTTAATTTTTGGAGCTTTGATTTAGAAAGAGAAGACCTCCAGATTCTGCCCGAGTGAACTCCGATAGAGGCCAGGCATGTGCGTGGTTTGATCTAGAACCTCAAGAGCATCAGGATCATCGTTAGGGTAATTGGATTATCCTAATCAAGTAACAATGATTATTTTCTTATTTATATTTAATTTTTAGTTTTAATATTAGATCACCATGTTCAGATCTAAGAACTCTTAGATTTGATTGGATCATTTAAAAATTTGTTAGATAAATCCATCCCAGATTTAATCAGATCTGGATGATCCTGTAGTGAAAAATAGAGATTTTCCTTCTGGATCTTCTCCTTCTGATGAAATGGCGTATGCTATGGGGTCTGGTGGCTAAGGGTTTTATGGTGGCATTGGATTCGAAGGTGGTGTCGCACATGCATAGTAGAAACTTGGAGAGCCGATCGGGGAGTAGGGATCCAGTGTCGGAGCAGGCCCTAGGTAAGAATCCGGCATCGGGGAGCATGGATCCAACAATGGCACACCAATCCAGCAAGGTGGCACATGGATCCAAGCCAGCAAGATGGTGCAGGGCTTTGTTTCTTCCTCTCGATGTGTGAATCTAATCCGGTGGTGACACATGAATGGCAGTAGTGACAGTGTGTTGTAGTGGTGGTCTGACGATGGCAGTGCCTAGATCTAGCGATGATACGTAAGCGAAGGAGGTCGGCAGTGATCCATGGTAGTAGGCTGTCGAATTTTTTGGATGGGACAAAGAGGAAGGCGCCGAGACTTTGGAAGGTTCTGAGAGAGAGAGAGAGAGAGAGAGAGAAAAGAAAAAGGAAAAACCAAAGACTTGGTGTTTCTTGATTTTTTTATCTCTAGTTCTTGGCTATTTTCCTAGTTGTAAATTCATATGGTATTGAAAATATATATATATATTATGAAGACTGAGCTGCTGGCAATTTGTTTGGTGTGTTAGAGGAGAGGTCACTCAAGGGCTCAGGATTGAGGTGGAGTTGAAGAAATAACTATTCAGTCTGGTGAAAGGCTGGAAAAGTAGTTAGGGTGTATTCAGCATTGCAACTGGTTGGAGCCTTGAGGTGATGAAGATGGTTGATCCACAGAGAGTAGCAGCAAGTTCAGAGGAGATGGAAGTCCTCGATGGTTTTAGAGGTGCCTGCGGGGTTGCAAAGTATCCAAAACAAGAGCAACAATGGTGGAGGTCTAGCAGGTCAGGGCTGGGTAGCTAATCTTAGATCAAGTTATTTCTTCTACAGGGACATCAGAGAGAGTCATGATTCAGATAGAGGATGGGTTATGTGCACCAAGAGAGGACCCAAATACTTATGAAGAGATGATGTCGAGCCTTAAGATGAGATAGGTGAGTCTGAGCCCTGGATAGGATTTAAGTTATAGTTCCTCCGCATGAAATTGAAATGATAGTTGGTGCAGGGATAGAAGAAGATGAAGTGCTAGGATGGAATTTTCTAAGATTCAATCACTGAGTTAGAGGAGTTGGATGAGCTCTTGTATTTTTCGGAGGAGACTACAGGGTGCAGTGCATCCAAGATGGCTTCGGAGGGATCTACATGTTGAAAAATGTATCCTAAGCCAATCATCTAGGTTGTAGATGGTTGAGCTGATTATAAATATACTTAAATTATTATAATAAATAAAATTATTATTTTGGCATTTTATCACTCTTGTGAATCTTTCAGTAATGAACTCTTCTATGATGATGTCCTTAAGACTATCTAGACTCGACAAAGGAGGATTTGTCATTTAGTCCTTAAATCGATTCGCGACCAAATGATACCTTATTATCTTAGATGACAATGTATCAAGTGTAGATCATTGTGTGCCATATGGATCAGTTGTCCTCTTAACCTATGAGTATGGAGGTACTGGTATGGCATGTAGGTAAAATATAGGGGTACATTTTACTGAACATGCTCCAATTGTATAGCTCTCTGTTGTCAAGTGTTACTCGTGAAGGATATGGATATAAGTGTCCCTTAGACCTGAGATCACCATGGTGGCTTGCAAGCAACTCACTGTACTTAGGTACCAAACTATCTAAATTTCTAATTCAGTGATGAAAGGTTACTAGGTGCAGTCAAGTACTTATTTTGTTGGTGCGTGAGTCAAGATAGGATTGACCCCTCCAATTATTGGAGCAGATATATTACTGTATTTCAATTTAGTAAAATCTTGACTAGGGTAGTTCGTTCGATGGACATTAAAAATTTAAAATATATTGTAAATGATTTTTTAGGATTGACAGTTAAGCTTTAGGTCATCTTTTGAGTGTTGAGATCAAGAAGATGAATATACGATAACCATATGCCATAGATTCATCCATATTGCATTGCGACTATTCGACCTATCCGGATGTTGGGTATCATTACTAGATGGTCAGATCAATTAGTATAAAAAATTAATTTCTATGCTACTAGCTTAGGATTCGAACCTATGGGATTACACACAATAAAAATTTTTATCTGATCTGATGGTTGATCAAGAGTCCTAATGGTCTGAAACTCTATGGTCAAGAGTCTTACTGGACTAAAACTCTATGACCAGGAGTCCCATTGGATTGGGACTCTACCTTTATGGGTCTCACTAGACTAGAACTCTAAGTCCTATATGTTTAGGATTCTATGATCAAGAGTTTTACTGGTTTGGGACTCTGTGATCATGAGTTTCATTCATTTGGGACACTGGGCTCAACAGTCCCACTAGTTTGGGACTCTTTAAGAGTTTCATATAGATGGGACTTTATTGTCCAAACATCCATCTGATTAAAAGTCTATACTTATTGAAGGATTAATTAGCAATTAGATTGCTGATTAGCTCAATTTGATTGAGCGATGAGGATTTAATCAAATCTAATTGAATTTGGTTCGATTGGGTTTGATCCGATCAGGTCATGTGATGACCTAATCGCTATGGAAGATTCAATCCCGATTTGATCAAAACCTGGATCTAATTAATTTCTAATTTGATTAAAATTTTATTGGATTGGGTTAAGCCTAATTTGGTTGGATTTAACCTGATCTAATTGGATCTAGTTTAATTGGTTTGGTTTAAACCAATTTGGACCAAGTCAAATGAAGTTTGAATTTCAAATCTTTCTCGTTACGCCATACCTTTGACTTTTTCACACCTTTTCTCATGCATCTTTGTTTTTGCATGAGTTTTCCCACACTAGAAGAGCCTTGTGCACCTCTCCTCTTTTTGCCTTTGACCTGGTCCAAGCATTGGATCTGATATGATTTACTTGAATTTTGAATTCAAGTAGTTTGGAAGTTGAAACAAGTTCAACCTCCTTGTCATTATCCATTCACCATGCCCCATGAGAATTGTTGCATGATTTTTCTTGGCATTTTTTTCAAAGTGGGCACAAAAGGAGAGTCCTTCTACTCATCACCCACCTGATGTAGGCATTGGAAGTGGATAAGGACTCGCTTGAATTTTGAATTCAAGTGAGTGGTTGAAACCACTCTATCACCTTATCTTATCCTAACTCCACATGCATTTCCCATGGTTTTGTTGCTCTTTTTAAGATAGGATTTTTTGTGTGTGCATGGGGAAGGAAGAGGTTTCTTGAGAGTGAAAACCAAAGAGAGGGGGCACTTTTCTGAGCATGGAAAATTCCACAGAGAGAGAAATAGGAATCCTATGCCGACTTTCTTCTCATGCCTCGGTCTTTTATTTTTCTCTCTTTGGTTGCCCATTTAAAAAGGGTTTTGTGAGTAGGTGTATGATAGAGGGAGAGTCCCTATATCCATGAAAATTCATTTCATAGAGTGGGTGTGAGAGCATTCCGGGCGTTAGGATTTTTGGTGCATGTAAAATCCTAGAGTTGGGATGCAGGGTTCGGGTGGAGAGATCGAGTGTTGTGGATATCCGATCACTACCAGACTTTCTATACCATCTCATCATCCTCCATATATTATCTTCAAGCTTTCTAGAGTGTCTAGAAGATTAGGAGAAAGGTCGTCGATCAGATCAATGAAGATCAACTATCGAAGGCCCTCCAGTGGAGCTGTTTGGGATCGGGAGCTCCATGTGGACTCACCATAGAGGTTGGATGTGTGTGCGGCTATAGCATGATGTGAGAGCTTCCTTCTATGAATTTGGATCATGGAGATCATCTACCCATACATAAGTATTATGTTCTGAACATAATTTAATTAGCGGATATGATTTATTGATCGATCGTATTTAAATTTTCTAATACATATTAACATATCTAGATCCTAAGTAGGATTTTATGATATGATCATTGCATACTTTAAATTAATATTATATTAATTTTAACTTTTACTATAATTAATTTAAAATTTTTTTTGAAATGCATGCCTTAAGCCCTACATGGTTTTCAACAATAGTATCAGAGCAAAGGTTGCTTGACATGCTTATATGTTAATTAAAAAAATTACATGCTAGCATATATGATATGTTTATAGGTTAATTAAATTTATTTTAATTAATAAAAAAATAATAATAAATTAAAAATTAAACATGAATATGTTAGATTAAATCTAATATTGGATTCATGCTTTAATTTTATTATGATTTATTTTTTATTATGATAATAGCAATAGGTTGCTGTTTATGAAATGAGCTGATCCATTTCTGAAATGAGTCAACTCATTTAGTAAACAAAAAATTAAAAATCTTTTAAAATTTAAAAAATAATTTTAAAATGCTGAATCCCAATCCATCAGTCTAAAAATTTAATTAAAAGAATTAAATATTATTTATAGGATCTAGAATTATGAATTAAAGATCCTAAGATAAATGCATAAAACTGTGGATTAAAGGCTTAGATAAATTTGGTCCATTAATTAGGTTAGACCTAAGGTTAGTTGAAAAATCGACTGAACTAGAGTAATTGATCAAATCTAACTAAATATTAAAATAGATTAGATTAAGGATACACTAGTTTCAACTTCAATAGTTATAGTTGAATGACTCCATGTCTTTAATAAAGACTAAAATGGATTTGATTCATGGCTAAGCGGTCTAGTCTAAAATTACTAGGTTGATCAAATCGAATCTAATTAATCGATTGGTGTCTAAGATAAGTTTGGCAGTCTAGACGAGTAGTTTTTAATTAGGAGCTACTCATATTAATTCAATTTTTGATGAGTTAATGGCATATCCCTTCCATTGATCTCACTTACCTGGCCGACATGGTCGATTAGGATTTAATTAGATTACTTAGTGATCCGAGCTGACCCATGTCACTAGGATTCGTTTGATTGATTTCAATTAGTAAGACTGAATTAGGTGCCCATGGACCAAATTTGATCTTAGACCTAACCTATTGACTTAATTAAATCAGTGGGAGTAAATTGGTCCGTATCTTTTCTATTCTTAAATCATAAGTAATCTAAATTCTCTAAATTATTAGATTCTTAAAATGATTAAGTTACGAGGATAACTGAGTCATAGCCTTCCATTAAGGTGAATAGTAATGAGTCTAACTTTCTAGGTGGACATTGAAGGTGCCTTACACTTGATGCTCATCTGAATATTGGAATTACTATCCATCATATGATGATTAGATTGCACTCTCTTAATGGTGATCAGGTTGGTCAGAGCTTTTCTTGGGCTTGGTTATCATTAGTTTGATGCACCGAACTCAATCATGTTAATGGTTGGATCTAACCAGTCCTTTTTAGTGGAGGTCATAGCCTACTGAATTGGCTTCTGGGGCAAAATTTAAATATTAAAAATTATTTAAAAAATAATTAATTGTGAACCTACCTGTAGAGATGCACATGGATTGGCCAGAACTTTTCTCGAGCCCGTCTACAGTCTATGTGGATTTCAGTACCCAATAAGGAGTTAGTGTAATTCCTCGAATTGAGGGTAGAGGCTACCAATTTATTAAAAATAGTTAAAAAATCTTTAGACTAAAGTCTAAGTCTATAGAAATAATTAATTCAAGTACTAAATTGATCTTTTTTTTTTAGATAATTAGAATGACTAGTGTAAGTTCGCTCCGCTCACTATTGGATAGTGACAAGCATTTAGGACCTAAATACTAGAAGTTTAGTATTGACCCCAATAAGGTGGACCTGAAGAAAAATTATCCACTTGATCTGAATAGGCTGAACGGGAGAAATCAGCAAGTGGTTACTGGTCAAGGCTATTATATCATAACACCTTGCAATTTCTCCGTTTATGATACCACTATCTAGGTATTAGATACCGAGAGTCCAATTCACATATGCAATTCATTGCATGGATTTTAAATTGATAGAAAATTTAAGGACGGCGATAGATTCCTAAATGTTAGGGATGGAAGAAATGTTTCAGTCTTAGCATTAAAAACTCTTGAGCTTATTTTCAAAACTAATGATATCATTTTAAGTAACTATCACTATTGTCCATCCTTTATGATGAACATAATATTTGTTGGGCTTTTGGCCCAGGATGGTTATAGTTCATCAATAAAGAAAAATTATTGCGATATCATTATGAATGATATCATAATAATAAAAGAATAATTAAAAAATTATATTTATATTTTATCATAGCCTATTGGTATGATGTACATGTCAAATAAACATTCAAAACTAGATAATGTCACCGATGCCTATCTTTGGCACTATCGGCTCGATCATATAAACAAGAATAGGAGCAATAAGTTAGTTAAGGAGCATATCCTTGACATTGATGATTATGAATCATTGAATACCTGTAAGTCTTGTTTTCTTGGTAAGATGATCAAATCATCTTTTACTGGAAAGGGTGAACAGGCCACTGAGCTTCTAGGTTTAGTACATACTGATGTATATAGATCTATGGACATATGTGCCAAAGGAGGACACTACTACTTCATTATATTTATTGATGGCCTATCGAGGTATAGGTACGTCTATCTTATGAAGCATAAATCCAATTAGTTTGAAATATTCAAATGATATTAAAATAAGATAGAAAAATAACTTGAGAAGAGTATTAAAACTCTTCGGTCAGATTGAGGAGATGAATATCTTTTCAATGAGTTTTTGACATATCTAGGAGAGAATGAAATTCTCTCATAATGGATTCCTCCTAGAATACCATAGCAGAATGGTGTATCTGAAAGGAGGAATCAAATCTTGTTGGACATAGTTCAATCCATGATGGGGTTTGCAAGTCTGCTAATTTCTTTCCAGGGTTATGCACTTGAGACTGCTTATTATGTTTTCGAACTCTGTTCTGAGCAAATCTATTGCAAAGACTCCATATGAGATATGGACTGGATGTAAGACAACACTCTCTCATCTTAGGGTTTGGGGATGTCCAGCTTATGTCAAATATTTGCAGTTAGAAAAGCTTGGACCTAGGTCTGATAAATGCTTGTTTATAGGATACACCAAGAAAACTAGGGATTATTACTTCTATCTTACTGAAGAACAAAAGATGTTCGTTAGCAATAGGATAGTCTTTTTGGAAAAGAATTTTCTTAGGGAAGGAACAGCTAACTCTAATATTGAACTTAGTAAAGTTCGATGGATGGAAGAATCGACACATTCTAGTAAACCTACAGAACTAGATTCAATAAGATCAAAATTAGAGCCCATTGTAGAGGCACCCTTGAGGAGATCTGATAGAGTATTGTATCAACCAGATAGATACTATGGTTTCTTGATCTAGGATGGTGATCATGTTGAACTCAATGAGAATAATAACGATCTGATCACCTACATGGATGCCATGTAGAGGTCCGACTCCGATAAGTGGCTGGAAGCCATGAAGTCCCAAATGGAGTCCATGAAGGTCAATAATATATGGACATTGGTTGATCCACCTAAAGGAGTAAAATCCATTGGGTGTAAGTAGATTTTTTAAAAAAAAAAGCACAAATGGGAAGGTGGAGATCTATAAAGCCCATTTGGTTACCAAGAGATATCGTTAGCATTATGGTATTGATTATGACGAGATATTTTTTCTAATAGCAATGCTCAAGTCCATTCGGATTATGCTTGCGATAGCAGTACATCTGGACTATGAGATCTGATAGATGGATGTGAAAATAGCTTACCTAAATGAAGAGCTGGATGAGAAGGTGTATATGATATAGTCTGAGGGTTTCACATCATTAGACGAGTCCAAGATGTGCAAACTTTAGAGATCTATTTATAGATTGAAGTAGGCATTGCGAAGTTAGAACATGCATTTTGATAAAGTGATTAGAACATATAGCTTCGTTAAGAATGGAGAGGAACCCTGCATCTATAAATGGGCTAATGGTTCTATAATAGTATTTCTTGTACTTTATATGGATGACATTCTCTTAACCAAGAATGACATCCCTGCATTATAGGGAATAAAGATTTGGCTGTCGTCATAATTCTCTATGAAGGATTTGGGAGAAACTTCATACATCCTAGGGATGAAGATCTATAGAGATAGATCTAAAAGATTATTTGGATTGTTCCAATCCATGTATATTGATACCATGCTGAAGTGGTTCAGCATGGCAAATCCCAATAAAGGGTATCTCCTAATAAGCCATGGAATTACTCTCTCAAAAAGAGATTATCTAACAACTCCTCAAGAGAGAGAGTGTATGAGTGGAATATCATATACTTCGATAGTGGGTTCTATTATGTACGCCATGATATGTACGAGATCGGATGTAGCATACTCACTAGGAGTAATGAGTAGATACCAATCTGATCAAGATGAAAATCATTGGAAGGTTGTAAAGACAATCCTGAAGTATTTGAGAAATACTAAGGATCAGTAGCTCATTTAACATGTGGGATAGACTAATTCTAGTTTTCAATCAGATCACGATAATAGTAAAAGGATGTTAGGTTATGTATTTATCCTGAATGATAGAGCAGTCTGCTAGAAGAGTTTCAAGCAACATACTATGGCTAATTTTGTGTGTGAGGTAGAGTAGGTCGCGACATTCGATGCTGCAAAGAAAGCTATATGGTTATAAAAATTCATCGATGAGCTAGACGTGGCACCTTTCTTGGATGGTCCGATTCTGCTTTACTGTGACAGCACTGGAGCCATAGCTTAAGTGAAGGAGCTGAAGGCACAACAATGCACCAAGCACATTCTGCTTCATTACCACCTTGTATGAGAGATCTTGGAGTGAGGTAAAATTGACCTTCAGAAGATTGATGAAAAGGAGAATGTGGCCAACCCATTTACTAAAGCCCTTGAAATCAAAGAGTTCGATAATCAAAAATAGAAGATGGGTATACGATACTATTCTGAATGGCTTTAGTCTAAGTGGGAGTTGTTGGGAAATGTATCCTAAAGTCAAGCATCTAGGTTGTAGATAGTTGAGCTGATTGTAAATATACTTGAATTATTATAATAAATAAATTATTATTTTAGTATTTCATCACTCCTATGCATCTTCTTGTAATTAACTCTTCTATGATGAAGTCCTTAGGACTATTTAGACTCGACAAAGGAGGATTTGTTATTTAGTCCTTAAACCAATTTATGACCAAATGATATATTGTTATCCTGGACGACAACGTATCGAGTGTAGGTTGTTGTGTGCCATATGAGTTGATTGTCCTCTTAACCAATAAGTATGGAGATACTGATATGGCATACAGATGAAATGTAGGGGTATGTTTCACTGAATGTGACCCAACTGCATAGCTCTCTGCTGTCAAGAGTTGCTCATGAAGGATATGGGTATAAATATTTCTTAGACCTGAGATCACCATGGTGGCTTGCAAGCAACTAACTATACTTAGGTATCGGACTATCTAAATTTCTAATTCAGTGATGAAAGGTTATTGGTTATAGTCAAGTACTTATTTGTCAGTGCATGAGTTAAGATAGGATCGATCCTCTAATTGGTGGAGCAGATGTATCACTGTATTTCAATTTAGTAAAACCTCAGTCGGGATAGTCCATTCGATGGACACTGAAATTTTGCAATATACTATAGATGATTTTTTAGAGTTGATAATTAAACCCTAGATCATCTTTTGAGCATTGAGGTCAAGGAGATGAATTATATGGTAATCATATGCCATAGATTCGCCGATGTTATGTTGCGACTATTCGATCTATCAGTACATCGGATACCATTGCTAGATGGTCGCATTGATTGGTTTAGAAAATTGGTTCCTATGCTATCAACTTAAGATTCAAACTTATGGAGTCATACACAATAGAAATTTCTATCTGATCTGATGGTTGATCAAGAGTTTCAATGGTCTGGAACTCTATGATCAAGAGTTCCACTAGACTGGGACTCTATGACCAAGAGTCACACTAGACTGGGACTCTACCTTTGTGGGTTTCACTAGATTAGGACTTTAAGTCCTACATGTTTGGGACTCTATGATTAAGAGTTCCAGTGGTTTGGAACTCTATGATCATGAGTTTCATTCGTTTGGGACACTAGGCTCAAGAGTTCCACTAGTTTGGGATTCTTCAAGAGTTTCATATAGATAGAACTCTATTGCCCAGACATCTATCCAATTGAGATTCTATGTTTATTCAAAGATTAATTAGCAATTAGTTTGCTGATTAGTTCAATTTGATTGAGTGATGAGGATTTGATCAAATCTGATTGAATTTGATTTGATTGGATTAGACCCAATCAGGTCATGTGATGATTTAGTCGCTATGGAAGATTCGACCCTGATTTGATTAGGACCTAGACCTAATTAATTTTTAATTTGATTAGAATTTTATTAGGTTTTGTTAAGCCTAATTTGGTTGGATTTAACCTAGTCTAATTGGGTCTAGTTTAGTTGGTTTGGTTGAAACCAATTTGGACCAAGTCAAATAAAGTTTGAATTTCAAATCATTCTCCCTGCGCCATACCTTTGACTTTTCCACACCTTTCCTCATGCATCTTTGTTTTTGCATGAGTTTTCCCACATCAGAAGAGCCTTGTGCACCTCCCCTCTTTCTGCCTTTGATCTGGTCCAAGCATTGGATCAGATATGATTTACTTGAATTTTGAATTCAAGTAGTTTGGAAGTTGAAACAAGTTCAACCTCCTTGTCATTATCCATTCACCATGCCCCATGAGAATTGTTGCATGATTTTTCTTGGCATTTTTTTTAGAGTGGGCATAGAAGGAGAGTCCTTCTACTCATCACCCACCTGATGTAGGCATTGGAAGTGGATAAGGACTCGCTTGAATTTTTAATTCAAGTGAGTGGTTGAAACCACTCTATCACCTTATCTTATCCTAACTCCACACGCATTTCCCATGGTTTTGTCATTCTTTTTAAGATAAGATTTTTTGTGTGTGCATGGGGAAGGAAGAGGTTTCGTGAGAATGAAAACTAGAGAGAGTGGAAGCTATTCTAAGCATGGAAAATTCCATAGAGAGAGAAATAGGAATCCTATGCCTACTTTCTTCTCATGCCTCGATCTTTTATTTTTCTCTCTTTGGTTTCCCTTGTAAAATAAGTTTTGTGACTGGGCGTATGATAGAGGGAGAGTCCTTCTATTTGAGAAACTTTATTTCATGGAAAAATTCATCCGAGAGTGGGCATGAAAGTGTTCAGGGCGTTAGGATTTTTGGTGCATGTAAAATCCTAGAGTTGGGACTCAGGGTTCGGATGGACAGATTGAGTGCTATGAGCATCGAATCTTCACCAAACTTTCTACACCACCTCATTATCCTCCGTATATTATCTTCTAACTTTTTGAAGCATCCAGAAGATTAGGAAAAAGGTCATCAATCAGATTGATGAAGATCAGTCGTCGAAGGCTCCGACGAGGAGCTAGCACTCTGATGGAGCTGATTAGGACCAAGAGCTCTGTGTAGACTCACCATAGAGGCTAGACGTGTGTGCAGCTACAGCATGATGTGAGAGATTCCTCCTATAGATTTAGATCATGGAGATCATCTACCCATATACAGGTATTATATTCTGAACACAACTCGATCAGTGAATATGATTTGCTGATCGATCGCATTTAAATTTTCTATAACATATTAGCTCGTCTAGATTCATAGTAGGGTTTAATGATCTGATCATTGCATGTAGTAGATTAATATTTGATTAATTTTTGCTTTTATTACTATTTAATTCAAAAAAAGTTTTGAAATTGCATGCTTTAACCCTGTTCGATTTTCAACACTACGAAGTGCGAAGGTCTGAAGAAGCAGCGATGGTGAGCGAGATGTAGTGGCAAGCTTAGTAATGTAGCATTGAGTGGTTGGTCTTCAATGACTCGATTATAGAGTCAGATTTTTCTACAACATCAGATGAACTTTGATTTTAGGTGGAGCACTAGATAGAGGTGGCTTTACAAGTGGAGAGAGATTTGACACAAGTTCAAAGCCATGAGATGTGGGAGGACCTATATCCCAGCACCAGCATCAAAGATGCATAGTTTCAGATGGAGCGGCATGTGCAGGAGGATAGGCGTAGTTCTAAGAAGACCATGTCAGGGCATGCAGTAAGTGTCGGTATAGAAATGTTGCGGGTTCTCCAGGAAAATTTAGGAAAAGTGATGCAGCTATCACGTAGAAGGGATCCTATAAAATTCAAGATAGTACCAAGAAGCAAGCATAGAACTTCAACTATAGAGGCGGTCATCCCAAATATCTTTAAGGGTGCACAGCAGATGAAGAGGATTGGTGGAGGTATTAGAGTTTGCATAGGAACCTGTCTGGATGTGCTGCGGGGCACAAGTTGGTGTTGCAGTCAGAGGGTCAGAGTAGGAGGACATCAGTTTGAGGCCAAGAAGTATGGTGGAGCATGAGTCTCGGGGCCTATAGAGCACTAATCGGTATTACAGCTAAGGAGGCAAGGTGGCTTCGAGGGGATAGTATCAGCTTTGGAGGAAGCAGGATAGTGCAGACGATTCACGCAAGGTTTGCCAAGGCTTGGAGTACCAAGATGGAGATTGTTAGGATTAGTGGTGCTCCCAAGCCTTAGAAGGCCATGGAAGGAGTTAGAGTATTGGCTTCAGAAGACTAGAACAGGTGTGGTCCTGGGGCTAGGACCGGTTTGGTCCTAGGATGGAGGTTCAGTCCACGATCATGAGGCCCTATTTGGTAGATCTCATGGAGGCTAATTAAAGTTTGGACCCGATTTGGATCTATGAGATTAAGTGCATGATCAGACCATGGGTGTACATGGGTTTGGATGAGTGCATTCAAACTGGGTTAGCCTAGAAAGCTTTTTACGAATGGGATTTTGATCCATGTATAGGTATAAATATACATGTATGTTGTAAACCTTAATAGTGAAGATCATGACAACCATTTTCTCCTACATATCTCTCTCTGGTTTTCCACATGCCAAGGTGCCCTAGGGGGCGCACCTCCAAGCGTGGAGGAAAGAGGTGTGCACACTCTTCCTCCAGTCTCAACAACATCAAAGGATCCTGCACAAAACTTAAGATTTGGGATTGTCTGGCTTATGTTAAAAGAAGTTTTGGACATAAGCTAAGTACAAGGGTAGATAAGTGTTTATTTATAGGATATTCTAAGAAGAGTATGGGATACCTCTTCTACTACCCTACTGAACAAAAGATATTTGTTAGTAGGCATGCCACTTTTATGAAAATAGAGTTTATCTTAGAAAGAGACAGTGGAAGAAAAATTAAACTTGGGGAAGTTCAAGACCTACAAATAGAAACATAAAATATTTCTTAACCAGATGTATCCATTGATGAGGTACAATCATAACACACATCTCCTCTCCAATAGTTAGATAGAGTGCGAAGAGCAGCTATTAGGTACGGATCTATTATTGAGAATGGTGAAGCCCACATCATTGAGAATGATGATCCTCTGGCTTATTCAGAAGCTGTCATGAGTAGAGACTCAGATAAGTAGCTAAAGGCTATAAAATCCAAAATGGAGTCAATATATTACAACCAAGTGTGGACTTTGATTGATGCACTAGAGGGTGTTATCTCTACAAGGTGAAAATAGGTCTATAAGAAAAAGATTGGAGCAGATGGCCAAGTAGAAATCTACAAGGCTAGATTAGTGACAAAAGATTTTAGGCAAAAGTAAAAAATTGACTATGATGAAATACTACTATAGAATAGGACTTTGGCAGCGCATACTATTGTAGCAGTTTCAAAAATCGCTGCCATAGAGTCTATGATAGTGATTATTATAAACTGTTGCTATAGACTAGATTTATGGTAGTGGTTATGCTAAACCACTGTAATAGGATGGACCTATGGCAGCAGTTCTATATAACCGCTGCCATAGGTTGACCTATTATAGCGGTTATGTTTAACCATCACCATAGGTCTAGTCTATAGTAGTGGTTTATAATAATCATTGCCATAGGTCCAATCTATGATGATGGTTACACATAACCACTATAATATAGGTCTGACCTATTATAGTGATTTAGCATAACCGTTGCTATATCTTTTTTTTTATATTTTTTTAAAATATTATATAATTTTAAAATTTAATGATCATCTTCACCATTCATTATCTTAATAATTATCATTAGAGTGTTATCACAAAAGATCGTCTCGATCTGATAGTCCTAACTTCATTGATCAATAAAGTTCAATTTTAATGACCATGAATGATAGCATGATGATTTGATAGATGAAGACTATCAGTGGATTTAAAAATCTACAATGATGATCTCGATGATGTTTGTAGCATACTATCAAAGTTTTACTTCAATCGGATATCGTTATCATGATCAATTTAGTACGGGATGATTTTGGCCATTAAATAAGAAATAAGTGATCAAAAGGCCAAACGACATTCGATTAAAAGATAATTTTTTAGTTAAATGATCTTAGCTATAATTTTAATCATTTTATATGATGATAATCATAAATCCAAATCATTGCTGTATGAACTATTTATATTAAGCATGTCTTGCAAAAGCACAAGCATAATTACCAAAGAAGTTAAAGAATGGGTATCGAGCGACATATAGTTTTGGATCGTTCTTAGACCTGTAGTTTAAATTTTATGATCAGCACTAAAAAAATGATTAAAATAGTAGCCAAAATTATTTATCTAAAAAATTATCTCATAATCGGACATCATCTAGTCCTTTGATCACTCATTTCTTATTTAATAGTCAAAATCATCCGGTACTAAATTGACCATGATAATGATATCCGATTGAAGTAAAATTTTGATAGTATGATACAAACGGCACCGAGATCATCATAATAAGTTTTTTGATCCATCGATGGTCTTCAGCTATCAGATCATCATGCCATCATTCGTAGTCATCAAAATCAAATTTTACTGATTGATGCAGCTAGGGCTATCAAATCAAGATAATTTTTTGATAATACTCTAATGATAGTTATTTAGATAATGAATGATGAAGATGGATATTAAATTTTAAAATTATATAATATTTAAAAAAAATAAAAAAATTGATTACCAACCTATAATAGCGGTTACTGAAAACCACTACTATTAACTTATGGCAGCGGTTACTGAAAACCACTGCCATAGACCTATGATAGTGATTCGAGAATCGATACCATAAGTTAGGTTATTTTTTTTTCAAATCCTACCCCTAAATTCATTCTCTCCGAGCTCTCTCTCTTCCTCCTCTCCATCGCTGGCGAGGCCCCTCCCCTCTCCACCTTCTTCCCTGGTCGACCTACTGGCCGTTGGCTCTACCACCTCCCCCACCTACCCCTTCTTTCCTGGCCGGCCAGGCCACTGACTCTGCCATCTCCCCTGCCTGTCCCCTCTTCCTTGACCGCTGGCCCCACCACCTCCCGCTTCTCCTTCTTTCCCAGCCAGCTCATCCACCGACTCCACCATCTCCCCCACCTGCCCCTTCTTTCCTGGCCCTGCCACCTCGCTCTCCTCCTTTTTCCCCAATCAGCTCCGCCACCTCCCCACCTACCCCTTCTTTCCTGGCCGGCCCGATCGTCAGCCCCGCCACCTCCCCCTCCTCCTTCCCCGACCGACTCTTCCGTCGACTTTGCCACCTCCCACGCCTCCCCTTCTTCCCCAGCTGACCCGATCGCCGACCCCAATCCCTCCCTACTCTCTCACCCTCTTTCTCTCCTCTCTTCCCTTAGCCTGACCCACCCTCTTCCTGCTCTCTCTCTCCTCTCTTTCCTTAGCCCGACCCTTCCCTTTCTTACTCTCTCTCCTCTCTTTCTCTCTCTCTTCCCTCTTTCTCTTCCTCTTTCTTCTCTCTTTCTCTATCTCTAGATCTCTCTCTCTTCTCTCTTTCTCTCTCTTTCCTCTTTTTCTTTCTCTCTCTTCTCTCTCTATATCTTACTATCTTGTGTCTTTCTTGCAGGCTACCTTTAGCACCACCATCTTTCTTTAGCACCGCCGCTGGCGACCCCCTCTCCGTAGCTACAGGTATGATTTTTTTTAAAAAAAAATTATAATAATATTTATTAATTATCTATAATATTTATAATATTTATAATAAATATTATAATTATTTATTATAAATATTTATAATTATTTATCGATCGTGGGTCATGCTGACGGGTAAGAGAACTCCTATCGGTTGGTTCTAGACCATGTCAGTGGATTCTGAGCTGGGCCATGCTGTGTTGGTGGCCATAGACAGCCTTGGGCCATGCTAACAGCCTTGGGCCATGTCGTGTCGACAGCCATGGATGGTCCTTGGCCATGTCGATCGATAAGAAAATCTTCGCTGGCAAATTCTAGGCCATGCCGGTGGCCGTGAGCTATGCTGGCCGCTAAGAGAACCCTTGCCCCTATCGGCGGATTCTGGGTCGTGCCTGCGGTTATGCGCCTTACCGATCGCTAAGAGAACCCCCACCGCTAATAGAAAGTACTCTCTTTAGATCTTTCTCTCTCTTTTCTTTTTTTTTTTCTCTCTCTCTTCTCGCTCTTTTTGTATGTCACTATCTTGTGTCTCTCTTATAGGCTATCTTTAGTGCCACCATCTTCCTCTAGCACTATCGTCGGCGATCCTTGGAGCTCTGTGCGACCTTCTCTCCATAGCTGTAGGTATGATTTTTTTAATTTTTATAGTAATATTTGTTAATTATTTATAATATTTATAATAATATTTATAATATTTATAATAAATATTATAAATATTTATTATAAATTTTATAATTATATGCCTGCTATGGGTCATGCCGATAGGTAAGAAAACTTCTGTCAGTTGATTCTGGACCATGTCGGTTGATTCTAGGCTTGACCATGTCGGCAGCCTTAGGTTGTACCATGTTGGTAGCCATGAACGGCCCTAGGCCATCTCGGTAGCCTTGGCCCATGCCGTGTCGACAGCCGTGGATGGCCCTAGGCCATACCGACGGATAAGAAAACCCCCACTAATAGGTTCTAGGCCATGCCGATGGCCATGAGCTATGTTTTCGCTAAGAGAACCTTTGCCCCTATCGATGGATTCTGGGCCATGCTCGCGGTCATGGAACATGCCTGCCGCTAAGAGAATTCCCACTGCTAATAGTAATTAAAATTATTTATTACTCCTTAATTATTTATGGATATAATTTATGTTATAGAATTTATTGCATAACATTTTTTGGGTTACTGTTTATATCTTGTTGCTTTTGTTTATTGCATTGCATAAAGATAGACCCGTCAATTGATTAATGTACATAATCTTCAGCATTCATACATTTATATATTTTTTGTATAGATAAGAGAATTATGTACAATGATCAATTGATTATCCAATTTAGATAGTTTAAAAATTATAAATAATTTTATAGGTAATTATAGTAATTAAATGATATGCTAAGGATTCCGAAAGAAATTTTGGACAGCATTTTATTTTTGTTCTCCCTACATGGGAGAACTAAGGGAAAATACTGTCAAAATTGCTTTTGATCCCTATTGCATATCATTTAATTATTGTAATGAACCTATAGAATTAATGTAGTTCCTAAATGGGATAGGACCAATCTTTACCTATTCGTTGGTGATAGGATGTATTTAATTAGATATATATGAAAATAATATTTAATATTAGTTATGACTTATGAGTTGTTTACAATGCATTGGTATACGTGCTTTGGTAAGCAGCATTGCTATACAATGTCAAGCTTAGTATCATATACACGCTTGGCCTTTCCTATCAACAGAGCATGATGTAAGAGTGTGGTAAAATTTAAATAGACTTCAGTTAGGTAGAGTCTATTTATTGATGCTCTATTAATATTATTGTTTAACATGTTATATTGATTAATGTTCATTAACATTGCAGGTCACGATGGCACCGAAACACAATCTAGCTTTCACCCCCGCCTCTCGATGGGCTACATGGACCTTTGCATTTGAGTCACAGGCAGAGCATATTCCATCTATCTTCGCATCGGTTGCCCAGAGACCACCGGCATCTACTCCTCTATCGATATTTACTCCTCTACCAGCATCTGAGCCTCTAGTGTTAGCCACATCTCTGGCACATGCTTCACCCATCGATGAGTCTCCTCTAACATTCACGTCGCATGATCCCATGGCCAGTGAGTGTATATTTTTATTCTATTATTTATTTATTTATTTGTATAATTATTGCACACTCTTATATATTTGCATAATGTATTTTTATTATAGGTGCATCATCTAGTAGGATATTTCGTGGTCCCATACGTATGCCGCATGTGTGGAACTGCCAGCATCAGGTGATGGTGCAGTACGACATGGAGGAAAAGCCAGTAGGAGAGACCACAAGAAAGATACATTACTTTTTTGGATTGCTTGTGAGGTAGTTTGACATCATTTTAGTACTATCTATAGACTGACGATTGATGGATATTGGTGTCAGGAATCAGATGTGGGAGGAGATATGGATAAGTATATCTTAATTATATTTATGCATTTGATATATTTATACTATGTTTGATTAGAATAATTTTATAACTATTTTTTGATAACTTTGTGCAGAGAAGATACGACTTCTCATATCACGAGAGGGCTCAAGATGCCTGACTAAAAAAGATTAGAGAGTTATACCGGGGCTACAAGGTCAAGCTCCATAGATGATAGCTCGAGCACCGATGAGACACTCTAAAGGAGCTTGTTCCTTGGATACAGGACTATCCCTTGAGTCAGTGGGAGGAGATGGTTAGGTATTAAAGGAGCCAGGAGTTTGAGATTTAATTTCTAACTTTTGAATTTTACAGTACACTTAAATTTACATTTGAATACTTTTTAAATATCTATTATTTATTTAAATATTTTTTGGATTGCCTCTCATCAGAACCGAGAGAATTGGATAGCTCAAGAGTACACGCACACTCTTGGCCATGAGTCTATGGCTAGTCATGTGCATGGAGAGGTAATAAATTTTGAATCTTATTAGATAAATTAAATTAATATTTTTTTATATATTTTTAATAAACTAATCTATTATAATAGCTGATGAGAGATGGGGTGATGCCCAGCCATAGCAAGATCTTTCGATCCAGACATACAGACAAGAAGGGCAGGTTGATGAATGCCGCGATCGAAAGATTTTTTATAAGTAATAAATATATTAGTATGATTAGTATTATAGCATTTCTTATGATATTTTATTTGAATTTATAATTATAGGAGTAGTTAGATGCACTTGCTTGCAAGGGCCCGGACACCTCTGACCCCCATGACCATCTATCTCAGGTTTTGGAGCTTGAGCACTCTAGAAGGATCCAATGCAGCCCCGAAAATACGTCGACGAGCTATTGGTCTCAGATGAGCATCTCTTCACATGCTTTCGATATTGTCAGTCGGGAGCAGCTTGAGATGGTGTTGGCAAAGATAGCTCAGGCTAGGATGCAGATAGATAAGGCTACTCAACCTAGGGAGTAGACTGCTCAGCTACAGGGCCTCGTGATCGCTATGGTGACGAGGCTCAGTATGCATTTTGGAACTGACTTCATAGGTCTTGAGGACATGTTGGCCGACATTCCAGCTCTAGCCCCTCCAACTCTAGCTCCTCCAGCTCATGCTCCATCTTCTTCCGGTGACGATGACTTAGATGTAGATTTAAGAGACTTTTGATGTATTTTTTTAAAAAAATATTATAATAATTTTTTTTAGTAATAAAATTTAAGTATTTCAAAAATATTGTTATGTTTATAATATTTTCTTATGTTATATATTAAACTATATCTATCAGATAAAAAATAAAAATAAAAATTTATATTTTTTTATTATTCAAAATCTATGGTAGTGGTTGTAAAATCGCTATTATAGGCGTGCCAACTACTATAATAGATCACATGCCAACCACTGCATTAAATCTATCACAGCAGTTATGAAGTCGTTGCCATAGAGAGCCTATGGTAGCAATTTTATGAACTACTGCCACAGACCTGTGACAGCGATTATACGAACCACCGCCATAGCTTCTTTGGTAGCAGTTATGAAATCGCTGCCATATATGATATAGCAGTAGTTTTATAACCGCTGTCATAGGTTTTAATGACAACAGTTCATTGAACCATAACCATAGGCTACCTATGGTAGTGGTTACCATAATTACTACAAAAATAGCTACTATAGACCTAAGGCGATGGCCATAGTGGCAGCGATTATCGAACTGCTGCCATAGGCTATGGCAACTATTTTCTCGCCTATGGCAACTGTTGTGAAATGCTACTCATAGTCCTATTCTATAGTAGTAAAATTTTTTCATCAGTAGCTATGCTTAAATCTATTTAGATCATGCTTGCAATAGTCACATACTATAACTATAAAATCTAGTAAATGGATGTGAAGACCACCTTCCTTAATGATAATCTTAAGAAAGAGATCCACATGACTCAACCAGAAGGATTTATCTCAAGTGGAAGAGTAAATTAGGTAGCTTAAGAAATCCATTTATAGATTAAAGTAGGCCTCAAGGAGCTGGAACATTCATTTTGATATGATAGTTAAAGAGTTTTGCTTTATTAAAAATGTGGATGAACCTTGTGTATATAAGAAGATGAGTGAGAGTGCCATTATCTTCTTAGTTTTGTATGTAGATGACATACTTCTCATTTGGAATGATATCCCTGAAGGAAGCAGTGCAGGATTTGCAATACTACTTTTGAAAAATTTTTAAAAATAGTAAAAATATAGCAAAAATTAATTAATTTAATTAATTATTTATTGATCATATCAGAATATTAAGTCCTACACTAAGGATCTAAATATAATATGTATACATTCATATAGATCTGAAAATAAAACTATGCAGCAAATTCTTTACTATATCTATCTATTCAGAACATAATATCTTTTCATGGGTAGCTAATCACCATAATCTAAATTTATCGAATAATGCTTTGGTGTCGCACCATAGCCGCACATGTGTATGCCTCTATGGTTGGTCCATATGGAGCTCCTGGGCCCGATCAGTCCCACTGGAGTGCTAGCTCCTTGTCGGGATCTTCAATGGTTGATTGTGATTGATATAGAAAATCAAAATATGTGCTTTGGAGGATGATGAAATGGTCTTTCAAATTTGGTGGCAGTCCAATACTCACAACACTCGATCTCTCCACCCAAACCTAGATTCCCAAGTCTTGGATTTCACTCAGCCCAAAAATCCTAATGCATTGAAAACCCTCTCACGCCCTCTCTGTGTGGAGTTTTTCTATGAAATAAGTTTTCATAGAAAGATGACTTTCGAATCTATAAATCCTATTTAGATCATATCTAAAATTTGGGTGTCCTTAGATACAAAAATCAGAAGAGAATAGAGGCATGAAGGAAAAATAAAGTGCTGTAGGACTCTGCTCACCTTCACTCAAGGATTTTTTTTGCCCAAAATCAATGCCCAATTGCTTTCAAATTTTTACCACAAAAAGATAACCACTTAGCATGCATAAAAATTCTCATAATTTATTACATGAAAAATAAGTGGAAATTCTATATGGAGTGGATAGGTTAAGATTGGTTGAACTAGTTTCAACCAACTTCTAGTATTTGAATTCAAATAGGGTCTTATCCCTTACCAACGCCTCATCCAAGAGGGTGATGAGTAGAAGGACTCTCCTTCTACTCACCCTCAATTAGAAATTGCCAAAAAAATGTGCGATAAAAGATAGGTAGGCATGAAGAATAGATAAGGAAGAGATTAGGTTTTTCAAATTTCAAACCAACCAAGTTGAATTCAAAATTCAACTTAGTTTGAATTGGTGCAACCCTTAGACCAGATCAAAGGTAGAAGAGAGGAAGAGCACACATTCATTTTTGTGTGAGAAATCTCACACAAAAATTAGAGGAGGGCGTGGGTCAAGGTGGAAAAGTCAAATATGGTGGGTGCTAGGGAGAGTTTGAATTCAAATCTTATTTGACTTGGTCTAAATTTGTTTCAACCAAACCCATTAATTTAATTCAATTAGACTAGGTTAAATCCAACCAAATTAGGCTTAATCCAAATCAATAAAATTCTAATTAAATTAAAAATTAATTAGGTCTAGGTCCTGATCAAATCAGGATCGAATCTTTCTTAGCGATTAGGTCATCTTATGATCTGATCGGATCAAATCCAATTCAATCAAACTTGATCAAATCTCCATCGCTCAATTAAATTAAGGTGATCAATAATTGAATTGCTAATTACTCCTCCAATAAATATAAAGTCTCAATCGGATGGGTGTCTGGACAATAGAGTCCCATCAACATGAAACTCCTAAAGAGTCCCAAACTAGTGGAACTCTTGAACCCAGTGTCCCAAACGAATTGAACTTATGATCATAGAGTCCCAGACCAGTAGCACTCTTGATCAGAAAGTTTTGAATGAGTAGAACTCAGAGTCCTAATCCACTAAGACTCTTGATCATAGAGTTTCAATCCAGTGGGACTCTTGACCATAGAATCTTAGGTCATCGAGACTCTCGATCAGAGAGTCCCGGACATGAAGGACTCAGAGTTCCAGTCCAGTGGAACTCTTAGTCATAGAGTCCTAGTCTAGTAGGACTCTTGACCATCAAGTCTTAGATCATCGAGACTCAATATCAGCCATCAGATCAGGTAGAAACTCCTATTGTGTGTGATCCTATAGGTTGGAATTCTAAGCCGGTAGCACCGAAACTAATTTTCTATACCAATCAATATGACTATCGAGTAATGGTACCCAATATCCAGATAGGTCAAATAATTATAATGCAACATCGATGAACCTATGGCATATGGTTACCGTATAATTCATCCCCTTGACTTTGATGCTCAAAGGATGATTTAGGATTTACTATCAATCCTAAAATTCATCCATAGTGTATTTCAAAATTTAGCTTCCATCATATGGACTACCCCAATCGAGGATTTGCTAAATTGAAATACAGTGATGCACTTGCTCCAACACTTGGAGGGGTCAATCCCATCTTGACTCACACACCGACAAGCCAAGTACTGGACTACACCCAGTAGCCTTCCGTTACTAAATTAAAAATTTAGGTAGTCCAGTACCTAAGTACAGCGAGTTGCTTGTAAGTCACCATGGTGGTCTTAGATCTAAAGTACACTTATACCCATATCCTTCGGGGCTAATCTTGATAGAATAAAAGCTCTGAAGTTGGTCACATTCAGTTCAGATGTACCCACACATCTCACTTACATGCCATACTAATGTCTCAATACTCCTTAGTTTTGAGGACAACCAACCTATATGGTATACAATGACCTATATTCGATAAATGTTGTCATCCTAAGTAACAACGTATCTTTTGATCGTGAATAATTTAAAAACTAAATGATAAATCCTTCTTTATCAAATCTAGATAGTCCTAAAGACTTCATCACAACATAGGAGTTCATTAGAAGACAATAAAATTTATGATAAAAAAATATCAAAATATTTTTTTCTTATTTAATAATTCATATACAAGTACAACAAGTAGCACAACCGTCAACAGACTGACGATTGGCTTTGGAACATATTTTCAATAATCTTTCACTTGGACTAAAGCCAATCGGTGCAGTATCTAATACCTATCTTCGATTTGAAGTTATTGAACTCCTTCACTGTAATAGCTTTAGTGAATGGATCGGCCAGGTTCTTCTTTCCGTCAATCTTCTAAAGGTCAATATCACCTCGATCCATAATTTTTTGGACAAGATGGAAGCAATGCAGAATATGCTTCATCCGCTGGTGTGCCTTAGGTTCCTTCGCCTAAGCAATGGCTCCAAAGCTATCGCAATAGAGCAGAACTGGACTATCAAGGAAGGGTGCTACTCCATGCTCGGTGATAAATTTTCTCAGCCACACCGCTTCTTTGGCAGCATCTGATGCAGCGACATACTCTATCTCACAAACTGAATCGGCCATAGTGTGCTGCTTGAAACTCTTTCAGTAGATGGTCCCATCATTAAGGGTGAATATATATCCCGACACACTCTTGCTATCATCATGATCAGACTAGAAACTAGAGTCTATGAACCCTACCAGTTTTAAATTCGATTCACCATATACAAGCCACTAGTCCTTAATATTTCTTAAATACTCTAGGATAATTTTAACAACCTTCTAGTGGTTCTCTCCTGGATCAGATTGGTATCGACTCACTACCTCTAATGAGTATGCCACATCTAATCATGTACATGTCATGGCATACATGATAGAACCCACTATTGAAGCATATGGTATTCTACTCATACTCTCTCTTTCTAGAGGTGTTATCAGACAATCTCTCTTTGAAAGAAAAATTTTATGGCCTATCGGTAGATAGCCTTTCTTGAAATTCTCCATGCTAAACTGTTTCAGCACAGTGTCAATATATGTAGACTAGAACAATCCAAGCAATCCTTTAGATCTATCTCAATAGATCTTCATCCCTAGGATATAGGAAGCTTCTCCCAGATCTTTCATGGAAACTGTGATGACAGCCAGATCTTTATTTCTTGCAATGCAGGAACATCATTTTCGATTAAGAAAATGCCATCCACATACAATACTGGAAATACTATTGCTGAACTATTAGCTCACTTGTATATGTAGGGCTCCTCTTCATTCTTAACGAAGCCATACGTTTTGATTGTTCTATCAAATCGTATGTTCTAGCTCCGAGATGCCTGCTTCAGTCCATAAATGGACCTTTGAAGCTTACATACCTTAGACTCATCTATGGATGTGAATCCTTCAGGCTGTATCATATACACCTCTTCATCTAGCACTTCATTTAGGAAAGCTGTTTTCACATCCATCTACCAGATTTCATAATCCAGATGGGCAGTGATAGCAAGCATAATTCGAATGGCTTTGAGCATTGCCATAGGAGAAAATATCTCATCATAGTCAATACCATAACATTGACAATATCCCTTAGCAATCAGACGGGCTTTATAGGTCTCCATCTTTCCATCTACGCCTCTTTTCCTTTTGAAGACCCACTTACATCCTTTGAATTTTATCCCTTCGGATGAGTCAACCAATGTCCATATTTCATTGACCTTCATAGATTTCATTTTGGATTTCATGGCCTTAAGCCATTTTTCAAAGTTGGGTCTCTACATTGCATCCATATAGGTGATCAGATCCTAATCATTCTCATCGAGTTCGATAGGATCCCCATCCTGGACTAGAAAATCATAATATCTATTCGATTGACGTGGTACTCTACCAGATCATCTTAAGGATGCATCTACAATGAGTTCTAGATCTGATATAATTAGATCTAGCTCAGGTTCAACAACTTGTGTCTATTCTTCCACCTATCATACTTCATCAAGTTCGACCTTAGAGGTATTAGTTCCTTCACCAAGGAACTTCTTTTCTAAAAAGACTGTCTCAAGGTTGACAAACACTTTGTGCTCATCAGCAAGGTAGAAGTAGTATCCTTTGATTATTTTTGGGTAACCTATAAAACTACACTTATCAAACCTAGGTCCAAGCTTGTCTATCATCAAACGTTTGACATAAGCCGGACACCCCCAAATCCTAAGATGTGAAAGCACTGGCTTATGCCCTATCCATATCTCATATGATATTTTATTAACAAATTTACTCAAAACACTATTTAGAATGTAACAAGCTAACTCAAGCGCATATCCCTATAGGAAGATCGATAAATCAGCAAACCCTATCATAGATTGAACCATGTCCAACAGGATTCAATTTCTTCTTTCAGACACATCATTATGTTGTGGTGTTCCAGGAGGAGTCCATTAGGAGAGATTCTCGTTCTCTCCAAGATATGTTAGAAATTCATTGGAAAGATATTCACCCCCTCGATTAGATCGAAAAGTTTTAATACTCTTTTCAGTTTGCTTTTCTACCTCATTTTGAAATAGTTTGAATATTTGAAACGACTCTGACTTATGCTTCGTTAAATAGACGTACCCATATCTCGATAGGTTATCAAGTAGAAGTATCCACCTCTAGTACTTGAGCTCATAGGTTCACATACATCTGAATGTACTAGACTCAGGAATTTAGTGGCTCGTTCATCTTTTCCAATAAAAGGTGACTTGGTCATCTTACCAAGAAGACAGGACTCACAGGTTGGAAGTGATTCATAATCACTAACCTTAAGAATTCCTTCTTAAGTTAACCTGTTAATTCTATTCTTGTTAATATGACCTAGCCTACAGTGCCAATGGTATACATCAGATACATTACTAATTCTAGGATGTTTACCGGAGGATTGAACCATGTTAACTGGCATAGAAAGTAAATAAATTTTGTTATTCAATTGCCCAATAAAAATTGTAACACCATTCAAAATGACATTATAAATTTTTTTTTATTGATATTTCAAAATCATTCATGTCCAAAAGGCCTACAAAAATGATATTCAATAAGAAAGTTAGACAAAAATGGCATTCATTAAGAATAATTTTATTTGAATTGATTACAAGGTTCATGATTCCTAAAGCTAGAATTGAAACTTATCTTCCATCTCCAATGTTCAGGAATCTCTCATCTTGATCAAATCTCCTACTGACCTGCAAGCCCTGCATAGAATTATAAATATGATAAGAGCTTCCAATATCTAATACCGAGGCAGTAGAATCAAATAAAGAAAAATTGCAAGGTGTTATCATATAATTATCTTACCCAGCAACCACTTGCTTCCTTCTTGGCCTATTCAGATCCAGGGAGGCAATGTACAAAGGACAGTTTCTCTTTTAATGCCCCTGCTTCTTATAGAAGAAGCACTTTGCCTGGTTCTGATCGGACTTGCGCTTCTTGGTCCAACCCTGTGTAGTCATTCTAGTATTTGGCTGCACCTTGTTCTTCTTCTTCTTGTTCTTCTTCCCTTTCTTAAAGGGTTGATGACCTGAAGAAGACCGTCCCACTACATTCACCATCTCCTAGTGGAGTTGGTGATCCTTCTCAAAGTTCTATAGCAATCCCAACAAGCCATGGTAGTTGACTGCAGGCTTTGTCATTCTGAAATGAGTTAGAAAGGGGAGGAAGGACTTAGGCAAGGAGTTAAGGATCGCATCCTTATCGAGCTACTCGTACAGGAGAAAGCCCAGCTTGCTAAGGCGCTCGATCATCTCGATCATATACAATATATAATCAATGACTGAGATCCCATCCCTCATTTGAGCGTTGAAAATAGCATAACTTATTTTGTGCCTTTCAACATCGTCAGGCGTGTCAAAGGAGTCGTTCAATATTTGAAGCATCTCCTATGGCTGAGCATTTTCAAACCTATGATTGAACTTATCATTCATTGTTGCTAGCATTATACATCGAACTATGGTGCGATCATTGAGCCACTTCTGATAAGTATCTCAAACCGCTCTCCTAGCATTCGTAGCTGGCTCTGCAGATGCAGGATCCATTACGATATAAAGGATCCACTCATATCCCAGGATGATTTTGAACTTACGATACCAGCTATCATAGTTGGATCCCATTAATTTACCATTGTCTAACAATGATCGAAGCGATAGGTTAGTGGTGATTTCTGCATAATAAAAAAAACTAAATCTAATTAGTATATGAATCAATTATCCTAAAGACTTGGACTTTAGTCTAAAAATTCTTCCATTATTTTATACGAATTGGTAGCCTCTACTTTTAATTCAAAGAATTACTTTAATTTCTTAGCGAGTACTAGAATCCACATAGATTACATACGAGCCCAACTTTGGTTGGTCTACCCATGTGCACCTATGGGTAGGTTCAAAATTAATTATTTCTCTAAATAATTTTTAGTAATATTAATTTTGCCTCGGAGATCTAATCAGTAGACTTTGGTCTCCACTAAAAAAGTCTGGTTAGGTCCAATCATTAACATGACCATATTTGGTCTTATCTAACCAATAAGTGATCAGGCCCGACTTTGGTCGGTCAATCCAACCATTATCAGAAAGACTTAACCAAATTATCATTTTATGAATGATAATTTATTAGTCAATAAACACCAGACCTTTGGACCTCTAGTGATTATCAAATTAATGAATCCATTATCACTCACCTTAATAGGAGGCTATGATTTAGTTATCTATATAACTATTTTATTTTTAAGAATCTAATAATTTTAGAAGATTTAGTTAACATATTTAAGAAAAATAAGCCAATTTTGATCCTCCCACTAACTTCACCAAGTCAGATAAAAAAGAATCTAATCTAAGCTAGCATTAGGAGCACCTAAATCAGTCAGACTAATTTACTTAATTGACATGGGTGAGCTCGAATCATCAAGTGATCTAATCAAAACCTAACTCATCAGGATGGCTAGGTAAGTGAGATTAGCGGAAGGGATATGCCATTAACTCATTAAAGATCGAATCAGTGCGAGTAGCTCCCAATTAAAAACCACTAATCAAACTATCAAACTTACCTTAGATACCATCCTATTTATTAGTTTTAATTTAACCAACTTAGTAATTTTGAGTTTGATTGCATAGCCATGAATCAAGTTTATTTGGTCCTCGTTAAAGGCATGGACTTGACCAACTACAACTATTGTAATTGAGTCTATAGAGTCCTTGACCTAGTCTAAATTAATATTTAATTAGATTTGATCAATTACTCTAATTTAGTCCACTCTTTAACCAAACTTAGGTCTAACCCAATTTATGGACCTAATTCAACTAACCCAATAACCCACGTTTTATGATTAATGACTTAGAGTCTTAATTCATAATTCTAGACATGAAATCATTATACTTAATTTTTTAATTAAGTTTATGAACTATGGGTTAGGGTTTGGCATTTCAAAAGTATTTTTTAAATTTTTGAAAGGTTCTTTATAACTTAGTATTATTCACCAATTGAGTCGACTTATTTTAAAATTAAATCAGCTCAATTCATAAACAATACTAGTTGTAGGATTTAATCCGAAACTATGTATACTACATAATACTAAATCATGAATCAAACTTTATCTAATTATGCATTCATGATCATAAATTAGATTAAAACTTAATATAATCAGATCATACAAATATTAGATTAAATCTAAGATTTTATGATAAACGATTTACATTAGCAATGTACTAAGACAACCATTTCACTGTAGGGATAAACTCTACAGCAGGACAACTTGCAGTCCATGTGATCTTGATTTTAACTTTTAGATCTAAATAATTAGATTATTAGATTAATATTTAGATTAAATCTAAATTATCAATCTCAAAAATACAAGCATATCATGTTTAGCAAACCTCACTCTGATACCATTTGAAGGAAGCAGTGCAGGATTTGTAGTACTACTTTCAAAATTTTTTTCAAAAATAGCAAAAATATAGTGAAAATTAATTAATTTAATTAATTAATTATTGATCATATTAGAACATTAAGTCCTATACTAAGGATCTAAATACAATATGCATGCATTCATATAGATCTGAAAATAAAACTATGCAGTAAACTCTTTACTATATCTATCTGTTTAGAATACAATATCTTTTCATGGATAGCCGATCATCACAATTTGAATCCATCGGATAATACTCTAATATTTCACCACAGCTGCACATATGTCCGACTTCTATGGTTAGTCCACACAGAGCTTCTGATCCCGATCATCCCCACTAGAGTGCTAGCTCCTCACCGGAGCCTTCAATGGCTGATCATGATCGATCCAATTGATCATCCTTTTTTTGATCTCTTAGATACTTTAGAAAATTAAAATATGTGCTTCGGAGGATGATGAAGTAGTGTTTCAAATTTGGTGATGATCTGATACTCATAGCACTCGATCTCTCCACCCGAACCTAGATTCCCAAGTCTTGGGTTTCACTCGGCCTAAAAACCCTGATGCATTGAAAACCCTCTCACACCCTCTCTATATGAAGTTTTTCTATGAAATAAGTTTTTATAGAAAGATAGCTTTTGAATCTATAAATCCTATTTAGATCATATCTAAAAATTAGGTGTCCTTAGATACAAAAATTAGAAGAGAATAGAGGCATGAAGGAAAATAAAGTGTTGTGGGACTCTGCTCACCTTAACTCCAGGATTTTTTTTCATCCAAAACCAATGCCTAATTGCTTTCAAAGTTTTACCACAAAAAGATAGCCCCTTACACTTTACCTACAAAAATTCTCATAATTTATTGCATGAAAAATAAGTGAAAATTCTATGTTGAGTGGATAGGTTAAGATTGGTTGAATTAGTTTCAACCAACTTTTAGTATTTGAATTCAAATGGGCTCTTATTCTTTTCCAACGCCTCATCCAAGAGGGTGATGAGTAGAATGACTCTCCTTCAGCTTGCCCTCAATTAGAAATTGCCAAAAAAAATATGCGATAAAAGATAGGTAGGCATGGAGAATAGATAAGAAAGAGATTAGGTTTTTCAAATTTCAAACCAACCAAGTTGAATTCAAAATTCAAACTTAGTTTGAACTGATCCAACCCTTGGATAGGTCAAAGATAGAAGAGAGGAAGGGTGCACATTCATTTCTATGTGAGAAATCTCATGCAAAAATCAGAGGAGGGCGTGGGTCAAGGTGGAAAAGTCAAATAGGGTGGGCGCTAGGTAGAGTTTGAATTTAAATCTTATTTGACTTGGTCCAAATTGATTTCAACTAAACCCATTAATTTAAATCAATTAGATCTGATTAAATCCAATCAAATTAAGCTTAATCTAAATTAATAAAATTTTAATTAAATTAAAAAATTAATTAGGTCCAGAACCTGATCAAATCAGGTTCTAATCTCTCTTAGCGATTAAGTCATCTCATGATCTGATTGGGTCAAATCCAATCGAATCTAATTTGATCAAACTTGATCAAATCCTCATCGCTCAATCAAATTAGGCTAATCAATAATCAAATTACTAATTAATCTTTCAATAAATATAGAGTCTCAATTAGATGGGTGTTTGGACAATAGAGTTCCATCAACATGAAACTCCTGAAAAGTACTAAATTGGTAGGACTCTTGAACCCAATATTCCAAATGAATTGAACTCATGATCATAGAGTTTCAAACCAGTGAGACTCTTAATCAGAGAGTCTCGAATAAGTAGGACTTAGTGTTGCAGTCCACTAGGACTCTTGGTCACAGAGTTTCAGTCTAGTGGGACTCTTGACTATAGAGTCCCAGGTCATCGAGACTCTCAATCAAAATGTTTCGGACACGAAGGACTCAGAGTCCTAGTCTAGTAGAACTCTTGATCATAGAGTTCCAATTCAGTGAAACTCTTAACCACCAAGTCTTAAATCATCGAGACTCAATATCAGCCATCAGATCAGGTAGAAACTCCTATTATATGTGACCCCATAGGTTCGAATTCTAAGTCGATAGCACATAAACTAATTTTTTATATCAATCGATGTGACCATCTAGCAATGGTACCCGACATTCGGATAGATCAAATAATTGCAATGCAATATCGATGAACCTATGGTATATGATTACCGTATAATTCATCCTCTTGACCTCGATGCTCAAAGGATGATTTAGGATTTACTATCAATCTAAAATTCATCCATAGTGTATTTTAAAATTTAGCATCCATCATATAGACTACCCTGGCCAAAGATTTGCTAAATTGAAATACAGCGATGCACTTGCTCCAACAATTGAAGGGGTCAATTCCATCTTGACTCACACACTGACAAGCCAAGTACTGGACTGCACCCAGTAGCCTTCCATCATTAAATTAGAAATTCAGGTAGTTTGGTACCTAAGTATAGTGAGTTGCTTGCAAGTCACCATAGTGGTCTTAGGTCTAAGGGACACTTATACCCATATCCTTCGAAGCTAATCTTGATAAAAGAAAAACTCCGATGTTGGTCACGTTCAGTGCAGATATATCCATACATCTCACTTGCATGCCATACCAGTGTCTCAACATACCTTGATTATGAGGACAACCAACCTATATGGTACACAATGATCTATACTCGATAAGTGTTGTCGTCCTAAGTAACAATGTATCTTTTGATCGTGAATAATTTAAGGACTAAATGATAAATCATTCTTTATCAAATCTAGATAGTCTTAAGAACTTCATCACAATATAAAAGTTCATTAGAAGATAGTAGAATTTATGATGAAAAAATATCAAAATAACTTTTATTATTTAATAATTTATATACAAGTACAATAAGTAGCACAACCGTCAATAGGCTGACGATTGGCTTTGGGACATATTTTCAACAGTCCCATTGTTACAATCGGTCAAGACATAGCTATCAAGAAAGTTTTTTATGAAAGACTTGAGAGAAGCATCTTATATACTTGGTATAAAGATCTATAAAGATAGATCTAAGAGAATGTTAGGCTTGTCCCAATCTAGGTATATAGATATTATACTTAAAAGGTTCAGTATGGATAGGAGTAAAAGAGGTAACTTATCCATGAGTTAGGGCATACATCTCTCTAAAAAGATGTCTTCTAAGATGCTTGAAGAGAGAAATAGGATGAATTCTATTCTCTATGCTTTGGCAGTAGGGTCAATTATGTATGCTATGCTATGTACCAAGCTTGATGTTGCCTATACCTTGGGCATAATCAGTAGATTTCAAGCTGATCTAGATGAGGATCATTGAAAAGTAGTGAAAAACATTCTTAAGCACTTGAGAAGGACTAAAGATATTTTTTTAGTATATGGTAGATCTAAGTTGAAACTAGAAGGATATTCAAATTCTAGTTTTCATTCAGACCCCAATGATAGTAAGTTCACTTTAGGATATGTCTTTACTCTGTATGATAGAGCAGTGAGTTGAAAGAGTTCTAAGCAGCTGACTGTAGCTGACTTAACTATCGAGATAGAATACATAAGTACAAGTGAAGCCACTAAGAAAGCTGTTTGGATGAGAAGTTCACCACTAAATTGGGTGTTATTCCTAAGATCGTGAATCCAATACCACTTTATTATGATAATACTGGAGCTATTGCTCAAGCAAAAAAACTAAGATCTCATCATAAATCCAAACACATTTTAAGATGCTTCCACCTCATTCAAGAGATTATCGAAAGATAAGTTATTATCATTGAACGAGTAGAAATAAAGAACAATATAGTGGACCCGTTCACTAAAGCTTTATAACAGCAGTATTTCGATCACCACCTTGAATGTATGGGGTTAAAATATAAGGACGATTGGCTTTAGTATAAGTAGATGATTAAAAAATTATGCTCTACAAGTCAATTTCAATTTGTATTATGAGAAATTTTTTTTGATCTTCCTGCTCATGTACATGATATTTTATCAATAAAGACTTTATGTTTCATCATATACTATATTTTATATTTATTATTAAGATTATGATGAACCCCATAGATTAAAACAATAATTTTAGGGCTATAATGAGATCATGCCAGTGAGATCTAAAATCTTAAAATTCTAATCTAGAATATTTTTAGTCATTAGTACATTAAGTCAGAGATTAATATTTCTAAAAAGATTGGCACGTTCTATGTATGCTCAATAGATAGGATGATTGATCTCATAATTACTTATGTGAGATACTAATATAAGGATATGGGTGCTTATTAGAAAATAACTTTACTAAATTAACTCACTGAAAGGGAACATCTTATGAAGCCTTACTTGCATATCAAAAGATGGTTCTTTGAGTTGGAGTAGTGCAATTGATTCTTAGACCTAAGAGCACCATGAAATCTTATGCATATGAATCTATATTTTGGTTCATACTCATTCATGATTGAGTCATGTATGGCATATTTTGGATATGATGAAATGTGTATAAAGATTATGAGTCGGTCAATATAGAATCAATTATTCCTAGTAAGAGAAGATCATATCCTATTTGCTCCAATCATATGATGATTCAAGGAGACTTTGATCAAAGCAAAATAAAAAATAGAAAGGGTTTTTAATATTTTATTAATCGAATTATCATTATAAGACTGTGAGAGATGTGAATATAAAATTGGATTTGATATAATTCTATGTCCATAGTCATATTCGGGATGTAGTATGATCACATGATTGAATTGCATGGTAACTTGCCACTGAAGGATATTTTTGGCATTTTCATCAAGATTCTATATCTTCTGGGTAGACATGATACATTGCTAGATGTCAAGCTTATCTTGTAGATTTGATCGAATTAAAGAATTTAGCTCGATCACCAATTAGAAAGGATTCTAATTCTTGAAATTTGGTTAGCACAATTTGGACCTAAATCGATTAGATAGGGTTCTAATCAAATCAAGTCATATTGCACTCGGATCTATTACTGGTTAGAGTGGAACTTAATGGGTCACACACAAAAAAAAATGATCATGGATCTAATTTGATTAGATCAAGTTTACAGGATGAATATGCTAGCACGTGTTGCAAACTCTAGCTCCTATATTTGAATCAGATTCATAAGTGGTTCTAGATTGGGCTAACTAAACTCAATTAGACTCAAATTTTAATTGGGTCTTAATTGCATTACCCTTGGCTGATTTTGCTAAGGGATATGGCACCTCCTTTTAGGCTTCCCACATGCCAAAGAGTCTCTCTCTTTAGCATGTGGGGTTATGTCTTGCACTTGGGACATGTGACACCCTTTGGTGTGGGGTGCCTCTTCTTTATGTTTATCCATTTATTTTTTTTACTAAGAAATTTGTGGGCCTTGGAGGCCCAATAAAACTATGTATCATTATAATCATGCATTTTCATTGTTATGGCTTCTATGTCCTATAACTCTTGTTGTGGCTTTAGTACATGGTTACAACCATATTTAATATCTGCTTGTTTATAATCCACATGTGCTATCTTGTTGGATGTATAAATTCTAAATAGGTTCATTTTACAATATTGCTATATTGATGTCATTTATAAGCTGCTGTTGATGTTATTTGTAACTTATAAATTGTAAGTTTTTGTTAAATTTACTGCTAATGTTATTTGTTATATCAATGGAACTCAAAAGATGCACTGAAATTATATAATAAATAGGTTAAAAGGGATATTTGAATTGATGCCACATCCCACTATTAAGTTGTTGTTTGCAACTATAAAAAAGTTAAATAGGTCATTAATTTAAATAGGTTAACCTGACATATTTACTAAATAGGTTAAATGGGATGGATTAGGTAACCTATTTAGTAAATAGTGTAGATTCAAGATTCAAATCCTAACCTATTTAATAAATAGGTTAGGTTCAAGTTTAGCCTTTTCTTGATCTAAACCATTTAAATCCGATCCATTTATGACCCGACCTGACATGTTTGCCACCCCTTGTCAATATAGCCATAAGATTTGGAATCCTTTGAATGTCATGCTATAATAGACTAAAGTCATGTGATAACATGTGCCATAACAATCCAAGATCACATCGTAACCATCTTAACTTATGGTGTAGCCACTTGGGACCATTATGATAATCTTTAGTTATTGATGTGATAGAGGAAGTGCATTTCTACATAAAACAGGAGCCGTTGCTCAAGGTGAGAGGGCTTATGTCAATATGGGATGGACATGGAGCTAAATGGTTTGCTCGAGTTATGGAACTTTGTTTTGGGTGATGTATGACCTCAATAGTGTTAGTTGCTTTTGGTCTACACATTCTGGCTCATAGACTAGTCGAGGAAGACCTGCTTTAGCAATGTCGAGTGCTACATTAGGTAATTTTAGCTCATTTTCTACCATATCATAGGTTATTTTAAATATCTTGAATGAGAGAATATTTTCAAGAAGATGGACATGGGGGAAGGTTGAGAGAGAAGAAGTTTATGTTTCTATTAATGTGGCTTGAATTTTAGATATTTTGTGTGGGCTTAAATTATGATCCGACCTGAAGAGCCCGCGATGCGATCCATATGAAATATTTTGTGAGGTTTGTGGTGGTATGGAGGGTATGGACCTATATAAATATTATATTTTCTACCAATCTCGGTAGTAATATGAGAGGTTTGGAAAAATATACTTGGGCTAAGGTTTGGAGAGCTTCGAGTGATTATATCTCTCTATTTTCATCATAGTGAAAATTTTTCTCTTGTGTCTTGCCCATGGACATAGACTTTATAGTCCAACCATGTAAATCCTATGTCCATTTTTCTTCTCTTCTCTATTTTGTGTGATTGTCCAAGTATGTGTATGCCTTATTTTGTGCCTATTATAACAAACTGGTATCAGAGCATTATGTACATACAATTTAGGATTCATAGATGGCATCATCTTCAATAAAGTATGAGATGGAGAAGTTTAACAAAAGATTGAGTTTTAGTCTGTGAAAGATTAAAATAAAATCTTCCTTGATTCTGCAAGGTTTATGGAAGGCAGTCGAGAATAACTTTTCAAAGGATATAAAGGAGGCAGACAAGGCTAATCTAAAGGAGAGAGCCTTGAGTGTAATTTTTATGAGCATTATTGATAATGTTCTATGAGATTGTTGGTGAAAAAGTAGCATCTGAGGTGTCAAAGAAATTAAAGGAGCTGTATTCCGCAAAATCACTGACAAATCATCTTTATTTGAAGAAAAGACTATACAATCTCAGAATGAATGAAGGTACACCCATTAAAGAATATCTGGATGAATTTAATTCAATCATTATAGACCTGAAGAATATAGATATTGATAGTGAGGATCAAGCTTTGATTGTGTTATGTTCGTTGCCACCCTCATATGAGAGTTTTGTTAATACTTTATTGTATAGGAAAGGCAGTATTTCATTAGATGATATTAGTAATTCACTAAAATCAAAGGAGTTGAAAATTTTTTTTTCAAACAATAGAGACAGGTCTGAGGAAGAGGGTTTGGTGAGCAGGGAAAGAAAACAATCAAAGGAGGGTTCTTCAAGTAAAAAAAAAATCTAAGGCTAGATCAAAATCTAGAATGAAAAGGGCTAACTATTTTAAGTCTAGGGGGCAGGGACACTACAGAAAAGATTATCCCAAGTTGAAAAATAAAAGAGGAAAGCAACTAGAGAGTTCTATGAATGTTGTTGACAAGTTTAATAGTTTTGACGATAGTGATAGTGCTAAGAAAATTTTATATGTGAGTTTAGATCATGGACAAAATTCCTGGGTCCTTGATACTGGTGCTACTTATCACATGTGTCTACACAAAAATTGGTTTGTCACTTACAAACAGATGAGTAGCATCCAGGAGCAGCAATCAAAATCGGACTCAGCTATGGCATCTATGTCTTGGTCATATGAGTGAGAGGGGGTTATCTATATTGAGCAAGCAGGATTTGTTGGATGGATAGAAAACAAAATCTATGGACTTTTGTGAACACTATGTATTTGGCAAATAGACTAAGGTGTATGTTCAACAAAAAAGCAGTGCACAAGACTAGAGGTACAGTGGATTACATCCATTTAGATCTATGGGGTGCTAACAGAATTTCTTCCAAAAGAGGTGCCAAGAACTTCATGACTTTGATTGATGATTACTCTCGAATGGTTTGGGTGTATTTTCTGAAAACAAAAGATGAGGCATTTTCAACTTTTGTCAAGTGGAAGACGATGATCGAGAAGTAGATAGAAAAGAAGATCAAGCAACTTAGAACTGATAATGGATTGGAATTTGGCAATCATGAGTTCAATGCTTTCCATAGTGATGAAGGTATAGTGAGATACCGCACTTGTACATGAACAGAACACTTTTTGACAAAGCATGAAATATGCTCTCAAGTTCAAGTTTGAGAAAGGATTTTTGGACTGAAGTAATTAATGTTAGATATGTATGCTCTAGAAGCCAGAATTGGCTAACATTTGTAATATACATCTAAGGGTAAAATTATAATTTTAACTATAAATAATAAAATAGATTATTTTCTATCATAATGTGTATTTGAAAGTGTCTGTGATACATATTTTGAGTTAATGATAATGATAGTTTATATTTTCAAGAGTTGAAACTTTAAGACATGAATTTTCATTATTGACTCATAAAATGCTCCCAATTGTAGGATCATCATGAGGATGGTGATTGATCCAAAAGGTTAGTGTATGATCGCTTCTTTAGGATAGATGAGTCTTGAGTCTATGGTGTGGAGATACCAGAGCAAGAGTATAGGTACTCGCTAGAGAATGAGGGCACTGACCGTGACCACCTCGAGCAGTCATGAGGAAGTCTACCTTCTCGTCAATGACTGATTCAAAGCTATAGTGGTGTGTCTAGTTCTTTGACCTGAGGTGCATCGGTAGTTTATCTTAAGGATGTTATAGTTTGACTATACCATAACTTGATCTTTTAGCCATTCAAAATTCTGAGGTATATGTTGGCTATAGCATGTTCATTTAGAAATCAGATTGCAGCAATAGGAGATCTATCTACCTCAGTAGATGAGGAGTAATCCTATGATGATCATGAGAATCAAGTCCATAAGCCCATAGCCATGGTAGAGTGAAATAATAGAAAGAGTTTCTATTAGAATTTTTGCATCGAACTTAAATCAAATGATTAATTCATATGACAGAATTTAGGATTTGATGAGATCACCTTAATCCTAATCCCATCGGAGCTCAAGATAGAGAAACTTAATCACACAGGTAACTGCACCGAGAGGTTCATTTTTAGTTTTAATGGATTGCCACCATATGCTGCTAGGTATCATTGGTGGATTTTGGGAGTAATTAGAATGATCTGGATGATCGATCATACTAGTTATCTAAATCAAAAAAATTTTGATCCATCGAAAGGTGTTTTGATAATGTCGATGATAGAGATCATGACATATCCCATTACCATACAGAGCTAAACCTAATTAGATCATACAAATAAGTGTTTGGATTTGAATATCATCAATTGGACTAATCTAGTTCAATTGATTTGAATAAGATTTAATTAGGTTCAAGAAAATCGTTCTAGCACACGATTGAGCCTAATGTTCTCCTTCAATAATCATTAAAAATTATCTCGACTGAGCCAAATATGTTTGAGCTCACTCGAAAATCTTTACTTGGTCTAACTAGATCTTGTTTAGATTAGAAAAGGGTTGTCTTAATTTATGAGATAAATTTGAGACAACACCTACCATTTTTCGTCACCTACTAAATCTTGTCTTTTGACATTGGTCAAACATTGACCTTTAATACTTAGACATCTGCCCATGTGTCATGCATCCATAAGAGAGAAGATGGGGCTTTATCCTCCTACTAAAAAGAAGAAAGAGAGGGGGTGCATGCCTAGGGAAGCATGCGCCCAAAGAGGATGACGCCTGGAGTCCATATAGATGGGACTCCAGGTTGCTTCATGCTCTCTACTTGGGTGGCGTCAAAGAGTCTTCTTTGACCAATTTTGGCACCACCTAAGGAGGTTTGTGAGGGATCCTAATCTGATTGGATCAGATGATGTCATCCATCAATCAAATTTAGATCTAATTGCATAAAGAGCCATGATTGGTCGGAATGATGTGGTACTGCATGATGCAGCAGGATCTATATAAACCCTATCTACGCCTAGGATTTAGAGTTTCTTTCCTTTGCCCATGCCACATAGCCCCTCTCCCTCCTTCTCCATGCTAACCTCTAATCCTCTCTCTCCTCTCCACACCCAAGAGGCTTTGGGCTCCAGTTTGGTGCGATCCAAGCAAGAGAAAGGTGATAGGAAAAGAAAAAGGCAGCACTGCTGCAAGAGACAGCAGTTGATCTTCAAAAGGCATTTTGAAGATCTTCAAGATCAGATCTAGATTTATTTTTTGGAGCACAAATTGAGAAGAAGAAGATATTCAGATTCTTTTCGAGTAGAGATCGGTAGAGGCCAAGCGCTTGCGTGGCTACATCTAGAACCTCAGGCAAACATCAGAATCATTACAGGATAATAGGATTACCCATAATAAGGTATAATTAAATTAGATTTAATTTAATTTAATTTATTTTTATTTTATTAGATTGATAAAATTAGATTTAAATAATCTTAGATCTGATTTGAATCTAAGAAAAATTTTTTTGAAATATTCTTCTTGATCAAATCAAGATCTGAACGAACCTGATCTGAAAAATAGGATTTTTCCTTCAACTGGTATCAGAGCCAGGTTTCATAATTATTTAGATTTAATTTTAATATAATTTTAATTTAATAATTAGATGATTTCAGATATCACATTAGATATGATTAGATCTAAAATTAAAAATTAAAAAAATTAAATAATCTAGATCTAAGATGTATGAGATGCATGACTAGACTAGGAATAGAATTGTTCAATATGTAGTCTAGGATGATCATAAAATTTGATTAATTATAATTTTAAATCTATTTATTTATTATTTTTTGATATTATAAATATTATAATTAGATCTAAAAAATAGAAAATAAATTTATTTAATTTTGTTCATATGAGATATGATAGATACATGTTTAGATTAGTTGTAGAATAGTTCTACAAAGTTGTCTTGAATAAATTTAATTTGATATGATCAAATTTAAATTTTAGTTTTTAGATATTTATGAGATAATTTAGATCTAAAAATATGCATGATATGATATATGAGATGTATGCAAAATATATTTTTAAGTTAGATTAATTTTATATATGTGATATATATGTAGATCTAACCAATTTTGTAGATTTATCATGTTTCTAATTAAGGCATTCCCCTTGGCTATCCGATCATAAGAATAAAGTAGGATTTAAAGATCCTCTCCTTTCATTCGATGGGGTGTTCTTATGATGTGTAGGGATGCTGCGCATTCATCCTTAATTAAAAATTAAAAAATTATTTTCTGTAAAATCCTAGATCCTAAAATCCTAGGATTTTATTTACATATTTTGTTTATGAACCCTATACTTAATTAAGAATTAAGATTATAAAATATATTAGATCTAAAATTGAGAATTTTTAGATCTAAGATATATTCATAAAATTGGGTTCAGGCTTGGATAGCTCAATTAAGTCTAGCGGTTGATTAAATCGAATCAAGAGTTGGTTAGATGGGATCAAGAGTGCTTAAATTGATCATCCTAATAGGATTAAGTCTGGGTCAAGGTCGAGTCACATAAGTGATCGATCAAGTTAAGATCTAATTAGGCTCAATGGTTAGAGTTTGGATTGTAGGCTAACCTGATTAGTTCTGACTCTACAATTTAGTGTCTAAGATAAGTTTGGCAGATATGACCGACTAGTTTTTAATTGGAAGCTACTCATCTTGAATATATTTTTGTCGAGTTAATGGCATATCCCTTCCACCGATCTCACTTACCTGGCCATATTTGTCGACTTAGTCCTGATCTGAGATGGCTAATAATTCGAGCTAACCCATGCCACTAGGTTAGTCATAATGGTTATGGCTATGTCAAGTCAAGTTTAAAGAGACCTAAATCAAATCTTCCTAAGAAAAGATTAAGTCTAAGTTCTTCCACCATTGTAGATGTGCGAATTCTTTCCAAGATTGATTGTTCTCGACTGATCATAGTGGTTAAGTTGCATCAAAAAGATACAACCATATCTATTAGATATTAGATGCTATGGGTTGGAGGATGGATTGAGCTCAATATTTTAGATACGGTGAGAGATCCAATTAAAAATCCAATCTATACAAATGATGGATCTGACTTAACTAAGAAGTGGATCAATATTTCAGGCATGGTGAGATTCATGAATTAGAGATCAAGCTTGGGTGCACCATGATTAGAGAATCATTGGACAAGAGTTGTTCACTCATTGGCTAATCCATCACTAATAACTGTTAGGTGACATGATGAGTCAGTTGGTGGGACTGCACCATCCACTAGAAATTATTAATCATGCAGATTTTTGCATCTCTACAAAGAAAGTATAGAAATCCAAAAAACTAGTGAGAACTAATTTATTTAAAAATTAAATTCTTAAATAAATTATTCAAGTCTTAATTATAAAATATAATTAGAAACTTTGACTCTCTACAGAAAAAGAAAAATGTTTGCATCCAATCCACTAGCCCGTATCCTGAACACCCATAGACTGACTGAATTCAATTACAAGAATTGACTCTAAAACTTTAAAATTATTTTGGATTCTAAAAAGTTAACTCATGTATTGAACCAGGATCCTCCCACCTTACCAGCCCATCCGTCTGCTGAACAGAGAGCATCTCTTGACAAATGGATAGATGAAGATAATAAGATCAGATACTACATGTTGGACTCGATGTCTGATGAGCTTCAGCACTAACATGAAGATATCAAGATTGCCCACCAAATGTTGGCTCATCTGCAAGAGTTGTTTGGTGAACAGAGTCATACAGTCAAATATTAGATCACTAAACGACTATTTAAGGCTAAAATGCGTGATGGACAGTCAGTCCAAGATCATTGCCTGATGATGATCAAGAACTTGGAAGAGCTTGAGAAGCTTGGAGTGAAGTTAGACCAAGATCTGCAGAATGACATAATTCTGCAATCCTTGATTGATGCATATGAGCAGTTCATCATGAACTACCATATGCATAAACTTTAGAGTACTCTAGTCTAGCTTATGAACATGCTGGTTACTATTGAGCTTTCTATGAAAGGTTCTAAAGACTCAGTACTTGCTATGGAATGGACTTCTTCTAAGAGAAAGTCTTTTGGAAAGAAGAAGAAGTCTGTGAAAAGGCAGAAGATGGAAGGTGGAAAGAAAAGAAGATAGAGCTGAAAAAGAAGGCCACTGATAAAGAAAAGTATTTTTATTATAATACTGACGGCCACTGAAAGCAAAACTATCCTATATACCTATCCAGCCTAAAGAATAAGAAGGAGATAGGTCCTTCTAGAGGTATGCTCGTTATTGAATCTAACCTTATGATTTCTTCTGCATTCAATTGGATGCTTGACTTTGGTTCTAGTACTCATTTGTGCACTTCTATGCAGGGTCTTGAGGATAGTAGGAGGCTGAGGGATGGTGAGATGATCCTACGTGTCAAAAATGGAGCAAGAATTACTACTATGGCCATGGAATCCTATCCTCTTCGACTACCATCTAGCTTAGATTTAGTACTTAGGGATTGTTATAATGTGCCTACTGCAAGCAGAAATTTGATTTCTATTTCATGTTTAGCATAAAAAGGCTATGTAATTAATTTTCTTAAGGACCATTATAATATTCTTTATGAAAAAAATAAAATTATAAGTGATTTCCTTATTAACGATCTCTACCAGTTACATATTGATGTATCTGTCTTTAATATTGAGCAAAATATGAATGCTGTAAAACGATCTAAAGATAGTCCGAACGATGGGTATCTATGGCACCGAAGGTTAGGTCATATAGTAGAAGATAGGATTAACAAATTGAAAAAAATTGGACTATTGAGTCCATTGACTTTCGAATCATATCCAACTTTGTAAATCATTGTCTTCATAGGCAAAATGACTAAACTTTCCCTTTTGTATGGGACATGGGGAAAGGGCCACGAATCTACCTTGCTCCTAGTACATACTGATGTGTGTGCAGCCCATTTGATGTGCCGGCTAGAGGCAACTTTTATCTACTTCATTAACCTTTATTGATGATCTATCTAGGTATGGGTATGTGTATCTTATGAGACACAAGTCTGAAGCTTTTGAAAAGTTCAAAGAATTCAGACATGAAGTAGAAAAAGCAAACTAAAAAATCCATTAAGGTTCTTCGATCAGATCGAGGAGGTGAATATCCTTAGTCGAAAATTTCTCTAGACTATCTCAAGCAAAAATGGCATAGGTCTCTCAATGGACTCCATCTAGGAATACCTCAACTCAATGGATTTTCAGAATGGAGGAAATTGGACTCCTATTGGATATGGTCCGATCCATGATGAGCTTCACAGACCTCTTTCTGATTTTCTTTAGGGGACATCAGTCTGTTAACTTCAATTTATCTTACTGAATAGGATTTTTTCTAAAACCATTCCTACCACACCGTATGAGATATGGCATGGTAAGAAACCAAGTCTGAGTCATCTCAGAATTTAGGGTTGTCCGACTCATGTCAAAAGACAACAAGCGGATAAGTTAGACTTTATTAGGTCCTTTAGAGCTCGATTTATAGGATATCCTAAAGAGTCATTAGGATACTATTTCTACATTCCAGAAGACCATAATGTGATTGTGAGTCGACATGCCATCTTTCTTGAAAAATAGTTTATTCAAGATAGCGGCAATTTAGAAAGCAGATCAAGCTTGATGGAGAAAGTCTCACAAGTACAACGAGCTAAAGGATCCAATTGGAACCAAATCAGGTTGAGCCAATACAGAACACTACCTCCTCCACCTCATAGATCGAAAAGAGTTTTTCCATCTCTCCTGAGAGGATACTTAGGTACTTATTTCAGAGGAAGTAGAGAAAATATTTCCTCGTAGGTAATGGTGCTCATGGTGATGATCCCAAAAACCTATGACAATGAGGCGATATCAGATATCGACTCCGAAAAATGGCTAGAGGCAATGCAGTCAGAAATTGACTCGATGCACTCAAACCAAGTCTGGACCTTGGTAGATCCACCAGAAGGTATAGTACCTATTGGGTGTAAATGGATCTTCAAGAGAAAGATTGGTGCAGATGAAAAATGTGGAGACATTCAAAGGCTAGACTTAGTGGCAAAAGGTTATAGTCAGCATGCGAAGGCATTGACTATCAGGATACCTTTTCGTCCAGTAGGCTATGCTAAAATTCCATCCGCACATTGCTTGCTGTTGCAGCCTATTTCAATTATGAAATATGGCAAATGAATGTAAAAACGATATTCTTAAATGGATATCTTGAGAAAGATATCTATATGGAACAGTCACTAGGTTTCACATCTAGTGATGCTGATCACAAAGTATGCAAGCTGCAAAGGTCCATATATGGACTTAAGCAAGCATCTCGGAGCTGGAATACTCGATTTAATGATGTGATCATATTATTTGATTTCATCAAAAATGAGGAGAAACCATGTATTTTCAAAAAGGTCAGTAGAAGAGCTATTATCTTCCTCGTACTGTATGTGGATGATATCCTCCTTATTGAGAATGATATTCCCATGTTGATCATAGTTAAAATATAGTTATCCAAAGAATTCTCCATGAAAGACCTAGGAGAAGCATCCTTCATTCTAGGAATTAAGATCTATAAAGATAGACCGAATAGGATGCTAGGTCTTTCACAGAAGATGTACATAGAGGAAGTGCTAAAGAGGTTTAGCATGGAAAACTCCAAGAGAGGATTGGTTTTCTTCAGACATGGCATTCATCTCTCTAAGAAAATATGTTCCAACACACCAGAGAAGATTATACATGAGCAAGATCCCTTATGCTTCAGTAATAGGGAGCCTTATGTATGCCATGTTATGTACATGACCTGATATAGCCCATGTTGTGAGTGTCACAAGCAGATATCAGTCAAATCCAGATGAAGAATACTAGACTTCTGTGAAATGTATCCTTAAGTACTTGAGAAGAACTAAGGATATGTTGTTGATTTTTGGTAATGGAGAACTCCAAGTCCAGGGGTATACAGACTTGGATTTTATGTCTGATATAGATGATCGAAAGTCAATATCTGAAAACTTGTTTATGTGTAATAGTGGTACTATCAGTTGGAAGAGTTTCAAGCAGATAGTGATAGTAGATTCTACCATAAAAGCAGAATACATCACTACGTCAGAAGCTACGAAGAAGGCATTCTGGTACAAGAAATTTACCTTAGAGATCGGAGTGTGCCATCAGATGTCATTCCTCTGTACTGCGATAATAATGGTGCCATAGCCCTTGCTAAGGAGCCAAGGTCTCATCAAAAATTCAAGCACATCGAGTGACGATATCATCTCATCCATGATTACCTCGAAAAAGGTTATGTCGAGGTTAAGAGAGTCAACTCCGCAGACAATATGGCAGACCCACTCACAAAGTCGTTGGGCTAACAGAAGATCGAAACCCACCTTGAGAAGATGGGACTTAGATTTATAGCCAATTGACTTTAGGTCAAATGGAAGTTTGTTAGATATGTGTTCCCTATAAGCCAGAATTGGCTAACACTTATAATACACATTTAAGGGCAAAATTATAATTTTAACTATAAATAATAAAATAGATTATTTTCTATTATAGTGTGTATTTGAAAGTGTCTATGATACATCCCTTGAGTTAATGGTAATGATAGTTCATATTTTCAAGAGTTTAAAATTTAAGACATGAATTTTCGTTATTGACTCATAAAATGCTCCCGATCGTAGGATCATCATGAGGATGGTGATTGATCCGAAAGAATGGAGTATGATCGCTTCTTTAGGATAGATGAGTCTTGAGTCTACGGTGTAAAAATATCGGAGTGAGAGTACAGGTATTCGCTAGAGAACGAGGGCACTGAGCATGACCACCTCGAGCAGTCATGAGAAAGTCTACCTTCTCGTCAATGACTGGCTCGAACCTGCAGTGGTGTATTTGGTTCTTTGACCTAAGGTGCATTGATAGTTCATCTTAAGGGTGTTATAGTTTGACTACATCATAACTCAGTCTCCTAGCCATTCAGAATACTGAGGTGTATGTTGGCTATAGCATGTTCATTATAGGAATTGGATTACACCAATAGGGGATCTATCTACCTCGGTATATGAGGAGCAGCCCCATGATGATCATGAGAATCAAGTCCATAAGCCCATGGCCATGGCAGAGTGAAATAATAGAAAGAATTTTTATTAGGATTTTTACATCGGACTTAAATCGAATGATTAATTCATATGACAAAAATTAAGATTTGATGAGATCACCTTAATCCTAATTCGATTAGGGCTCAAGATAGAGGAACTTAATCACACATGTAACTGCACCGAGAGATTCAATTTAAGTTCTAATGGATTGCCACCATATGCTGCTAGGTATCACTGATGGATTTTGAGAGCAATTAAAATGATCTGGATGATCGATCATGCTAGTTGTCTGAATTAGAAAAGTTCTGATCCATTGGAAGGTATTTCGATGATGTCGATGATAGAGATCATGACATATCCCATTACTATATGGAACTGAACCTAACTGAATCACAAAAATAAGAATTTGGATCTGAATATCATCAATTGGACTAACCCAGTTCAATTAATTTGAATAAGATTCAATTAGGTTCAAGAAAATCATGCTAGCACACGATTGAGTCTAATGTTATCCTTCAACAATCATTAAAAGTTATCTCGACTGAGCCAAATGTATTTGGACTTACTTAGAAATCTTTACTTGGTCTAACTAGAGCTTGTCCATGTCAAAAGAAGGATTGTCTTAATTTATGAGATAAATTTGAAACAACACCTGCCATTTTTCATCATCTGCTAAATCTTATCTTTTGACTTTGGTCAAACGTTGACCTTTAACACTTAGACATCTGCCCATGTATCATGCACCCATAGGAGAGAAGATGGAGCTTTGTTCTCCTGCTAAAAAGAAGAAAGGGAGGAGGTGCACACCTAGGAAGGCATGCACCCAAAGAGGATGACGCTTGGAGTCCCATACAGATGGGACTCCAGGTTGCTTCATGCTCTCTACTTGGGTGGCGCCAAAGAGTCTTCTTTGATCAATCTTGGTGCCACCTAAGGAGGTTTGTGAGGGACTCTAATCTAATTAGATCGAATGATGTCATCCTGCCAATCCGATTTAGATCTGATTGCACAAAGAGCCATGATTGGTCGGGATGATGTTATACTGCATGGCACAGCAAGACTATATACATCCTATCTGCACCTAAGATTTACAGTTTCTTCTCTTTGCCCATGCTACATAGTCTCTCTCCCTCTTTCTCCATGCCACCCTCTGATCCTCTCTCTCCTCTCCACGCCCAAGAGGCTTTGGGCTCTAGTTTGGTGCGATCCAAGCAAGAGAAAGGCGATAGAAAAGAAAGAAGGCAGCACTACTGCAAGAGACAACAGTTGATCTTCAAAAGGTATTTTGAAGACCTTCAAGATCAGATTTAGATTTTATTTTTGGAGCATAGATTGAGAAGAAGAAGATCTCTAGATCCTATCCGAATGGATATCAGTAGAGGTCAGGTACTTGCATGGCTACATCCAGAACCTTAGGCAAATATCAGGATCATCACAAGATAATAGGATTACCCATAACAAGGTACAATTAAATTAGATTTAATTTATTTTATTTTATTTTTATTTTATCAGATCTGAAGAATCTTAGATACAATTTGGATATAAGAAATTTTTTTTTGAAATATCCCTCTTGATCAAATCAAGATCTGAACGAACCTAACCCGAGAAATAAGATTTTTTCTTCAATTAATACATCATGTTTCTTAATAAATCGATCTCCATCTATAGCTATTGAGTGTAAAACTTCTTTTAAAATCTGGTCTGGGTCATCTACTAATTGCTTTGATTTGAGAGTGTTTGGTTGTCCTTCTTATGCTCATATAAGAGATGGTAAGCTTGAGCCAAGGGCAAAAAAATGCATATTTTTAGGGTATGCATCTAGAGTGAAAGGCTATAGGTTGTGATGCAATGATCAAAAGTCTTTAAGGTTAATAATCAGTAGAGATGTGATATTTAATGAGTCTGCTTCATTAGATAGTCAGAGAGAGAAGTCAATAACAAAATTAGATCACGATGTCAGATAACAAGTGAAGCTTGAGGTTGATACTTCAACAATTTAGTCTAGTAATTTAGAGGATGAGGTGCAGGATTCTGATCAAGAAGAGGATGCACCTAAGCAACAGCAACAAGATCCATATAGCATTGCAACTAGTAGGGAGCGAAGATAGATCAAGCCCCCACAGAGATATGCATATGCAGATCTAGTTGCGTATGCCTTGTTAGTTGTTGAGACTATTGATGTGCGTGAACCAAGCAATTATAGAGAAGCTATTTCTTGTTCAAATGTAGGTCAGTGGGTCGATGCTATGAATAAAGAAATTGAATCTCTTCATAAGAATCAAACTTGGAAACTTGTGACATTGCCTAAGGGATAGAAAGTAGTAGGCTGTAAGTGGGTTTTCAAGAAAGAAGAAGGCACGGGGGTAGAAGCACCTCATTATAAGACATGATTGGTAGCTAAAGGCTTTACTCAGAGAGAGGAGATTAACTTCAATAAAGTGTTATCTCTAGTTGTAAAGCACAGTTCCATCAGAGTCCTTCTTACTATGGTTGCCCTTCATGATCTGGAGCTTGAATAGTTAGATGTGAAAACAGCATTTTTGCATGGTGAGCTGAAGGAGCAAATTTATATAAGTTAGCCTAAGGGATTTGTCATTCCAGGTATAGAAAATCATGTTTGCTTGCTCAAGAAATCTTTATATGGTCTGAAACAGTCACATAAAAGATTTGATACATTCATGGTTCGTAATGGCTTTATCCATAGCTCATATGATAGTTGTGTATATCATAGAAAGCTTTTAGATGATTCCTTTATCTATTTGCTATTGTATATGAATAATATGCTTATTACTGCTAAAAGTATGTCATAGATTAATATATTGAAAAATTAATTAAGTGATGAGTTTGAGATGAAGGATTTGGATGCTGCAAAGAAGATTTTGGGGATGGAGATTACTAGGGATAGATGTATTGGAAAGCTTTTCTTGTCTCAGTTGACCTATGTTGAGAAAGTGCTTCAGTGTTTCAACATGAATAATGCTAAGTTTGTAACTATTCCACTTGTTGCTCATTTCAAGTTATTTGCAGACATGTCACCTAAAATAAATGAGGAGATGGAGCAAATGTCCAGTGTTCGTTATTTGAGTGCTATGAGTAGCATCATGTATGCTATGGTTTGCACTCGATCTGATATTTCATATACAGTTAGTGTTGTGAGTAGATACATGGCGTATTCTGGGAGAGAGCACTGGCAAGCAGTGAAATAGATTCTAAGGTATTTAAAGGATACTACAAATATTGGTCTGACATTCGACATAGCCAAGATGAGTGATTCAGTTGTTGGCTATATGGATTTAGATTTTATAGGGGACTTAGACGAGAAGAGATTTCTGATAAGTTATTTGTTTACTCTTTTTGGTGGTGCTATTAGTTAGAAGGCAACATTGCAAGCTACAATTGCCTTGTCTACCACAGAGGCTGAGTATATGGCTCTAGTAGAAGTTATAAAGGAAGCTATATGATTACAGGATTTGGTGAATGATCTTGGATTGATACAAAACAAGCCAACAGTATTTTGTGATAGTCAGAATGCCATTCATCTCACAAAGAACCAAATATACCATGAGTGAACAAACACATTGATGTCAGATATTACTTCATTTGGGAATTGTATCATAGGGTATTATAATTGTGCAGAAAGTCTTTACACATGATAATCCGACAGGTATGATGACCAAGATAGTCCCAGTTAGCAAGTTTAGGCATTGCCTAGACTTGGTTGGTGTTTGTAATGCTTGCTAGCGCCCTTGCAAGGGCACTTGGCAAGACAGAGTGTTGAGATGATTTTGTTGATGATAGAGGAAATTCAAGCCAAGAAGAAGAATTGTTAATGTGGCTTGAATTTTGGATATTTTTCATAGGCCCAAATTATGATCCGACTCGAAGAGCCTGCGATGCGATCCGTATGGAATATTTTGTGAGGTCTATAGTGATAGCGGAGGATATGGATTCGTATAAATATTGTATTTTTTGCTAATCTTGATAGTGATGTGATAGGTTTGGGAAAACACACTAGAGCTAGAGTTTGAAGAGTTCTGGATAATTGTATCTCTCTCTTTTCATCACAGTAGAGTTTTTTCTTCCGTATCTTGTTCGTAGATATAGGTTTTACAGTCGAACCACATAAATCTTATGTCCATTTTTCTTCTCTTCTCTATTCTATGTGATTGTACAAGTTCGTGTGTGCCTTGTTTTGTGTCTATTATAATCGTTTCTAATACTAGCTTGGTGTTGCATGGGGAAGCTAATTAAGAATAATGAGAGGCCTATCATACATGGTGAGAGGATAGATTTGGCATTTGGACTCTTTAGGATATATGAAGGAACCCTATCAGATTAACTTATATTCAAGGATCTATGGAAGAAAGATTATTGCTCAAGACTTGTATTAATTTCATTATTTCAAAGGTTGCAATTGCTCATTGAAGGATTACTATGATAACTCAAAAGGAAAATTGCAAGTTGGACAATTTGTACAATCCAAAAGCTGAATGTTGCCACACAATCTAATCATGTTATATATCATCCCAACATGCAATGTATTTTACTTTGGCATGCTAATTAGCACTGTCTTGTCATTTTGGAGAATACAACTCACCAAGTTATGATTCTATCATGAATAATAAAATTACATTTTAGCTGATGATATATAATATGATCCACGCGGATCATTTGATTCAATATGGATTACTTTGACCATTATAGATAGGGTTGAATAGAAAGTGAGAGCAAGATCAATCATATTAGAAAGCCAAATCACATGCCAAACTTCTGAAGGACATAGGATCTAAGTAAGATGAATTTTTTTCTTTAAATCAGATAGTTTCTCAAGATCTATGATATGAGGCTTGACCTTTTAGGGAGCAGCACCCTTAGTGATTGGGCCTAAATTATATCATTTGGGATCTAAAATGGACCAGTCAAATTAAGAGCTTCTCTTTTGGATAAGATTTTGACTAAGCGATCTTTTAATTCGAGAATAATTAGACAGAGCAATAAAAGATAGATTTGATATAGAAATCAGGATTTATCTTTTGAGAATTTAAATTTTTTTAGATTATTTCTACTAGACACGTCTATTAGATAAAAAATTTATTCTAGAATTAGAAAGAGGAATCCAATCCAAATTATATATTGGTAGATCTTGCTTTTATAATTTATTCTAGAATTAGAAAGAGGAATCCAATCCAAATTATATATTGGTAAATCTTGCTTTTATAAACAGAGATGTGTATCTCAGTTTTTAATCGATCAATACAAGAAAAGAAAACTTAAGCTTTACTTTTGTAATTCTTCTCTTTCCTTTTGGTTTTTTCATGAGATTTGAGTTACATAAGTCGAGAAAAATATTTTTGCTTCCTAATTAAATCATAATATGCTATAAAAATTATCTTAAATACTATTCAATTTAAAAGCAAGTGATGCTGAATAATGCTCTTTAAGCAATATAATAATTGATAACATGCACCGCATCTACAATTGTGATTGCTCTTTCACAAGTTGATGAAGGCTAGTTTCCTTATGCTTGAGTAGTTGATCCTTATGATGTTGCATTTTGAATGCACTTCCCTTAGCTTGATATGGTTGTTACATAGATTTACTAACACCTCTATCCTCTTTGCCTACCTCACCAAGATTGGCCCCCACACCCCCCTCTTCCTTTTGTTTTCTCCACCTTCATGGATACCTACACTATATTTAGTTGGCTCCTCACTGCCCTCTACCTCTTCCACCTTTTTTTCTACTTGGATCTCTTGTTCTATCTTGCCTTTGTCCCGTTCGCATCCTGGATGTTAGATAATATAGTACTTTTCATTTTTTTTATCTACACTTTAGATTTTAAAGATATTTAGAATTTGTATCAAGATCATATGAATCTTTTACTAATCATTTACTAAAGTTAATCTAATAGAGCTAAATGGATCTATGACTGAAAAATTGAAATACCACTTTCATAGGTGGATGAGTCACTATCAAATAGGATGAATCCAAAGTCTTGGTGCTTTTTTCCTCTAAATTTTATTCGATAATGTGGTTTGAAAAATATGGTGGATCGTATTGCACGGTGTGTCGTGAGAAAATAGCTAAATGACAAATAATCTTTATTTCTATAATAAGATAATACGGTAATGATTGAAAGCTGTAATAGCTTTTCTCATATGGAAAATACACTTCACAGAGGACTCCGACTCCCCTCTGGATAAGGAGATTATATCTTGCACCATATGCATGATGCTAGCAGTAAACCACGGGAACAAATTGAGTCGAGGTGCATGGGACAGCAATTCAAGACAAGCATACGAAGTATGGGGCCTCTAGAAAACGAGATGTATGATTAGCGTGATGCACCCACATGATGCCATGTGGTGTAGGATATAATGTCTCCTGGAGTTAATTATATCTAAGCCGGTTTCAATACAGCCATTAAGAAGAAGTTTTCTCGTGCGCAAATACACGGCACTCATCAATTTGAGATCTGTGCAGATAGATGGATGATGGGGTTAGAAGCACTTTGAGATACGTATGGTGGGTTATCCAACGGTGGATTCGCGCGGAGGAAGGATTCAGCTTCCTTCGCTCCCGAGGTCTTCATCCTACCGCACCCGATCACCTTTCCTTTCCCTCCACGGATGCCAAAGCAGAGGGGAGCTTAAGGCAGCAAGGGGCGAACCGAAATCAGATGGCGCTGCTCTCTGCCAATCTCCTCGCCCCAAAGATAACCCTAATTCCCTTCAATTCCCCCTCCTACCACCTCCCAAGAATCCCTACCCTCCCCCCTACCTCCCTTCAAAAGTCTCTCCCAAACCTCCTTTCTCACAACCGAACCGCCGTCGCCGCCTCTTCCTCCTCCTTCGCCGCCGCCACCACTGACATCCATCCCCAGGAGAAGAACATCACCTCCCAGCAATCTCGTTCCAGTCCGGATCCCCCTCGCCCCTTTTCAATTCTAATGTAAAATTTTATACCAATCCATCTAATTTCTTCTCACAAATTCCAGACTGGGAAGCGTTCGCGAGGCGAGTCTCCGGTGAATGGGACGGCTTCGGAGCCGAATTCACTGCCGACGGGAAGCCCGTCGAGCTCCCGGAGGCGGTTGTCCCCGAGGCCTTCCGGGAGTGGGGGGTCCAGCTCTTCGACTGGCAGACCCAGTGCCCGACCCTGGCCGCCGAAGCAGGTGACCCCGTCCTCTCCTACAAGCTCATCAAGCTGCTTCCGACCGTGGGATGCGAGGCCGATGCCGCGACGAGGCACAGCGTCGAGGAGAGGATCGCCGGGGGCACTGGCAATAAGGTTTCAGCTTTTGGCTATGACTCGAATGGCTGCTATGTTGCAGTGTGGCTTTTGGAGGGTCGGAATGGGCGGAGATTCTTGGAATTGGAGCATTGCTTGGTGGATCCTGAGAATCGGGAAGCGCGGGTAAGAGTGATTCAGGTGGTTCGGGTGGATGAAGGGGAAATGGGGTTGGAGAGGATACGGGTGTTCTCAGAGCAGTGGTATGGGCCGTTCCAAAACGGGGAGCAGTTTGGTGGGTGCGCCATTCGGGAGTCGGGGTTCGCTTCGATGGCTGCAGTGGAAGAGTTTGAGGTTGTTGGAGTGTGGCAAGGTACAAGCGTTGCAGTTGCTAGATTTCAGACTCAACAAACGGTGAGTTACTTAAGTTTTGTGTTTATTCGCTGGTTTCTGGTCCGGTGACTTCAGTTTCCAGTTGGATGTGGGAATTCATTGTTGAGCTCGATTCTGATGTGGTAGGAAAATATTTGAATGTTGATTTCTTCAAAAATTTATATCTTCGTTGCTTTTGGAATGATGCTGCTTGCCTGGAGGCAAGCCCGTTCTGCATCAAATGATCTTTTTCTGTTTCTGATTATTTTAGTTTCAACTATATATGGTTTTATAGGTTTTCTTTATCCTGAATAATATGTTCTGTTGCCACTCAGCTCCGGTCGGGCCTATGTCGAGAGCCCGGCCAGGCATCCCAGCGGGTGGTGGCTGCCCTCTGTGGTGGTTGGACCTGCAAGGAAAGTCCATATGCTAGAGCGTGTCCGGCGGGAACTCTTCGATGCTTAAGTCAGGAAACAAATGAAGGGATAAAAATGGTGAGAGGGAGTGGGAGAAGAGCACTCGGTCTTGTGCTGGACTTGCCTCTCTTGACCTTACCCGAGGGTCTCTTTTTTAACCTTTGTAAATAGAGGTAGAGTTGCAGGTTGCTGTGCTGAAGCTGCATAGGCCACCTGGAGCCTGCTAGGCCATGATCTGGTGAGCCATTAGGAGCTACCTGAGTCTGTGGCGCCATAATCTGATAGGTTGTTGTGTTGGCCACTATTCCATGTCTAGGGTTGTTAGTTGTGGGCTCTGGTGGCCAGCCGTGCCCACAGGTAGAGTTGCTTTGTGTTTTTATTGGGAATGATATGTGGATCTAAGTCATGAATGGTGGCTTCTACTGGTATATCTATGGGCTTCTTTCCTTTCTTGCCAGTAAAGACCCCAAACATTGATGCTATCCACCTGTCATTCTTTCCAACAATCTTTCTTACTGATCTACTCTTATAGCCTAGATCTACATTGAAGGACATAGAACTAGTACCTGTTGTACTTTGAGGACCCAAATTGTGTCCTGTTCTTGGCAACTTCTTTCCTCTGCTACCGATCATTCAGATTGTCTTGTATGATACATGTCATCTGGATCCAATGTCTCATAGTCTTACGGATCTTTGGAGTGGTATGATGGTAGATTTGTTGCCCAATGATCAATCTCTGCTTATTTCTTTGTGCTTTCTTTTTTTGGCCCTTTGTAAAGTTATGAAATACTTTTTTATCAACTGTTGGACCACTTATGGATATCTTTTACATATATTTATATCAGGATAATCGCTAGCTAGATGTTGCTTCAATCTTGTCAGCCCTTCCTCCGCTCTCCATGTCACCAGTTGCATTCTAGTGGTGCTAACTTGAATTCATTATACCATAGTGACCCAATGAGGTTGCTTTGGTTTGATTCTTGGTTTTCTTTGTAACTATGTGCATGCATACCTCTATTTGATGCCGTATGGCATATCTTTCTTCTGATAGCATTGTTGCCATTGCCATTGAGGTGAGAAGGTTTGTCCATCATGGGGGCATGGTTGTTAGATGACGGCAGGGCCAGATTTGGAATGAGCGAAGCATTTATGGCCAAGTTTGCCAAAAAAGGAGGCACCGAGGCTGTACGTGGTGGAAATCACAGCATGGCAGCCAAGTCTCTTACATTTTCCTCTTTCTTCTTCATCCTATATAGTTTGTTGGCACTAAGAGCAAGATTTCATCTCTTTCTCCTCTTTTTCCTCTTCTTCATTTTCTTGAAGCAAGGCCAAATCTACAGCTTAAGAAAGTTGGAAGTCACTACCAATTTCACTTAAAAAATTTCAAAAAAATATATAAAGGGATCAAAGCTCCTGTTTCATTTTGAAATAGGGGTTCCATCCTATTCTGGCACCGTGAAGGAGAGAGGGCTTCAACAGCCCTGTCCCTCCACCCCTCTCACTCTCCACTGCATCTCCCTCTCTCTCACTCCCTCCCTCTCCCTATCCCTCCCTCCATCTCCCCCTCCCTTGCTAGTTTCTTGATGTGAAGGTCAGAACCATCTGGGTTCACCTCTAGTATGGCTTGACCCACTCGGAACAGAACAGTTCGGGATGGTACTGCTGACCTTGCAAAAAACCATGGCATTCGGATACCACTTGCCTATGTGTCAAATAGTTCCAAATTAATGGAGGATGGAGAGCTTGAATAGAGAAAGAAAGGGTAAGGATTGGTGCTAAGAGAAAGGAAAAGGAAGGAGAAGGTGCTGTCAACTTTAGACATGGTGGAAACAAGGATGGGAGTGTTGATTCATATAGGGAGAGAGGTAGGGTGGTATCATGTAGTGGCGGAGTGCAGACTAGAGGGTTCCTAAAGATGAAGAGGGAGCCATATTTGGTGATATTAGAGAGGTGATGGAAGAAGATAGCATAGCAATGAGTGGTAAGAGAGAAATGTGCAAGACCTGCTTCAAGTGGTGGTGAAGGGTGAAGTAAAAAGCCTAATAGAGAAAAAAAGGGGTTAAAGAATTTTTTTTTTTGGTGTGTGTCTGCGAAGTGAGGGAGGCTTGTTTGGTGAAGGGTCAAAGGGGTAGAGACCAAGCTAGGGCAATGGAGCATGATAGAATTGGAAGGGAAGAGGCTAACATGCCAAGAGCTTTCTGATAATCAAATCCTATGGACTCAATTTCATCCGCCCTGAAATACATAGAGGTGTGAAGCTGTTGTGTAGAAGAAGAAAATATGATTTCCTAGATACTCATCTCAACCTTGTATTGGTACGTAGATGTAGATGTTGGTTATTTGACCCATTTTTTGGTTGCATAATCTAAGTTTTATAAATTATACTAGGGAAGATAGCATTTGGCATAGCTTCAGGTTTTCAGTGATTTAAAAACTATAACCAATTTCAAGTTCCTTGACAATTGAAAACCTGAAACATGTTTTTTAGTCACTCGGTTGCGTTTGGCAATGTTGTGGCGATGGTAGAGGTGGTGGTGGAGTTGATGGTGGTTCTAGCATGTGGCAACATGGGCTGTGGCAATGGTAATGATAGAGGCATATGCTGGCCATGGGCAGTTTTGGTTTTCAGTAACTTTGAAACCAGAATTTTCAGCTTTCGAAATTTCTAAGAACTTTTATTCAGAAGAAATCTAAAAAACTGAGAGAGTATTCAGAACTAAAAGTGGACGCTAGGTTATCAAACACCATTCCAGTCAACCATGCCAGACAGGTCCTAAACTAAAGCATTTTTGTCATTATCTGTCTCCAACATTTTTGTCCATGTAAATACATGTTTTATGAACTTTGTTCATTTTACAGGGACCTTATCAACTTTTGATGTTTTCTTTGATGTGCATCTAACTGAAGCTTCACCTTTCCAGGATATATTCCATGAACTTGTGGTGGACCGGCCAGAAAAGTCAATTAGAAATCAATTGGGCCTTGTTTTACTTCCTAAACAGTTATGGTGTTATTTTAAACAAAATAAGGATGGCGAAACATGGGGGGAGGTGGGATGGCTGCTGAATAATGGTAATGCCGTGACATCAAGATGTATCTTCCTCAAGGATGGAAGATTGCAGGCAAGTCTTTGAGTAATTCTTCAACTTTTCCTTTTTCCTCCTATGCTCACTGAATTGCCAAGAAATCATCAACTCTAAAGATTTCTATGTGCTTAATTCACAACTTCAGAATGTGGAGAAGATTGTAGTCCAAACATGGAAAGGGCATCACCTTTCCATCTAAAAAAATTCAATTTGCTTGAACTAGGTATAATACTTTAGCCAAGTTAGAGGAATTTCTCTAATTAATCAGTTATGAATCAATTTATGACTTTTTGAGAAAGCAGCCAGCTGTTTTATGAAAGTTTGCCACAGGTAGAGAAGGCATGCCAACTTTGTAATTGATAGTGTGTTGTATGATCGTTGTTACTTGCCCTCTGTCATAGAGATTATACATAATTTTTATAAATCAACTACTCTTTCATATCTTTCATGTAATGAGTGCTTTCTTTCTATGGTTTTCTGTTCACAGGAGATAGCAATTGGGCAAGAAATTGCGGTTCTAAACGGCATGTAGTTTGGCCTTCAATAAAGTCTGTTGTTCAAACCTTGTATTTTTACTTTTATATCTGTATCTGGGCCACATTCACTTGTCCAAACTGTAATATTAATTATTTATGCTATATAGTCTTTTTGAGGGGCTAAATACAATCATCTAGATTATAGTTTAGTTTGAGGCAACATTGTTAAAAAAACCAGTCATTCTCAATCTCTAGAATATGTTGACAATTAGGGCGGTTGCTGCTTGATATTCTTACCTTAGAGGCAAAATTGGAGTAGGCCTGCTGCATCTAAGTAGCAGGATTGTATGAATAATTCATTCAACTAGGAGTGGAATATAAGACAACTCATTGCATCATGTTCCAAGAAACGCATGCCAATTTTATTGCCAGCCCTCCAGTTCTTCGGTGCCGGAGACTTGTTCATGATAGGTCGTGCAGATGTTTTCTGTACATAGAATTTAAAAGAGTTCTCTACTTCATGCATGCACATGAGAAGCATGGACCGCTTTGGCTCATACCATCCTTCTTGGTGCTTTAACTACATGTTGCTAACCATTGTGGCAATTTAGTCCTATACACGCATAATAGTTTTATAGAGGAATTAAATTATAGATGAAGCAATGCAAGACTTAAAAACAATGCAAACCAATAACTAAAAGCAAGAAAGACAAGGCACACATAAATATAACAAATTTATGGTGGTTTGGTGCAATTCCATATCTACTTTTCAAGAATTTTTTAAGAATTTCATCATTATTAGTCTGATTATAATGTGATTATTTTATCTAGGCTCATAATCAAATCTGATCAATTTTTTGAGATCATCAATCAAAATCTAAACACCGATTGTTTTTCGAAATCATAATTAATTCAGTTAGTTTTCTAGATATACCAATCAAAATCTTTATAAGTTTAATTCAGGAGGGTGGGATTGGGGGGAGGAGGAAGGTGATTTTAAGCAAATCTAAAATTTATATAAGTATGTGCTTTAAATTAAGGTAACTTAAATATTTATGAGGTATATGTAATGTGCTGTAGAGGAATTAAATTATAGATGAAGCAATACAAGACTTAAAAATAATGCAAACCAATAACTAAAAGCAAGAAAGACATGGCACACATAAATATAGCAAATTTATGGTGGTTTGGTGCAATTCCATATCTACGTTCACTTTTCAAGATTTTTTTGAGAATTTTATCATAATTAATCCGATTATAACGTGATTGTTTTATTTAGGCTCATAATCAAATCTGGTCGATTTTTTGGGATCATCAACCAAAATCTAAACATCATCTAAACATCGATTGTTTTTCGAGATCACAATTAATTCAGTTAGTTTTCTAGATATACCAATCAAAATTTGTGTAAGTTTAATTCAAAATTTGGATGGATCTAATCCAAGTTTCTTTCATCCAAAAAAAAATTCTAAAGAAAATAAGAGCTTTAGTATAAGTAAAAATAGAAATATAAAATTCTTCAAATGCTTGACGAAGTTGTTGAAGGATTGCTCAAATATTGCTTCAACTTTTATTCTAAATGCTTGAGAAGATGTGGCTGAAAATGGAGAAGATCATTTTTGAAAACCTACTGAATTTTATGCATAAATCTCACTTTTTTTTTCCTTTCCAAAGATATACAATAAAAGCTCTCTCAAAAATAATGTGTTTCTCTTTAATCCCCTTCCTCTTGCTTTATAATAGATTCTCTAGTCTTTTGTAAGTTTGATAGTAGTTGGAGAGTGAGTTTTGACCATTGGGATGCTTGGACTAGCCATTGAAATAGAGATATGGCTGTTGGAGATGTGCAGAAAAATTAGCCGTTATAGTTTCTTCATACCAAGAGTTGACTCGAATTTTTTAGGAGTCAATTCGAGCTGCTCATGAGTCGACTCGACCTTTTCAAAAGTCGACTCGATCTCAGGTCTGAAAAATCTTGCATTCTGTCTTTCTTAAGAGAGTCAGCTCGCCATCTTTATAAATCGACTTGACCTATAGGGGTCGACTTAAACTCTTTTTGGGATGGACTCGAGTTGGGATCGCAAAAATATAGTCTTTTCTATCTTTTCTAAGAGAGTCGACTTTTGCCTGTTATGAGTCGACTTGAGCTCGTGTCAGTTTGCTCCAACCATGCTAGAGTCGACTCTTCTTCCCCTAGGATCAACTCTTGAACTTCTTGAATTTAATTTTTCTTCTATTTTTTGTATGTTTCTGTTCAGGAGTTGGCTTCTATGCTTCTAGAGTCGTCTCCACTAAGTCAAGTACTTAAAATTTTTTCTTTGAATTTGCTTTGACTTATCTCCTTTAGGAGATTTGTCCTATGGATAAAACCTTCATTTTAAGCACCTAAAAAATCTTACATTCATCCTTAAAATATATAATTAAAATTATAATTACTTAAATATTTTATGATCATCAAAATCTATCATAGGATAACAATGGAGTATCTTGTAAAATTGATAGTATATTTATTACGATTTATCAAGTTACAAAATCAAATTAGTTGAGGTGACACCAGCCATTTAGACTTTCTTATGTAAATTATGAGCTCGTCACATAATACAAGCCTTGAAATTTCTATACTGAAATATAATGCAAACTCATGTGAGATATTTGTTAGAAAGATTTTCGAATTAGTAGCATATCATATCATGGGCAATTTTACCAAAATAATATTCATATTTAAAGTAATTATCAAAATACTGCTATTCTAAAATTATTTATCAAAATGATATCCAAATCAAAATTGCCTTCTCATAAAGCGACTTTATGTACTGACTCATCACTCTCCACGCCATATCGGAGGAGTGGTCAGCAACAAAGAATCACCCTATAGAAAGGTTAAGTCACCCTACCGTAGAGCGATTTTGTAAGTTACTCTATCATAGGGCAACTTTGATACACCCAAACTTTCTTTTTGATTCTAAGTGCCAAAGAGATTGAAGGAGGGCCGGTCATCCTCCCCTCCCTTTTCATCATTGCTGGTGCTAATAATCATCAGTACATTTCTATTTTAGCCTATGGCGCAGCAGGGGTCGACCCTTAAAATCCAAAATTGAATTTTTTCTTAATGTTGATTTTTGAAACTTTCAAAGTTGCCATTGAATGTTCCGAAATCATCTTGAACACTCTTAAAGTTTTCAAAAAATTAAGTTTATATCTTAAATTTGATAAATTTATGCCCTTCTTTAAGCATTTTTATCTATTCAGAAATTAATAATTTTCTTGAGAAATAAATTCAAGCTTCTCTAATCATATTTATAATTAACAATATAGGATATCTCAGAAATGATGGACAATCCCAAATTTCAATCATGTAACCTATATCAAGATCGATAATGAATTTTTTGTGCAACCAATAAAAATTATAACATGTGCATTTAAATTAAAAAAAATATAATATTAATTTTAAATTAATATTTGATTATTATAAAGTTTGTTAGCAAAAAAAAAGGTACAACCAATATAACTATTGAAAGGTGTATATGCTAAGGTACTCAGGCCTCCTCTGCGTTTGTCTCTCGTAGACACGTATCACCTCTGGCCAGCAGTGTGATGGTTCATGCACAGTATCAACCGATGGAGAGAGAGAGGTGCTGTTGTGCTTGGTCTATCAATATGTGCCTGATGTCTACCTCGGAAAACCATCAGTCTATCTTTGCCTCTGGCCCTCCCATGCGCATGATCGATGTGCTGCTCATCGGATCGGTGCGACGTGTCTCCCAACTCACTAATCCTTTGTGATGTAGATGCATCATCTATAGGAAGGTGGAAGTTCGAGAAGTTAGGATATGAGGTGTGCTGGGCATCTGATGATGTACTTAGATCATCCATTGACGACATCGTATGAAATCATTTATCCTCAGAGATGACTTGCATGGTATCGAGGAGGCCATCCATGACATTGGCAAATGTTTAATCCTTGCATCCAATGGTGACTGAATGGAACTCGCTCCATGCCTCATGGTATAGTGATGTGATCCTCTTAATTTGTTAGTATCAAAGAAAAATATATGTTATTTAAGAAGGTCAAATAATAATAATAAAATAAAATAAGATAAAGCAAAAAATACTCATCATAACATCCATTATGCTGTCTGATGGATGGAACCTCATCTCGGTCTAATCCCTCATCAATGACGAAATGAATCACCTAGTGATACTCCTATACCACTATATATATGGATCATAATAATCTATAGTAGGGAGCACAGGTGGACCATCCACAATCAAATTCTCTCACCACTCCCATGCATCAATATGCTTCTGATGCTATCGAACCCAATCATCGTGATGACGCCCTCATTGATCTACACTATGGAGGCTCTTCTGACTGTCGCATGATGGGGGGATGCCCTGATGCATTTCGAACTATTGCATCACACACTTCGAACATTAGATTTCTACGATGTCGAAGCAAATGAGAGGTGCGCGTGTCCTCCATACATGCTGATCTAATCGATACATCTCAGGTAATGTGGCAAGTTTCTCTAGTGTGTAAGGCATCAACACCATCTGATCATCGCACTGCTAGTCAAGCTAATCCCTATAGTATATGACTATGTGCAGCATCGGAGACTATGCACTAGTCAGTCAAGTCCTCCACCTGTCCAAAATAAAGTCAATATGTTATTTTATGAAAGCGTTTAGTCATTTATCATAAAAAAATAGTACTACTGGTTATATACCTACATCCAAGTGGATCAGTTGGGTCAGACTATTGTTAGATATATGTGCCCTAGAAGCCAGAATTAGCTGACACTTGTAATACACTTCTAGGGACAAAATTATAATTTTGACTATTATCAATAAAATGGGTTATTTTCTATCACATATGTGTATTTAGTGTCTGTGATACATCCTTTGAGTTAATGGTAATGATAATTCATATTTTCAAGAGTTGAAAATTTAAGACATGAATAATAATTATTAACTCATAAAATGCTTCCGACTATAGGATCATCATGAGGATGGTGATTGATCCGGAAGGTTGGTGTACAATCGCTTCTCTTTAGTAGATGAGTCTTGAGTCTACAGTATGGAGACACCAGAGCGAGAGTACAGGTACTCGTTAGAGAATGAGGGCACTGAGCGTGACCACCTCGAGTAGTCATTAGGAAGTCTACCTTCTCGTCAATGACTGACTCGATGCTGCAGTGGTGTGTCTGGTTCTTTGACCTGAGGTGCATCGATAGTTCACCTTGAGGGTGTTATAGTTTGACTACACCATAACTCGATCTCCTAGCCATACGGAATCCTGAGGTGTATGTTGGCTATAGCATGTTCATTGTAGGAACTGGATTGCATCAAGATGGAATCTATCTACCTCGGTGGTAGAGGAGCAGCCCTATGATGATCATGAGAATCAAGTCCAGAAGCCCATGGCCATGGCAGAGTGAAATAATAGAAAGAGTTTCTATTTAGTTTTCACATCGGACTTGAATCGAATGATTACATCATATGACAGAAACTAGGGTTTGATGAGTTCACCTTAACCCTAATCTGATCGAGGCTCAAGATAGAAGAACTTAATCACACGGATAGTTGCACCAAGAGGTTCGCATTCAGCTCTGATGGGTTGCCACCATATACTGCTAGGTGTCACTGGTGGATTTTGGGAGCAATTAGAATGATTTAGATGATCGATCATTCTAGCTATTCGAATTAGAAGAGTTTTGATCCATCGAAAGGAGTTTCGATGATGTCGATGATAGAGATCATGACATATCCCATTACCATACAGAACTGAACCTAACTGGATCACACAAACAAGGGTTTGAATCTGGTGATCATCAATTGAACTGATCTAGTTCAATTGATCTGAATGAGATTCAATTAGGTTCAAGAAAATCGTGCTAGCACTCGATTGAACCTAACGTTCTTCTTTTACTATCATAAATAGTTGTCCTGACTGAGCCAAAGAAGTTTGTGCTCAATCAGAGGCCTTTACTTGGTCTGACTGGAGCCTATCCAGGTTAGAAAAGGATTATCTTATTTTGTAAGACAATACCTGCCATTTTTAGTCATTTGTCATTTCTCATCCTTTGACTTTGGTCAAAAGTTGATCTTTGATTGGTCAAATATTGATCATTGACACTTTGACTTTTGTCCACGTGTCACGCACCTATTGGAGAGATGGTGGGGGCCTGTCCTCCTGCCAGAATCTGGTAAGGAGGAGGGTGCATGCCAAGGGTGGCGTGTGCCCAAGCTGGAGGTGCTCAGGAGTCCTTGTTGGATAGGAACTCCATCTTCCTTTTGGATTCCGATTAGACTCCTCCTAAGAACCAACTTTGACTGATCTTAGGCACCATCTAAGGATGAACCCAAGGAACTTTATTTTCACCAATCAGATTTAGATCTGATTTCACCAAGAGTTGTGATTGGTTGGGAAGAAGAGGAGTTGGATCACGCATAGTCTATAAATAAGACCCTGCATCCAACTCAAGATGTATCTTTGAAAATTCCCATGCCCCAAAGGCTGCCTCTCTCCTCCTCCACACCAAGACCATCTTCTCCCTCTCCTCTCCACGCCCAAAGTAGTTTGGAATCTAAGTTGGTGCAATCCAGATGAGAGAAAGGCGATAGAAAGCTAGAATGCTGCACTGCTGCAAAAGACAACTGCTAATTTTCGAAAGTTATTTTGAAGATCCTCCAAATCAGATTCAGATCTGATTTTTGGAGATGTGATAGAGAAGAAAAGAATCTCCAGATCCAGTCTGAGTGGATACCGATAGAGGCTAGGCACTTGCGTGGTTAGATCCAGAACCTTCCGTGCTTATAGGATCATCAATGGATAATAGGATTATCCTACATCAAGGTAAATTAAATTTGATTTAATTTATCTATATTTTATTTTTATTATTAAAATAATAAAGATTAGATCTAAAATATTTTAGATCTAATTTGGATCAAAGAAAATTTTTTTTGAAATATATCTCTTGATCCGATCAGATCTGAACGAACCTGGTCCAAAAAATCAGGATTTTTCTTCAATTGGTATCAGAGCCAAGGTTCTAAAGTGTTTAGATCTAATTTTAAATTTATTCTAATTAAAAAATATATGATTTTAGATGTCACATGAGATGTGATCAGATCTGAAATTAGAAAAAATTAAAATTAAATGAATTTGGATCTAAGATTAGAAAATATGCATGACTAGTTCTAAAATAGAATAGTTCTATAGAATAGTCTTGCATGTTTATAATTTAATTTGATTAAATCATATTTTAGATCTATTTATTTACTATTTTTTGATATTATAATTATTATAATAATATCTAAAAAATAGTAAATAAAAATTATTTAATTTTAAACATCATATGAGATATGATTGATGCATGTCTAGACTAGTTGTAGAATAGTTCTACATAGTTGTCTAGATTAGAGTTTATTTTGATAAGATCAATTTAAATCTAATTTTTTAGATTATTATGAGATAATTTAGATCTAAAAAATATGCATGATTCGATACATGAGATGTATGCAAAATATGCCATGATTAGATCTAATTTGTATATGAGATATATGATATAGATCTAAAACTATTTTGTAGTATTACATGTTCCTGATTAAGGCGTTCCTCTTGGCCGTCCGATCATAAGAACGAAGAAGGATTTAAAGGCCCTCTCCTCTCCATCCGATGGGGTGTTCTTATGACGTGTAGGGGTGCTGCGCATTCGTCCTTAATCAGAAACTCAAAACTTACTTTCTGCAAAATCCCTAGATCCTAAAATCCCTAGGATTTATTGTGCATATTTTGTTTATGAACCCTACTTAATTAAGAATTAAGATTATGAAATATTAATTAGGTCTAAAATTGAGAATTTTAGATCTAAGACATATTCATAATACTGGGTTCGGGCTTGGGTAGCTCAATTAGGTCTAAGCGGTTGATCAAACCGAATCAAGAGTTGGTTAGATGGGATCAACAATGCTTAAATTGACCAGCCTAATAGGATTAAGTCTGGGTCAAGATCGAGTCACGATCAAGCAAGACCTAATTAGGCTCAGAGGTTAGAGTCTGGATTGTAGGCTAACCCAATTGGTTCTGGCTCAACAATTTGGTGTCTAAGGTAAGTTTGGCACATACGACCGACTGATTTTTAATTGGAAGCTACTCGACCTGAATGCATTCTTGTACGAGTTAATGGCATATCCCTTCCACCGATCTCACTTACCTGGCCATATCTGTTGACTCAGTTCTAATTTAAGATGGTCAATAATCCGAGCTAACCCATGCCACTAGGTTAGTCATAATTGTTATGACTATGACAAGTCTAGTTTAATGAGATCCTGAATCAATTCTCCCTAAGAAAAGATTAAGTCTGAGGTCTTCCACCATTGTAGATGTGCGGGCCCTTTTCCTGGGGTTGATTGTTCTCGGCTGGATACAGTGGCTCAGTTGCACCGAAAAGATGCAACCATGTCTATTAGGCATTGGATGCTATGGGCTGGAGGATGAGTTGGGCTCAATATTTTGGATACGGTGAGAGACTCAATTAGGAAATCCAGTCTGTGCAAATGGTGGGTCTGACTTAACTAAGGAGTGGATCAATATTTGGATACGGTGAGATTCATGAATTAGAGATCCAAGTTTGGGTGCACCATGATTAGAGAATCATTGAACAAGAGTTGTTCACTCATTGGCTAACCCATCACCAATAACTGTTAGGTGAGGTGATGAGTCAGTTGGTGAGACCGCACCACCCACTAGAAATCATTAATCATGGAGATTTTTGCATCTCTACAGAGGGAGTGTAGGGATCCGAGAAAATAGTGGGAGCTAATTTATTTAAAAATAAAATTTCCTAAATAAATTGGTCAAGTCATAATTACAGTATCTAACTAGAATCTTTGACTCTCTACAGAAAAATGTCTGCGTCCAACCCATTAGGCACGTATCCTGGACACACATAGACTGACCGGACCCAATTATAAAGATTGGCTCAGGAACTACAAAATAGTTTTGGGTTTTGAGAAGTTAACCCATGTATTGGACCAGGACCCTCCCACCTTACCAGCCCGTCCATCCACTGAACAGAGAGCGTCTCTGAAAAAATGGATAGATGAAGATAATAAGGCCAGATATTACATGTTGGGCTCGATGTCTGATGAGCTCCAGCGCCAACATGAAGATATCAGGACTGCTCGCCAAATGTTGGCTCACCTGTAGGAGATGTTTGGTGAACAGAGTCGCGCAGCCAAGTATCAAGTCACGAAATGACTTTTTAAGGCTAAGATGCGTGATGGGCAGTCAGTCCAAGATCACTGTCTGATGATGATCAAGGACTTGGAAGAGCTTGAGAAGCTCGGTGTGAAGTTAGACTTGGATCTGCAGAATGATATTATTCTGCAATCCTTGACTGATGCATATGGGCAATTCATCATGAATTACCACATGCATAAACTTCAAAATTCCTTGGCCGAATTAATGAATATGCTGGTCACCGCTGAGCTTTCTATGAAAGGTTCTAAAGGCTCAGTTCTTGCTATGGAATGGACTTCTTCCAAAAGAAAGTCTTCTGAAAAGAAAAAGAAAGTCTGCGAAAAAGCAAAAGATGGAAGGAGGAAAGAAGAAGAAGGTAGAGCCAAAGAAGAAGGCCGCTGTCAAAGAAAGTATTTTCATTGCAACAGCGACGACCACTGGAAGCGGAACTGCCCTACTTACCTGGCCACCCTAAAGAATAAGAAGGAAGATCCTTCTGAAGGTATGCTCATTATTGAGTCTAACCTTACGGTTTCTTCTGCATTCAGTTGGGTGCTTGACTCTGGTTCTAGTGCTCATCTGTGCACTTCCATGCAGGGTCTTAAGGATAATAGAAGGCTGAGAGATGGAGACATGATCCTACGCATTGGTAATGGAGCAAGAGTTGCTGCAGTGGCAGTGGAAACATACCCTCTTCAATTACCATCTGGTTTAGACTTAGTTTTGAAAGACTGTTATTATGTGCCTGCAGCTAGCAGAAATTTGATTTCTGTTTCATGCTTAGCACTAGAAAGCTATGTGATTACCTTCTTTAAGGATCATTGTAACATTCTTTATGAAAGAAATAAAATTACAAATGATTTTTTTATTAATGATCTTTATCAGCTATATATTGATGTATCTGTTCTAACTATTGAGCAAAATGTGAATGCCAAATAGACCCAATCGGTCATGATGGTAGAGGTAATACTTGTTGGGGTTGCACTTGGTCGGATGAGTCTGCATCCTCTCTGGCCCTGGTAGTTGCTCCCTTATCTCCATTAATACCTGAGTCTTTGAGGCATTCAAGAGAGCATAGTTGTTGAATCTTCTAGGAGGAAAGTTCCATCGAGTCTTCCAATCTGGACTTCCCTATTGATGAGCTCGAGGAGTTCGGGCTCGTTTGCACTTGAAACAAGTTCATGAGCGCGGTCGAGCTTCGCTCAGCTTTCTATCAGATGCGGGCTTGCTGGATTCACCCGCTTGCCACTCTCTTGTGGTCTCACCATCCTTCAGTTTGAAGGCCTTCTCTGTCCGGACATAACCTTTAGCCTAGGCCAACATATTAGTAAAATTTTTGGAGTACTTTCTTTCCAAGAAGGATAGAATATCATTCTTCTGAAGATTATCTTTCAGTGCAGCCATGGCTACAGAATAGTCTAAGTTTCAGACCTTCAATGCAGCAGCATTAAAGTGACTGATGTAAACTCGGATAGACTCCCCCTCTTTCTATTTTATATTGATGAGGAAGTCCGAACCTCATCTTGGATGTCAGCTGCTTATGAAATAAGCCATAAACCGATGGCTCATTTGATCAAAAAAAAAATTATATCTAGTTTAAGACTCGAGTATCAGTTTCTTACTGCTTCCTTTAAGATAGATGGAAAAGCTCGATACAGAATGACGTCCGGTATGACATGGAGCAGCATCATTATCCGAAAGATCTCAAGATGATTGATCAGATCAGAAGTTCTATCGTAGGTCTCGAACTGGGGGAGCTTGAAGTTCGGCAAAATAAGTTTTTACATGATTTCAATAAAGAAGGAAGGATCAGTGCAGATATCATCATGATGGACTAGAGCGGCATGACGAAGCTCCTCAATCCATCGATTCATGTCTTAAAGCTTTTGATCAAGACTATCATCTCAACCATGGATCTTAGAGGGCCACCAACTGTAGATGAAGAAAGTCTCCTCCAGAGAAGAATCATGATCGGAATAAGAGCTCCCTGCTCTCTACTTTTTCTTCTTGGGGGTGATGAGTCTGCTGGCCCAGGTTGCCCTGCTTGGCGTCGATTCTTGAAGCTCTGGTTAGAAATTTTTTGACTGGGCTGTCGCTAAAGATTGCTGTATGGCATGCATCATTTCAGTGAGGCCCTGAACTTGCTGCATCAACAAGTTGAACTGCTTCGGATCCATCATGATCGTCGATAGTGGAGGTTGAGGAGCTAATGACGGAGCCGGAATGGATGGATCTGGCTTGGATTTGACGGTAAAGGCAGTGGACCATCGGGTGGTTGCCTTCTTTGAGGGCATTTTTGGAGCAAGAGAAGATCAAATAGAAGTGGATTCAAGAAATTAAGAGAGAAGGAAAGGTAGGTAGGATCGATTGGGCACTCCTTTTAGAATAAGGGCTTAAGGGCTCTTCCTCTAGCATCAATCTTATTGGTACAGAAATCCATGAGAATGTTGGAGGTGGCTGGAGTGGAGAAGATAAGACCGCCAATGAGACCTACAAAATAAAATCCAAACTGAAGGTGGGTGGCTCCGATAGGACCCTCCGATGCTTAAGTTAATTCTCCGACCAACTGGAATGGAGTGCTCAGGAAATAAAGAAGCAGAGTGATGAAAAGAAGAAGAGAGCTTAGCGAAAAACATATCGGGAGGGTTTCTTTCATAGACGGAGCCTGTAACAAACTGATGGTGACAGCCATAACTGTCTGGTAGTGGGCCGTTTAGGTCACGTAGAGTTTGTTACAAAGGATGAGTTGTCATTTATCCTAACTTGCAAGCGGTTGAGATCTATTTATGGGAGTTTGGATAGAAAAGCTATCAATGGTGAAGAGCTTCCTATCATGATAGTTTTGGAGAAGTTCAGACTTTTTTGAGGTTGTTTGTATGTAGATTGGTTTGTACTGAGCTAGGGTTTGAATTTGCGTAGATGATGAGGTCCTCCTAGGCGATTGTAAGAAGTTTGACCGAAAGAAGTGCGACTAGAGAAGGTCAACCAGAAGGAGTGCGACTGAAAATTGATCCTATCATTCATTTTTAGTCAAAAGACAAGATCAGCGTAAGATTAATTTTCCTTCACCATTCAAGATCATGTCGCCGGACTTCTATATGCTTTGGGGAGGTGCTGTAGTACAAACTCGTTGCCAAGAAAATCGATACATCCCAATAAGAAGGAGGTCGGGAGTCAAGAACTTTGGCCAAAAACTTCGACGGGGTCATTTTACCCCCAACAGTAGTCTTTCGAAAGATAGAAGTAATATCCTAATGATTCTTTAGAATATCGGATGAACCAAGCTCTAAGGAACCTTAACTCTAACTTGTTCATCTACTGTCTCTTGATGTGGGCCGGATAATTTTAAATTCTAAGATGATTCAAACTTGGTTTTTTACCATGCCATATCTTATACAGTGTAGTAGGAACGATTTTAGACAAAACCCTATTCAATAAATAAATGGCTGTCATTAAACTATATCTTCAAAGAAATTCAGAAAGATCCATGAAGCTCATCATAGATCGGACCATATCTAATAGGATCCGATTTCTCCATTCTGAAATCTCATTGGTGGAGTCCATTATAAGACAATGCCATTATCCTTGAGATAGTCCAAAAATTTTTGACTAAGATGTTCACTTCCTCAATCTAAAAGCAGAACCTTAATGGACTTTCTGATTTACTTTTCTACTTCATATCTGAATTTTTTAAACTTTTTAAAGCTTCAGACTTGTGTCGCATCAGGTACACATATTCATACTAAGATAGATCATCGATAAAGATGATGAAGTAGAAAAAATTCTCTGGCTGGCACATCAAATGGGTCACACACATCTGTATGTATCAAGACAAGTAGGTCTATGGCACTTTCCCCATATCCCACAAAAGGTAGCTTGATCATTTTATCTTAAAAGCATGATTCACAAATTGGATATGACTTAAAAGTCAACGGATTCATTAGTCCGAATTTCATCAATTTGTTAATCCTATCTTCAGCTATATGACCTAGCCTAAGGTGCCACAGATACCTTTCATTGATACTATCCCTAGATCACTTTGATCCTATGGCATTCATATTTTACTTAACATTGAAAATAAAAATATTTACATATAACTAATAGAGACTGTTAATTAAAAAATTACTTACAATTTTATTTCTTTCCAAAAAAATAGAATAGTGATCCTTAAAAAAACTAAATATATAGTTCTCTTATGCTAAACATGAAATAGAAATCAAATTTCTGCTTGCCGCAGGCATAAAATAATAGTCCCTAAGTATTAAAATAACTCCAGATGGTAATCGCAGAAGATAGGTTCCCATGGCTATAGTAGTAACTTTTGCTCTGATTTTGATGCATAGAATTATTTCACCATCCCTCAGCCTCTTGCTCTCTTTAAGACCCCGCATAGAAGTGCACAAGTGAGCACTAGAATCAGAGTCAAGTATCTAATTAGATGCAGAAAAAATCGTAAGATTAGTCTCAATGATGAGCATACCTCCAGAAGGACCTGCTTCCTTCTTCTTCATGTTGGCCAGGTACAAAGATCAATTCCACTTCTAATAGCTATCGGTATTGCAGTAAAAATATTTTTCTTTGTCCGCAGCCTTCTTCTTTGGTTCTCCCTTCTTCTTTTTCTTCTTAACCTTCTGCTTCTTCGTAGACTTCTTTTTCTCAAGCCCTTTGAACCCTTCATTAAAGAAGCCCTTTGAACCCTTCATTAACCAGTATATTCATTAACTCAACCAAGGTGTACTGGAGCTTATTCATATGGAAGCTTATTATGAACTGCCCATACGAATCAGTTAATGACTATAGGATCATATCAATCTGCGGATCCTTTTCCATTATGACATAGAGCTTCTCAAGCTCTTCTAGGTCTTTGATCATTACCAGACAATGATCTTGGACCGATTATCCATCATAAATCTATATCTTAAAAAGTCTCCTCGAGACTTGGTAACATGCTGCGCGACTTTGTTCACCAAATAAATCTTGTAGGTGAGCCAATATTTGGCATGCAATCTTAATGTCCTCATGTTGGCACTACAACTCATATGACATTGAGCCCAATATATAGCACCTGATCTTATTATCATCATCAAACCACTTTTCATGAGATGCTCTCTGATCAGCGATCAAACGTGCTGGAAGAATAGGAAGTTCCTAATCCAGTACATAAGACAGCTTCTCAAAACTCAAAATAATTTTCAAGTTTCAGAATCAATCCTTGTAATTGGATCCGATTAGTCTATGAGTATCTAAGATTCGATCTAGGAGGTTAGACGCAGATATTTTTCTATAGAGAGTCAAAATTTTTAGTTAGACTTGTAATTTAACTTAACCAATTTATTTAAAAATTTTATTTTTAAATAAATTTAGACTCCCACTATTTTCTCGAATCCCTACACTTTTTTAGCAGAGATGTAAAAGTCTCTACGATTATTGACTTTTAGTAGGTGGTGCAGTTCCATCGACTGGCTCACTACCTCAGCTAATAGTTATTGATGATGGATCGGCCAATGGATGGACAATCCATGTCTAATGTTTCTCCAAACATAATGCACCTAAGCTTGGTCTCTAATTGATAAAGCTTATCATGCCCGAAATATTATTCCAATCCTTAGTTAAACTAGACCCACCATTTGCACGAACTAGATTTCTGATTGGGACCCTCACCGTATCCAAAATATTGAGCCTAACCCATCCTCCAATCTATAGCATCCAATGCCTAATAGATATGGTTGCATCTTTTCAGTGCAACTGAACCACTATATCTAACCAAGAACAATAAACCCCAGGAAGGGCTCGCACAACTACAATGGTGGAAGACCTATTGACTTAATATTTGCTTAAGAAGATTTAATTTGGATCTCTTAGACTCGACTTAGTCATAACGATTATGACTAATCTAGTGGCATGGGTTAGCTTGAATTGTTAGCCATCTTAAATTAGAACTGGATCGATCTAATCAGTCAGATAAGTGAGATCGGTGGGAGGGATATACCATTAACTCACCATGAATGCATTCAGATTGAGTAGCTCACAATTAAAGACCATCGATCATATTTGCCAAATTTATCTTAGACACTGACTTGTCTGACCTGAACTGATTAAGTTAGCCTACAGTCCAGACTTGAACCGTAGGCCAAATTTGGTGTTAAAGTGGTCAACCATATTTGACTATGAGTCGACCTTGACCAAGACTTAAATCTAATGGGCTGGTTAAATCTAATCACTTTTAATCCCACCTAACCAACTCTTGATTCGATTTGATCAACCGTTTGACCTAATTGAGCTAACCCATACCCGAACCCATATTTTATGAAGGTATCTTAGATATGAAAATTTATAATTTTTAAATTTAATTAATTTTATAAACTTAATTCTTAAGTAAGTCAAAACATGGTTCATAATGTAAAAATCCTAGGATTTTTGGATCTAGAGTTTTATAGAAAAGTAGGTTTTGATTTTTGATTAAGAGCAAACCTGCAGTATCCCTACATACCATAAGAGCACCTCATCGAATAGGAAGAGAGGATCTTTAAACCCTTCTTACTCTTATGATTGGACGGCCAAAGAGAATGCCTTAATCAGAAATATGAACTATACTACAAAATAATTAAATTTAATACATATAACTCTTATACG
>QRFJ01000504.1:516495-599726 GCA_006176705.1 Cocos nucifera
TCTATGAGAACTATGCCATTTTTTCTTTGATAGTTAGGAATTTCCGACTACGATATTCACTTCCTCATCTGATCGAAGACCTTAATGGACTTTCGTTTACTTTTCTACTTCATATCTGAATTTTTAAACTTTTTAAAAGCTTCAGACTTGTGTCGCATCAGTACACATATTCATACTAGATAGATCATCGTAAAGATATGAAGTAGAAAATTACTCTGGCTGGCACATCAAATGGGTCACACACATCGTATGTACTAGGCAAGTAGTCTGTGGCACTTTCCCCAGTCCACAAGAAAGTTTAGTCATTTTTCTTGAGAATAGGTACTAAGTTGGATATGACTTAAAGTCAACGGATATAGTCCCTTTTTCTCTAATTTGTTGATCTATCTTTTGCTATATGACTAATCAGGGCATAGATATCTAATCATTGACTATTACTAGGTCCACGACACTGAAGAGTGCATCTAACTTCAGGACAGGATTGAGGCATTGATTAGAAGAGGTCGACTAGATCGATTTATCAAGCATCAACTGGAGAGAAGGGAAGATCATCTAAGAGCCTCGTCATAGCCAAAATCATCTCAGTAGGATGAGCCGTAAGGAGATCGGCCCCCCATGGAGTCATCAATACTATCGCTAGGGGACATCAGCAAGGGGAGGCTAGCAGGTCAGTAGAGTCAACAAAAAAGTAGTGGACTGAAGAATCCATCACTTTCACTAAAGAAGATGCTCAGAGAGTTCAGCTTCCGCACAATGATGCAATTGTAGCCACTTTAAATATTATTGATTTTGATGTACATTGTATTTTAATTAATAATGAAAGCTCTGTTGATATCTTATTTTATGATTCTTTTTCTAAAATGTCTATACCTAATAGTAGAATGGAGTTGATGAACTCCCCACTGGTAGGATTTATAGGTGATATGATGCCAGTAGGAGTAATAACATTGCCTGTGGTAGCAAGCCGATATCTAAAGCAAACTAGTACTCAAGTCAATTATTTGGTGGTGAAAGGATCCTCTGCCTATAATGCGATCCTTGGCCGACCTAGTTTGAATATACTCCGGACTGTGGTTTTAATTTATTATCTAAAAATGAAGTTCCCAACAAGTTATGGAGTCGAGAAGATTAGAGGAGACCAGATACTAGCTTGGCATTGTTATAATATTGTCTTACAAGGAGGAAGGCAAGCAAACCCTTATCCAATGGATGGGCTTGATGCCCGTGATGATTTATCTGAAGAAAGAGGAGAACCCATCGACGATCTTGTGGAGACCCCTTTGAATGATGAGAATAAGGAGCACACTATGAAGATCGGCTTCAATCTGAAGGAAGAAGTCAGAAGGTAACTTATCATCTTTTTATAAAAGAATGTAAATGTTTTTGCCTGGGTGCTTGCAGATATGCCTGAAATTGATGCAAAGATCATGAAACATCACCTAAGACTGGATCTTAAATGACAGCCAGTGAAATAGAAAAAACATAATTTTGCACTAGAAAGATAGAAGGTGATAATGGATGAGGTCGACAAGCTCCTTAAGGCAGGATTCATTCGAGAAGTGATTTATCTGGATTGGATTGCCAATATTGTTTTAGTTAAAAAAGCAAATGGCAAGTAGAGGATGTACATAGATTTTACAGATCTAAACACAGCCTGCCCAAAAGACAACTATTCTCTGTCCAGGATTGACCAACTGGTGGATGCAACTTCGGGACATGAACTCCTCATTTTCATGGATGCATTCTTTGGATACAATCAAATCCAGATGGCACCATAAGATGAGAAGAAGACTGCTTTTATTACTGACCATAGTCTTTATTGTTATAGGGTTATGCCCTTTGGATTTTAAAATGCAAGAGCAACTTATTAGCACCTGATGAATAAGATCTTCAAGGTGTAGATCGGCCGCAACATGGAGGTCTATGTAGATGATATGCTGGTTAAAAGCCGATCTTTGCTAAATCATATTGCAGATCTTGAGGAGACTTTTAGCATCCTTTGGAAGAATAAGATGAAGCTGAACCCTACAAAATGTGCTTTTGGAGTAACCTCGAAAAAATTTCTGGGGTCATGATGTCGAGCTGCAGCATTAAGGCTAATCCAGAGAAGATCAGAGCCATCCAGAAAATGACTATCCCAAAGACAATAAAAGAGGTTCAATGCCTCACGGGCAAGATGGTGGCCTTGAATCACTTTGTATCAAGGTTGGCGGAGCATTGCATGCCCTTCTTTCAAGTACTCAAGCAACCCAAGAACTTCAACTGGACTCTCGAGTGTCAGCGGACCCTTATAGAATTGAAGAGCTATCTCAGTTTGCCCCTACTACTAGCCAAATTCGAACCTGAAGAAGAGCTGTTCTTGTACTTCACCGTATCCCCCATAGTTATTGGAGCCGTACTGCTTAGAGAAGAAGCTAAAATTCAGAGGCCGATTTACTATATAAGCAGAGTCTTGAGAGATGCAGAAATAAGATATATCAAATTAGAAAAACTAACATATACCTTGTTGATTACAGTCAGAAAACTTCAATCTTATTTTCAGGGGCACATAATTACTCTCCTCGCTGATCAATTCATCAAGGTGGTTCTTCATTGACCTGATACCTTCGGCAGAGTGGCAAAATGCATGATTAAGCTGATAGAATTTGGCATTCATTTTCAGCCTTGGCCATCCATTAAAGCTCAAATACTGATCAATTTCATAGTGGAATGCACTATTCCAAAGGAGACTGAACCTGAGCGTCAAGAAGTTTTTATCCCTGGCTCCCCTAAAGAAAAGGCTGATCTCTCCGAAAGCTTCTAGGTACTGTATGTGGATGGTTCATCTAATGCTTTCGAGGTAGGCATGGACTTGATCCTCATCAATCCGAAAGGAGTAATAGTGGAGTATTCACTATGCTTTGACTTTTTTGCCACTAACAATGAAGCAGAGTATGAAGCCCTGATTGCAGGATTAAAAATAGCCAAAGAACTGAAAGTAGAATATCTGAAGGTTTACAGTGACTCTCAATTGATTGTAGGGTAGGTCAGTAATAATTATGAAGCTCGAAAGGAAAGCATGAGGAAGTACTTGGAAAAAATAAAAAGCTTGATCTCGGCCTTCAACAGCTTTGATATTTAGCAGATCTCTAGGATGAAAAATATCAGAGTCGATCTTTTTTTCAAGTTAGCCACTTTAGCCCCAAATGAACTCCTTAGAGAAGTCCTCTTTGAAGTCCTGCAGCACCCAAGTTCGAAAGAGTTCCTAGCATTAATGCAAGTCAACTATGAGCTCAGTTGAATTGACCCATTGGTTTCTTATCTAAAAGAGGGAGTTCTACCTAGAGACCATAAAGAAGCTCGAAAGTTAAGAAATCAAGCCATCTGCTATATTTTATATAAAAATAAGCTATACAAGAGGTCGTACTTCTTACCACTCCATAAATGTCTCCGATCTTTTGAAGCTGATTATACATTGAGGGAAGTTCATGAAGAAATTTATAAAAATCATTTGGGGGCGAGATCTTTATCACACAAATTACTCCATCAGGGGTATTATTGGCCAATAATGCACCAAGATGCAGTGGATTATGTAAAAAAATGTGACAAGTGTTAGAGAAACGTAAATATTCAGAGACAGCTGGCTTCACAGCTTACAAAATTGGGTGCCCTCTGGCCATTCGCACAATAGAAAATGGACATACTTGGATCTTTTCCTATGGCATTTAGGCAGCAAAAGTTTCTGCTAGTGGTAGTAGATTATTTCACTAAATGGGTTGAGGTCGAACTCCTGGCAATGATCACTAAGGCCTAAGTGCAGGACTTCATATGAAAGTGAATTGTCTGTAGGTTTGGTCTATCTTGAACACTAATCACTGATAATGGGCGTTAGTTTGCAGATGCAAAGTTTGCTGAATTCTATGAAGATCTGAATATATTTCACCACTTTATATCAGTAGCTCATCCATAAGCGAATGATGAAGCAGAAGTAACTAATAGAACTCTGCTACAAGAAATAAAAGCTAGACTCAAAAGGATAAAAGGAACGTAGATGGACAAACTTTATCATGTGCTCTGGACTTATCGAACTACTTAAAGATTGCCCACCAGAGAAAGTCCTTTTGCATTAGCCTGCGGGATGGAGGCTATTATCCCAATCGAACTCGAATTTCCCTAAGCACGAGTAGAGGTCTTCAATGAACAAAGCGACTCACAGGAGATCTGCTGAAAGAAAAGCAGAAAAAGGTCCAGATCCAAATGGCAGCTTACAAGCAAAGGATAGTCCACTACTACAACTCAAGGGTCAGAAGCAAGACATTCAGAATAGGGGATCTTATACGCCAGCGAGTAGATGTTTCGTAGCCTCAAAATCAAAAAAAGCTCGCTCCAAACTCGAAAGGTCCTTATGAGATGGTGGAAATCATTCGATCAAAAATATATTATCTAAAAGAACTCGGAGAATCAATGCTCCCACGATTTTGGAATTTAGAAAATCTATGAATGTACTACTAGTAATTCTACCTTAATAAAATTTTTTTATTCCAATATTTTTATTTTTTGGTGCAAAATCGTGTGATGATAGGAAGTGACTCAACCGAACTTCACCTATAGATGAAAACCAACCCCATTAGGAACAGAAGGAGGACCTCATCCTGATGGAGGGATAAAGTAAAGGCCAACCGTATCAGAAATAGGAGGAGGATCTCATCCTGATATGGATGAAGACCTTTGATTATTTAAGATAGGAGGAGGAGAGAGGCCTTTTCAACGATCCTTTTATATCCCTATGACCTTATTAGAGACAGGAGGACCTCATCCTAATAAGGATAAAAACCAATCCTATCAGAAATAGGAGGAGGATCTCGTCCTGACGGTGGGATAAAGTAAAGATCAACTATGTCAGAAATAGGAGGATGATCTTATCCTGATATAGATGAAGACCTCTGGTTATTTAAGATAGCAGAAAGAAAGTGGCCCTTTCAATGATTCTTTTGTACTCCTATGATCTTGTTAGGAACAGGAGGAGGATCTCGTCCTAACAAAGATCAAGGCTAATCTCATCAGGAACAGGAGGAGGACCTCATCCTAACGGAAGGATAGAGTAAAAACCAACCATGTCAGGAATAAGAGAAGGATCTTATCCTGGTATGGATGAACATCTCTGATTATTTAAGATAGAAAAATGGGAGAGGCCTTTTCAATGGCCCTTTTGTACTCCTATGATCTTGCTAGGGATAGGAGGAGGATCTCATCCTAACAAGAATAAAGACCAATCCCATCAGGAGCAAAAGGAGGATCTTGTCTGGATGGTGATATAAAGTAAAGGCCAACTGTGTTAAAAATAGGAGGACCTCATCCTGACACAGATGAAGACCTTCGATTATTTAAGACATGATGAGGGGAGAGAATCTTTCAACGACCTTTTTGTGCCCCTATGATCTTGTTAGGGACAGGAGGAGGACCTCATCCTAACAAAGGTAAAGGTCAACCTCGTCATGAATAGGAGGATCTCGTCTTGATGAGGGAATAAAGTAAAGGCCAACCATGTCAGGAACAGAAGGAGGACCTTATCCTGATATGGATGAAGACCTCCGATTATTTAAGATAGAAGGAGGGGAGAAGCTCTTTCAATGGTCTTTTCATGCTCCTATGATCTTATTAGAAACAGGAGGAGGATCTCGTCCTAATAAGGATAAAGGCCAATCCCGTCAGAAATAGGAGGACCTCATCCTGATGGAAGATAAAGTAAAGGCCAACCATATCAGGAATAGAAGGAGAACCTCATCCTAATACGGATGAAGACTTTCAGTTTGTTAAAGAAAAGGAAAAAGTGAAAAGCTATGCAAGCATACAATTGAGATGAAGTTGTCAAAATAATATTTCCATTAAAACAAAAAGTTCAATGTATGAAAAATTCCGTAAGATCAATTACAAAAAAAAATAAAGGGGAGAAAGAAAAAGAAATTGAAGCTCTATTCGGAGTTGGACTTCGGACTGCCAATGCCGGCTAACACCAAAGATAGCTTAAAGTCTTTGATCTTCTCTTCGAGTTCTTGCCAAACTGCCAAACTTTCAGTCAGTAACTTCTTATACCTCCATGAGTCATCCTCAACTTTTCTTAACTTCTTTCTTAGCACAGCCGACTCGACCTCTGCATCCTTCACAGTATCCTATTGGTAGACCATTTGCATCTTCGACTCCCACACTTCCTTTTGGCTGTTCCCGAACAAGATGGACAAGTCCTCCAGAGAACTTCGTAAAGATAGGACCTATGCCAAGTCCTTTCTAGAGTTGGCTCGGACCTCTTCAGATAATTATCGTCGAAGACAAGCAATCTCATCATCGATCTTTCGGAGCTTCCCCTTAAGATCGACGACTTGGCCACACCAGTCGCATCTATATTCATTATGGGAATCCTCGGTTATCTGTAATTGGTTTTGGAGCTTGGAGAACTTCTTTGTCCAGTCCCAGCCATACTCCTCCTGACTGGTTGACCATGCCGAGTTTCCTTCGAGTAACCAAATTTTTCTTGCACGGCTTTTAACTCAACTTCTAGAGAACTTGCCTTGGCTATTAGCACCCATGCCTTGTCGCTATCAAGCTTCTTCACATGTTCCAACTCTTCTGTTAGATGGAACTTTTTATTAATATAGTCCATAGCATCCTTTTTATGAACTTAGCGAAGACAAGTAACTTCAATTGTAGCCTCGAAATAATATTTCTTCAACTTTCAAAGCTCATCCTTTACTTTCTCTAATTTCTTCTTAGCTTGATAAGCCTCTTTCCTTAGGCTCTTTATGTGGGACTTCACGGGGATACCCTAAGAAAGGGGGTCAGCTTCGATAGGGGACTGCACTTGAAGCATGAAAATATCACCATAGATTTCATAGAAGAAAAACTTATTTTCAAAATTGATTTCATTGATCAAAATATTTCTGATACAAGAGGAAAAAATGAAAAAAAAATATAAAAGTAGGAGATATCAGACCTCCAAGAGAATGGTGGAAGAGTCTGATGCAACCTCAGTTGGCGTAGGCCCTTCAACAGTGGCAGAAGCAGAGGAGGTCGGAAGTATGATGGAAGCTAGCTCGGTAGGTGGGAGATCGGTTGCAATGCTAGATGGATCCACTGCCTCCTCAAAAGTCCTTTTATATAAGAAATCGAGGTCAAGCTCTAAAAATTTGCCGGCCATCCTACTCTCGTAGAGCTCGTAACCTTTGTTGAAGGCCTCTTGGCCGAATTTGATGTTCAAGTTTCTCATTTCAGAGGAGATCTTGAACCCCTCAATTGTCCGAGCCGATGCCTCTGAGATCTGCCTCAAAATCTACTCCTTTAATCCGATAGTCTTAGCTTCAACTTTTTTCTTCGCTCTTCTTCCAGATCCAAAGTGGCTCTCAACTCCACTGATATTTCTTTTTCCTTGTGGAGTGTCTCTTGAAGAACCTCAATCTCGATAGATCTATCCTTGAAAGAGCGGTCAACCTCATCTCGCTTCTTAATTAGGCGCTCCACCTCAGCCTAGTGATCCTCATGGGCCTTCACCAATTCCGACCACAGGCGGTTCAATGATCTGATGTAGCCCAGTAGTTGATGGTCCATCTATTTAAAAGATATATATATATATATATATATATATATATATATATATATATATATATATATATATATATATATATATATATATATATGATGCTAAAATAGGTTATGTGGGCAAGTAAACATTGAGAAATTTAAAGAGAAAAAAAAAGGACAAAGTGACTACCTCAAGAAAAGATCCTAGTGAATCCTAGGCACGCTGGTCGACATCGACGTCGATGATTCTATCTACAACTTCGGGTATGGTAAATCCGTCAGCCAAATCCCTAACGACTTCATGATTATTGAATGGGTTCTCCCCTATTTCTTCGTCAGAGTTGTTGGGCCCATTATGGTGGACCTTCCGCTGGGACTTTCTCATGACCCTTTTGGTCTTCTTTTTTCTGGTCTCTTTCTTCTCTTCGGGGGGAGGCTCTGAAATTTGGACCTCGGCACGAGGGCTCGATGGCATTGGAGGATCGGTGGCCTCGACAATAGTGCCAAACTCAACAACGGGGGGAACTTCGACCTCGGGAGCAATTTTAGGGACACCCATGGCACTAACGGAAGTTGTGGAGATTGAAATGTTGATCCTCATTTTTTTCAAGCTCTCACTCGGTGCCTTCCCTTTCCTCTTGCGGGCTGGGAGTCCCCTTATAAGCATGTCGACCGTCAGGACATCCATATCTACAGTGAAGAAAAGATGGGTACAATTAGAGAGAAGAAAGAGAAAGAAAAGAGGTAACTTGCAACTTCGGCCATGTACCTATTGGATTCAAGGGGTTAAGGCTGAGGTTGAACAGAGTTTGTTCTTTTATTAGCTTGGACATAAGAAGAGTTAAAAAATCCTTAATTTTGCTAATCAATTTTTGGTCTTCTTTTTCTAATCTCGAGGCTCGACGGACCAAATCCCTCAAATTTCTCCAAGATGGGAGTCCTAAGTGCAAGGTTGGGTAGAAAACAAAAATGAACTTCTCTTTCTAGTTATGGATAGAGGAGGGAGCACCTTTAAGCAATCCCTTTTTTCTAAACTGGGATGAAACATACCATTAGTTCTTTATAGTAGGATGACGCTTAAAGGTAAAATAAGTTCAAAAAACTGAAATGGTGGATTGGACTTTGATGGATATGCAGAGATCAAAGAATCCTATTATAAACCTAAAAGAGTTCAAAACTATAAAAGCTAGGGAGATATTTAAAAAATAGAAAAGTGTTACCATATAAATAGGAAGAGGAAGCCTTAATCCAACATGGAAGGCCTCCAAATACAAGCAGAACCGACCTAGAGGAGGAGCTTAAGCTTGGCCACTCAGTTTAGGAAGTTTCTGCTCGTATTCAGCAGGCACCCCGTACTGGATCCTAACTAATAACAGGTCTTCAACAGTCAAGAAACAGGTAATGGTTTTCAGTATGAAATCTGGCCGAGGTACTGTCCTAAGTTTGATTTCCATTCTAATCTTAGAATTTTGGGAATTTGGATCGACTGAACTCCTAGAATCACTAGACCAAGAAATCTCGGATGACATCTAGATTAGATTAAATCAAATAAAATCTTTGAAAAACTCAAGAAAAAGAATGATGAAAATTCGAAGATGAGGAACGACTGTACCCACCTAGAAAAACTTGAAGAAGCTTGAAGAATACTGGAAAGCTAGAAATCAAAAGAATAGGGATGAGGAACTGACCTAAGGTAAATTAGAAAACTTGAAAAAATGATTGGAAAGATGAAGGATGATCAAGAAGGATGTCAATGGCCAGAGATGTCGTGAGAGAACAAGGACGACCAAGATAGAACACTCGAAGACGATGAAAGATGGAGAAAGGAGAAGAAGAAGGAGCACAAACGAAGGTAAGAAGCCATAGAAGAAAAAAGAGGTTTAAATAGAAAATCAGAACCATGAAAAGTTATGATTATAGGACTCCTTCAGCCAATCTTAACCTGCCACATGTCCTATTCACACCTACCATCTGACAAAACACTAATTGTGTCGTACATAGAGCTCTACGCCAGATGGATTTTCAAGGAGAATTGCCCTTTCAGGTCATTCGACATTAAAATCTCAATGCCAATTTGAAGAAAGACAAAAGGTTCCGTTCTCCTAGAGTGAGAGGCTACCAAAGAACTTTGGCTGTAGCAACTTCTCTGTACTTCCTTCATTCAAAATTTGAACTCGAAAGTAGAGGAACAAGTGTTGGAGGTAAAAAGACTCCCACCGAAGTCCTTGGCCAAAGTTCTTGATCGCCGACCTCCTTCCTATTGGAATTTATCAATTTTCTCGGCAACTAGTTTATACTACAGAACCTCTCCAAAGCATATAGAAGTCCGACGACACGATCTTGAATGGTAAAAAAAAACTACTATTATGCTGACCTTGTCTTTTGACTAAAAATGAATGACTAGATCAGGCTCCAGTTGCACTTCTTCTAGATGACCTCCTTCAGTTGCACTTCTTTCGGATGACCTCCTCCAGTTGCACTCATTTCGGATGATCTTCTTCAGTCATTCTTTTTTCGGTCGAACTCCTTACGGTCACCCAGGAGGACCTCATCATCTACGCAAATTCAACCTCTAGCTCAGTACAAATCAATCTACATGTAGACAACCTCGGAGAAGTCTGAACTTCTCCAAAACTGTCAGGATAGGAAGCTCTTCACCGTTGATAGCTTTTCTATCTAAACTCCCACAAACGATTCTTAACCACTTGCAAGTCATGATAAATGACAACTCATCCTCTATAATAAACTCTACATGGTCTGAATGGTCCACTATCATATAGTTACGACTGTCACCATCAGTTTGTTATGGGCTCTATCTATAAAAAAAAATTCTCTAGATACATTTTTCGCTGAGCTCTCTTCTCCTTTTCATTACTTTGCTTCTTTATTTTTTGAGCACTCCATTTCAGTTAGCTGAAGAATTAACCTGAACGTTGGAGGATCCTATCAGAGTCACCCACCTTCGATTTGAATTTTGTTTTGTAGATCCCATTGATGGCCTTACCTTATCCACTCCAGCCACCTCCGACGTCCTTATAGATTTTCACACCAACAACCATAATGTGATTGTGAGTTGACACACCATTTTTTTTGAAAAATAATTTATTCAAGATGGTGGCATCGAAAGATAAATCAGGCTTGAGGAGAAAGTCTTCAAGGAGCTACAAGCCAAGGAATCTATAGAACTCAGTCAGTCTGAGTCGATCCACACATTACCTCCTCCACCTCATAGGATAAATAGGATTTTTTGTCCTCCTAAGAGGTACTTAGGTACTATTTTAGAGGATTTAGAGAAAATATTTCTTATAGAAAATAGGGTTCATGGTGATGATCCCAAAATCTATGATGAGGCGATATCTGATATTGACTTCAAAAAATGGTGAGAGGCAATGAAGTCAGAAATTGACTCAATACACTCAAATCAAGTCTAGACTTTAGTAGATCTATCTGAAGATATAATACCTATTAGGTATAAATGGATCTTCAAGAAAAAGATAGGTGCAGATGAAAATGTGGAGACTTTCAAAGCTATGCTAATAGCAAAAGGGTATAGTCAGTATGAAGGCATTGACTATCAGGATACCTTCTCGCCAATAGTTATGCTTAAATCCATCCACACATTGCTTGCTATTGCAGCCCATTTTGATTACGAAATATGGTAAATGGATGTAAAAATTGCATTCTTAAATGGATATTTTAAGGAAGATATCAATATGGAATAGCCCCTTGGTTTCACATCTAGCAATGGTGATCACAAGATTTGCAAGCTACAAAGGTCTATTTATAGACTTAAGCAAGCATCTCGGAGCTGGAATGCTCATTTTAATAATGTGATCAAATTATTTGGTTTCATCAAAAATGATGAGCCATGTATGTTCAAGAAGGTCAGTAGAAGCGCTATTGTCTTCCTCATACCGTATGTGGATGACATCCTCCTAATTGGGAATGGTATTTTTATGTTGACCTCGATCAAACTATTATTGTCGAAAGAGTTTTCTATGAAAGATCTAGGAAAGGTATTCATTTTGGAGATTAAGGTCTATAGAAATAGACTAAAAAAGATGCTGGATCTCTCACAGAAGATGTACATAGAAGAGGTGCTGAAGAGATTCAACATAGAAAACTCCAAGAGGGGACTAGTACTCTTTAGACATGGCATTCGTCTCTCCAAAAAGATGTGCCTCAATACACCTAAGGAGATTGAATACATGAGCAAGATCCCTTATGGTTTAGCAATAGGGAGTCTCATGTACGCCATGCTATATACACAACCTGATATCACCCATGCTGTGAGTGTCACAAGTAGGTATCAGTCGAATTTGACGAAGAGCATTGGACTTCTGTAAAATGTATCCTTAAGTACTTGAGAAGTACTAAGAATATGTTTTCAGTCTTTGGTAATGAAGAATTCCAAGTTCAGGGATATACAGACTTAGACTTTATATCTGATATAGATGATCGAAAGTCAACATCTGACAGTCTGTTCTTATACAATGGTGGTGCTGTAAGCTAGAAGAGTTCTAAGCAGACCATAATAGCAAACTCCATCATGAAAGTAGAGTACATCGCTGCATCGAAAGCTGCAAAAAAGGTATTTTGATTCAAAAAGTTCATTGCAGAACACAGAATGATGCCATCAGATGCCGTCCCTCTGTATTGTGATAACAATGGCATCATAACCCTAGCTAAGGAGTCGAGGTCTCATCAGAAATTCAAGCACATCGAGTGGTGATTCCATCTAATCCGCAATTACCTCAATAAGGGATTTATCGAGGTCAAAAGAATTGACACCATAGATAATACAACTGACCCACTTACGAAGTCATTAAGCCAACAGAAGATCGAAGCCCATCTTGAGAAGATGAAACTTAGATTTATAGCCAATTAATTTTAGGTCAAGTGGGAGTTTGTTAGATGTGTACCCTAAAAGTCAGATTGGCCGACACTTGTAATATACTTTCTAGAAATATTTTTATAATTTTGATTTAAATTAATAAAAAAATTATTTTTATGATATTGTGTATTTAAAGTATCTGTGAAACATTCTTTGAGTTAACGGGCACTGTAACACATATTCTAAAGAGTTGAGAATTTAGGGCATGTGTTATCATAATTAACTCATAAACTACTCTCGATCATAGGATCATCATGAGGATGGTGATTGATCTGGAAGATCAGTATATGATCACTTTCTTAGGATAGATGAGTCTTGAGTCTATGATGTGGAGATACTAGAGCGAGAGTACAGATACTTGTTGAAAACAAGAGCATCAAGCATGACTATCTCGAGCAGTCATAAGAAAATCTACCTTTTTATCAATGACTAGCTCGATGCTGCGGTTGTGTGTTTGGTTCTTTGATCTGAGGTGCATTGACAGTTCACCTTGAGTGTGTTATAGTTTGACTACACCATAACTCGATCTCCTAGTCATTCAAAATTTTGAGGTGTATATTAGCTATAGCATATTTATTATAGAAATTGGATTGCACTAATAGGAGATCTATCTACCTCGGTAGATGAGGAGTAGTCCTATGATGATCATGAGATCGAGTTTTTAAGCCCATGATCATGGTAGTGTGAAAATAATAGAAAGAAGTTTTTATTAGGGTTACACATCAGACTCGAATCAAATGATTTATTCATATAACAAGTGTTGGGTTTGACAAGTTTACTTTAACCCTAATTCTATCGAAACTCGTGATAGAAGAATCCAATCGCATAGGTAGCTGCACCTAAAGGATCATATTTAGTTATGATGGGTTGCCACCACATACTGCTAGGTGTCACCAATGGATTTTGGGATCAAATAGAATTATCTTGATGATCAATGATTTTAATTGGATAAATCAGAAGAGTTCTGGTCTATTGAAAGATATTTTGATGATATCGATGATGGAGATCACGACATGTTATATTAGCATACAAAATTAAACCTAACTGGATTATACAAACAAGAATTTGAGTCTGGATATCATCAATTTGGCTAATCTAGTTTGATTGATTTGGACTAGATTCAATCAAGTTCAAGAAAATCATGCTAGCATACGATTGGACCTGACTGTCTCCTTCTGTTATCTTTTTGGTTCATCTTGATTGAGTCAAATTGAAATTGGCTCATCCAGGAGCCCTGTATGGGTTTGTCCTGGTTTGACTAGAGCTTGTCTTAATCAGAAAAGGGCTTGTCCTGGTCAAAACAAGGCTTGTCCTAATGAAATCAAGGTTTATCCTAAAATCATGAGAATTTGGATAAGGCCATTTTGACCCGATTTTTGCAGGAATTGAGAAAGGAGACGTGCGTCCCCTAGATTTTATCTGAGGTTGCACCTCCCTAGGTGGATTTCATGAAGAGAAAGAGGGTGCACACCCCTTTATGGCATGCACCCATAATGGATAGGGTTTAGGAGTTTTGATCAGATCAAAACTCTAGGAGATAAGGAGCCTTGCACCAGCCTTCTCCCTTATCCCATCTCCATGCCATTTTTTTTGATGTTTTGTGTGACAAAATTTAGAATAAAATGGGATGTGGCATGGGAGCTAATAGGAGTCCTTTTGCTTTAAGCAAAAGAGTTGCTTAAGGTCCTAGAACTCCAGGGCTGTGCATACATCTATAAATAGACCTCTTGCCAAAGGTGTTTTGTATGGTAACTAATCCATGATAAAGACCTGCCCCTATTTCCACCTCTATGCCCCCTCTGCCAAATCTCCTCCCTCTACTCCATGCCCAAGGAGTTGGGCAAAATAGTAAAAAAAATCAACATCCTGCTGCTGCGAAGAACAAGTCAAGATAAGACTGTTCGTGAGACGGATTCATCACTGTCGAAGATCAGATCTAAGGCGCTAAAAGTTGATATCAGACTTGATTTTTGGAGATCAGATCTAGAAGGAAAGGACCTTCAGATCCGATCTAAGTGAATTTCGGTAGAGGCCGGACGCATGCGTGGCTTGCATTAGAATCTCGAAGATTCATCAAATCATCGCTATGGGTAAACCGTTTACCCGATCAGATAACATAAGATGTTGCGGATTATATTTTAATTTTTGTTTCATATTTAGGTCAATCTAATCAGATCTGAGAACTCATCTGATCAGATTATAGAAATTTTCTAGAAAAATCCTGCTTCAAATCAGATCAGATTGATCCTATGGTAGGAAACTAGGTTTTTCTTTACTAAATAGGTTGATCGATGCTCTCTTGTACGGCGAGATGCTAGCTATCATGGAGGTGAATGATTGAAAGTAGATTCAAATGTAGGCAGTGAGCATGATCTGCTTGTACCTAGCAGATGATGTCATGATCCATGTACTTAGTGAGACTTTTCTGATGGTGCTATGGTCGATATTTGAGGAGTTGTACATGGTAAAGTTGCTTACCAACAGATTATTTCTTTTGAGGTAGTTCTACCTACTGTGGATGGATGAAATTCAGAGCGTGCAAGAGCATCTATCCAACTTTCAGAAGATCCTCACCAACCTTCTCAACATCGGTAAAAAAGTTAAAAAAAAGACCAAGACGTTGGTCTTGCTATCATCGCTTTCACCCTCTTTTGAGTCTTTGGTGACTGCTCTTCTTGTAGGTAAGAGCACCATCAAGATGAAAGAGATTACTTCTACACTACTCTAGAATGAGGTTCTCAAGTGAGAGAATCGAGCCTTGAGTTTAGATGGCAACTCAGCACTAATGGTGACTGAAGATGATGGCAGCAGAAGATAGAGCGACAGGAGATTGTGAGGTGGGTAGTTCAAGTTCAAGATGAGGGACCAAAGTAAGATCAGATACTACCAGTGCGATTAGTTGGAGCATCGAGTCAAGGATTGCCCACAATATATGACGTCACAAGGTGAAGTTTCTATTGCCATAGGAGGCTACCCCGAGTAGGTCTTAGGTCAAGAGTATCATAGCAGTTAATGGAGATGGGATCGAGTGGCCTGGCTCGACTTCCATGTTTGCCTATCCATGATCAGCAGATGATTGACCCAAGACATGAGGATGCGAGACGAGCTCTCAGATAGGTGAAGATCGAATATCAAGTTGAGATAGAAATTGTTGAGGAAAATATCTCGAATTCTTCCTTAATATGTCCAAAGCGAGGTCTAGGACGATGAGCAGAGTCCAACGAGCCTAAGAACACCTTAATCAGAGTTCAGATGGTGAAAATATGCGTGAGAGAGCACATGGATCGTTGAAGTAGGGCCCACTGCTGGCAGGCCCAATGGAGGACTGGCCTAGGTGCACAGGCCCGTAGGGTCGGCCCAAGAATGCCCAGGTGGCTCGAGCCAGGGAGGCCCTGCACGTGGGCGAGCCCAATGCGTGGGCGCATGAGTGGGCCCAGCGTGTGGGCGCACGCTCTTGCGTGGCCCAAGCCTAAGTAGCCGTGCGTGCTGGTGTAGCCCATGCCCAGGTCGGGCACTCACGCTGCGTAGCCCAGGCTTAGATGGGCATCTGCAGGGGCGATGCAATCTGAGAGTTTTTTTACGTGGTCTATGCACATAGTGCATGCGGACCGGGCTCTTTTATGGGGTTCACGAAAAATTTGCTCGATCTAGCTGGAGACCCTGTTTGAGTTGGAATCGAGTCAGGACTTCATCCTGAGCTCGAATTAAACCCCATTCGTGTTCTTTAAAATGCCTGTAGCAATAAATCGAGGGCTAGGTGATGGTTGTGGCGATTTTGGTGAGATCTGAGATGGTAGAGAGCATCAGAAGGCACCAGCGAACAGCAAGAGCAGGGGGCTCCAAGCAGACAACTAGACAGCGGACTGTAGTCATTTCAGAGGATATCCAAAAGAGAGCTTTGTAAGGATAACTTCTTATTAAGAGGATTGTATACACGAGTTAAGAGTGGGTAATCTCCTCTTATATCTATTTATTTTTTATAATAAGGCTTTGTATGTCCTGTGGAGATGAGTTTTTAGGCTGATCTACGTATTTAATTATATTTTCATTTTATTTTCTTCTTTTTTCCTACTGCAATAATCTGATACGAGATCTTCATTAATTGATATCAAAGTGAGTTGATACCACAACATTGGGATAGCTTAGGTGAAGATTAATCGAGATTGCAAGCAACAACTATCAATTAAATGGGCAAAGTAGGGAGGCAAAGTCTGGGCTACTTTATATTTAATAAGATGTCAAATTGGCTAATATTATTTACTACTGTCAGTCACAGTCCTAACGTTTAATAATTCAAAAAGTCAAACAATAGGACTCAAAAAGGAAAAACTATGTATGCTTATCATGTGGACCAGATATCTGGATTTACAGTCTTTTATCTTGCCCCAAATGAAAAGCTTGACCGGTTATAATGGAATCGATCGCAGTTTTACGTCACTTAATATATGTAGTCAGTCATCAATACCATTTGTACATCTTATATGCAAACCTGTTATTATCTATTGTTTTGACGATTGAGATACATCATCCACGACCACATGATCAACATTTATAATAGAACAAAAAGTAAAAAAGCTGTTGTTACCCAACCAAATTACCTTAGTTTACAACACATTTATATGCATTGCTGAATAACATACTATATATCTCTTCATCTAGGAGCATAAGGATGATAATGGAAGTAAAGCCCAATAGCTTTCAACATCCATTTCTTCCCACTCTCCCCTATTTTTCTTTCCTTTTTTTTTTCCCATGGTTCCTCCCATCTCATACCAATTAAAATCTAGTCCTAGCCATCAATTTCAAGATTCCTTGGAGCCTCGACACAAACAATTGTCGGTCCCCATCCAAGTTCCCATGAGCAATTCACCCGTTGGATGGCTAGAGTGACGTACGCTGATCATTCAAAAAGCAAAAAAAAAAAATTTAAAGGCTCGGGCTTACCAGTCTGCAACTTCGTTGATTTTCCTCAGTCTTTCCTGATCTCCCTAATTGATTGAAGCTCTATCACGGCTGCTGAGGGAGGCCGCCGATAGATGGGAGATGACAGGGGCATGAGAGAGAGAGAGGGGGGCTGAGGATGCAGTGAGAGAATGGAATCCTAGACGTGGAATCCTCTATCATGGTAAGAGTAGAAGCTGAGGGAGGAAGAAAGTCTCGTGTGGGTAAAAGGAGGGTTAATGAGTCGTCCTATAGTAGGACAACTTATTTAGTCACTCTATTATAGGATGGCTTACTAAACCGTCCTATCTTAAAGTGGCTATCCATGTTTATATCTTGTCGACTCAGAATAAAAAGTTGGGTGATGCAGCACAGAAAGTCACTCTATGATAGGACAACTTTGTGCTGGGCAGTATTTTGGTAAATAATTTGGAAGGAACATTATTTTCATAATTTTCTTTTAAATAAATATTATTTTGATAAAATTGCCTCATATAATTTATTTTGATAAAGATATTATGTAATCTTTACTATTATAAAAGCGTGAGCAAGTCCCTATACGCTTAAAATATAAAGCAAATGGCTCACTATTTTATTGAATTGCAATCACCTTGGCAGCCTTTTGTAGCCCTTTCCATTTCTCGAGAGGCTCCAAAATATAATACTGGAGTTATCCTTCCCACCAAGACCACTTTCTAAACCATTGATAGCTATAATATAGGTAAAATGATAATAAAAGATTAAAGAGATGATTTCTTGATATAGCAGTATTTTCTTTTGTTATAGAGGTTATCTGCTGTCTGAATGGACCTTTCCCCTCTTAGACCGCGATTGAGCACTCACTGATGACTCAGTAAGATTACCTCGAATACCAAGGAGAGCCGAGAAATTGAGGTGGAGCGATCTTGTTTCATTGGCCTTGCCTCTTTTCGATCCGGGCTTGGACATTTACCAACCTTGTGGTTGGGATCTTGCCAACCCCATGGTCAAGATCTCACTAAGGATAAGAAATAAAGCCGCACGATCAATTGAAGGAAAGTTAATGCCCTAGAAATATCAGGCATAGGCACCAACATAGTGCCTTGACTCTATACCAACCTTAGGCTACCTGCTTATCCACATGGGTAAAATCTATTACTGACATCCATGACTAATGATCTTGATCCACAAGTTAGTAGGTAGTTTTTATATCCCAACGATCTATCATAATGTTGCCTAAAAAACTAAAAATCTAGGTCTAACAACCTACTGAACACAAGCGTAATTGTCCATGGCTCCACCTCCCTTCTAAAGAGGTATGAAGCGGACCCCCAGGGGAGTGAGGCTCCAAAGGAAAAACCACATCTCTCTCTCTCTCTCTCTCTCTCACCATTCTCTCTTTTTCTCTATTGCTCTCAAGCTCCTGCTAATTTAACTATCAAAGGGTCCCCCACTAGAAAACCTCTGGTGAGTATGGACTTCTCTTGTAAGTTCTCTTTGGTGTTTTAGTTCCTAGACGACATCCAACTCCAACCACATTAATCTAGATCTAAAGACTTTAAGTAATAAATTGGCGCTAAAAGAAGGACAAGCCCATTTTAAAAGGAAAGAGATCATTGTGTGGATGAGAGCCCACAACTCTACTGCCTCTTGTCAGCAATCTCCTTGCCGCAGCCAAAGCAGCATTATTCGGGGGTCCATTGTTGTGCAACCCCCCATCATGATGGGTCCACTGCCACTCGATGCCCTGGTTCACCAGATCTAGGCCTTGATTGATGCTATGCAATAGCTCCAATAGGTAGCAAAGTGGCAGTAGCATTCAGAGCCAACTTCCCAAGTGGCTCCCTCATGACGCAGTCAACAAGCTCGCTCCAAGAGCCCAAGATCTATCCCTCGGTAGCATTCCCATCCTGTTTCTGCTCCTATGTCTCAATCCTTCTCCCATTGGGGCTTGGTAAAGGAGGCTCGGACGTGGAGATCTTCCTCTAGTGGAGATTCAACCCCAAGTTACTTCTCTAGACCTAGGATGTCATGTCGAGAGGAGAAGCTCGAGAAGAAAGTTCAAGATATTGAGCACCGCCTTGGTGAAGTCCAAAATAAGATTCACCAGAGCAATGATGGCTTCAACTTCAACTCTCAACCTCCATTCTCTAAAGTTATTTTGAGCGAAGTAATTTCAAGTCAAGATGCTCCAGGTGGAGCGGTATGATGGTTTCTTGGACCCTCTTGATCATCTAGGGGGTTACAGGACCCTCACGATACTATAAAGTGCCTCAGATGTCCTCTTTCGTCTCACCTTCCTAACCACTCTCAAGAAGTTGGCATAGATATGGTATTCAGGACTTCAGTCAAAGCCCATCTATTCATTTGAATAGCTTGGAAGGCTATTTATTGCATACTTCAATAGCAATCAAGCTCAGTCGAAGAATACCGATAGCCTCTTCTCCATTCAATAAGAAGAGGGCAAGTCGTTGCGCAGCTATATGGCATGTTTCAATACCGCCACACTTGAAGTACACAATCTCAATGAGTTGATAGTGATGCCAGCACTTAAGTGAAGACTCCAAAATAAGTGCCTCAACTTCTCTCTTGACTCAGCCTTTCTGAGGAGTTATACCGATTTGTTGGCCCACACTCGAAAGTACATCCAAGCAGAAGAAGCCCAAGCAGCATGCAAGTAGGAAGAAGGAGAAAAGACCCTCAACAAGAAACGAGGTTGAGAGGATCGTTGAATAGCCCAGGTAGAAGGAGAGTCCTCTCGACCATCAAAGAATCATAGGCCAAAAAGCCCACCTCGGTGGTTCAACGGTTATACCTGCTGCCTCTAGTCTCTGGATCTAGGTTAATATGGCTGAAAATGGATGCCATCTAAGAACTAAAATGTCGGAGAGAACCTACAATGAAAGTTTGCACTTACAGAAATTTTTCTGATGGAAAACCCTTTAATGGTTGGGCATGATTTCTCTAGAAGTGACTATGATAGTTTGTGTATCGCAAGAAACTCTTAGATGATTTTTTTGTGTATCTATTCTTGTATATTGATAACATGCTCATTGCTTCTAAGAACATATTTGAGATCAATAGATTGAAAGATCAACTTGGTGAATTTGAGATGAAAGATATGGGTGTAGCTAATAAAATTTTGAATATGAAATCCACAATGATTGAAAAATGGGCAAGTTATTTTTGTCACAGAAAAGTTATATTAAGAAGGTACTTGAAACTTTAGTACGTAGAGATGCAAGCCTACGAGTACTCTACTTGCTGTGCATTTTAGGCTTTTAGTAGATTTGTCATCATTGTTTGAGGAGGAAGAGAACCACATATAATGCATTATTTATACTAGTGTAGTTGGGAAAATTATATATGCTATGATTTGCACTCATTTGGATATCTTGCATGCTGTTAGTGTCGTCAATAGATAGATGACCTATCCTAGCAAAGAGCATTGGCAAGCTGTAAAACGGATCTTTTGATATTTGAGAGGTACTATTGGTGTTTTCTTAGTATATAATAGTAGTTCTAGCAGTAATACTAGTATTGTTGGATTTATCAATTTTGACTATTATAATGATTTGGATAAGAGGACATCGATGGCAGATTATATTTTCACTCTTGTGGTTGTAATGTTAATTAGAAAGTGACCTTACAACATACAGTTGTTTTGTCAACCACTTAAGTAGAGTATATAGTAATTAGAGAAACAGCGAAAGAAGCTATTTGATTAAGAAGTTTGGTTAGTGATAATTTATTTACAATAGATAAAGACTATTATATTTTGTGATAGACAGAGTGCTATACATCCAATTAGAAATAAGATGTATCATGGGAGGACCAAACATATTGATATCAAATATCACTTCATTCACAAAAGTATATCACAAGGCATTATTTTAGTTAGAAAACTTGTTATAGTAGATTATCTTATAGATATGATGACCAAGTTTGTTATTGCTATCAAGTTTAGGCATTGGTTGGACTTGATTGGTATTTATAGTTTTTGATACGCCCTTCAAGGCTTTGTGAAAGTAAAGGAGCACTTTCATTTGGTGTCGCTTGATTTAATTCAAGCTAAGGTGAAGATTTGTTATAATGTGGCATGAACTGATTGGGTTAATTATTTTGGTGCCACTCAGCACACCTAATCAATTCTTTTTTATATTCTTATGCGTGGCTTTAGTTAGGTTATGTGACCTATGTTTGTTAAAAGGGTTTTTTCCTTGGTCATATAAGAGAAGAGAGCAACTGCCACCCTTTCTTAGGAATTGTTGCTCTTCTTCAAATTCATAATTCACCCACGTAATTTTTCCTCTTTTGTTATAGTGAAATTTTCTCATCTCATTGCAAGTGGACATAGGCCAAGGCCAAACCATCTTAAATTTATGTGTCCTCTGCATGGTTGTTTTGGTATATTCTGTTCTCTATTTCATAATTTGCTAGCACAATTGTTTGCAATCACAACAAACACCATGTACGGATACCAAATCCTATGCAACACATGGGTCTACAGCTAGTATAACTGATAAACTCATAAAGTAACTCAAAAAAAATTGCGGTGTCTCGTATTCTCACTTTTCTCCATTTAATTTGCATCATGAGTTATGCAACATAATGAAGCAACATAACGTTGTGGAAGATAGCTGAATGACCATTTTTTAGTGATTTATTTATTTGCATTTTTGCACGACAATAGGGTGCTGTCTGGACCTCTCAAAACTATATTCCCCTTGTGCTTCCTAATTTTCCACCCTACCTATTATCTCAATTGTGGAATTCTTCTGCAACCTAAATAGGCGCGGTACTCCCCTCTGCCACACATCTTGGAGGAGTTTAAAGATAACCAAAGCTTCTTGGACATCCTCAACAGGATGACACTCTCGGTAGGTAAAGATGATGTAGAATGGAAGTGGTGCAACTGCAAAGCCTTCCCCATTAGAAACTGTTACAATATCTTCTCACTTTGTGATATTATTTCCTAGTCCGCTAAGTTCAACTAGAAGCTACCGCTGTCGGAGAAGGTAAATATCTTCAACTGGTTGGCCTTCCACAATAAATTTCTCATGGCAAATAACCTGCAAGTCAGAAATTGGCCTACACCACTGGCATGTCTCCTCTGTGGCAACATGGAAGAATTGATGGACCATATTTTGCTAGAATGCTTTGCATGCCTTCTTTAGCAACAGTTTCTCCACCCCTTTGGCTCTATCTCTCCCTTAGGATGGAAATAGGTCAGGCCAAATCAGACTTTGACTTAAATAGATCAGATTTGTATTGTAAAATATTAGCTTGAGGTTGGCCTATTGTTCTGGTTCAGATTTAAAATAAGACTCGGTTTGGTCTATTTTACAAAATAAAAAAGTCCTGAAAGTCCATAAATATTAAAATATTTAAATAGATCAATAGGCTTATGCCTTCAAAGTCTTAACATAAGTCCAAACGTCTATCAAACATAATACAGACTACTCTTATACAGACTGACTTATAGGATTTTAGGTCAGATTTTAGAATTTTATATCTAGTCTATTTATTTAAATAAATTTTTTTAAAAATCTATGCTTGGCTTATTTAAATAAATAGGCTGACCTATTTCCACCCTTATCCCCCTTCCAAGCTCTATGGAAGACCTTTGGTTAACATGGAGGAAAAACATCTCCACTGGAGGAGATCGGACTGCTTGGGATTGTCAAGTCACGGTAGTACTGGAGGGAGAGGAACAATCGGATCTTCCATCACGAAGCCACCTCTCCATCCAGAGTTGCTTAACGGGTTACATTCCTAGTGCAAAGCTAGGCCTCTTGTTCCACCGGGACCTGTGGACCACACATCTCAAAGCCAATGGGCTTGCTATGTAAGGTCCCAGCAGATTAATTCCCCCAATCCTTCTCAAGGGCTACATCATGGCCAGGCAAAGAGAAGACACCCTTGAGAGTGCCCAGCTGGTAGTGAACATTTCCATGGTGAATGATTCGGCATATCCTGGGCTTTAAGGGCTTTTGAATCCCACTCATCTGTTCCTCTTTGGCCACATTATCTTCATCCCCTTCCCTTCAATTACCCCCTCCCTCAAAGTTCTCAGGTTTCAACCTTGTGGCCCGAACCTGGGGGATGCAGATGGACTATGCTTTCTTGTAAATATTTCTTAATAAAATATTCTGGTGGGATGTCTTGTGCCGTCCATTTACATCAGAAGAAAACTCTTCTTTCAATAATTTTTTGAGCTATGGTATCTTTTTTCCACTCAAAGCCAGACTTGATAGGTGAACAAGCTGATGGGCAAGTCACTTTGCTCAGTTGGGCTGGAGGAGCATCGCACGATGCTGAAGCTAATTTATAACCATAAAAAGAAAATAGGGAGTCACCGGAACGTGTTTGATTGGATGCCCTAATGCTCAAGTCACATAAAATTTCATGAGAAAATCGATAAGATGAAAGAGAGATAGAAGGGGGATGGTATGGTATTTGAATTTCTCATCATACCTAAGGGCTTTTGTTGTTGTAGAAATCTGTGAGGATGCTGGAGATAACTGAAGTTGGGAAGGTGAAGCCATCGATGGAATCTGCAAAACAAAATTCAAATCGGAGGTGGATGGCTCCGACAGAACTCTCTGACGCTCAAGTTAGTTCTCTGGCCAATCGGAATGGAGTGCTCAGAAAATAGAGAAGCAGAGTAATGAGAAGGAGAAGAGAACTTAGAGAAAAAATGTATTTAAAGGATCTTTTTTATAGATGGAGCATGTAACAAACTGATAGTGACAGTCGTAACTATCTGGTAGTGGACCGCTCAGGCCACGTGAAGTTTGTTTACAGACAGTTGAGATCTATTTATTAGAGTTGTCATTTATCACAACTTGCAGACAGTTGAGATCTATTTATTAGAGTTCGGACGTAGGTTGAAAACTTCAGTATATGCAATAAACTTGTAACTGGCCGAGATCTGTTGGGAGCAATGCCTAGTGGTTTTAAAGAGTTTGGAAGCCTCCTGGGTCGTGTGCAGGTAGATGCCTCTTAAATTGAGATCTAAAGTATTGTGCTCCATCCTTCGTAGAACAGTTGTCATGAAGCAATAGCTTAGCGAGGTCCTTTTGGATGGCTCCAACTAATAGGAGTAACATGGACTAAGTAGATCCACGACTGGTTGGGAGAAGCTCGTCTTGAAAGATACTCGAATGGAAGGACTTTGGTTGGAGAAAGCACGACTGAAATGAGTGCATCTAGAAGAAGTCCGCTTGGAAGGGGTGCCGTTGGGAGGCGCAGGACTGGAAGAAGCACTACCGGAAGAAGCAGGACTGGGAAAGTTCATCTGAAAAGAGTTCGACTGAAAGGAGCATGACTTGAGGAGTTCGGTTGGAAAAAGCACTGTCGAGAAGAACGCGACTGGAAGGAGTGCTGACGGGAGGAGGCGACGGGAGGAGTTCATCCGAAAGGAGCGCGACTGGGGGAGTTCGTCCGAAAAGAGTTCGATTAGAAGGAGCATGACTTGAGAAGTTCAGCTGGAAAGAGCACTGCTAGAAAGAGCACGACTAGAAGGAGTGCTGCTGAGAGGAGCGTAACTAGAGGAGTTCATTTAGGAGCATGACTGAAAGAGTTCATCCGAAAGGAGTCCGACTAGAATGAGCATGACTTAAGGAGTTTGGTTGGAAGGAGCACTACCAAAAAGAGCACGACTGAAAGGAGCATTGTCGAGAGAAGCGCAACTCGAGGAGTTCATCTGAAAGGAGCGCATTGTCCATGATATAGAACTTCAACTGTCTTCAAAACTCATCACCAATCAAGGTTGGGAGGGTTGAACTTTGATCCTGTCATTTATTCTAAGTTAAGAAGTAATGTTAATTAAATAATAGTTCTCTTTTACTATTTAAGATCGTATAGTCGGGCTTCAATGCGCCTTCGATAAGTTCCGCGGTATGGACTTATTGTTGAGAGGATCGGCGAATTTCTTTAGAATGAGGGTCAATGGTTAAGGACTTCGTTGAGGATTATTTTACTCCCAACATTTGTCCCCCTACTCCTAAGTTTGGATTATAGACAAAGAGAGTACAAAAATCATAATAACCGAAGTTCTCTGCCAGCTTTTCGCTTATCGAGCCGCAAAATGCTTTGGCTTTTTTTGAGTTGGCGCTGAAGTTTCTTAATGCACGAAAGATCTGAAAAGATACATTCCTTTGAAAACTCATCTAGCACGGAGCTCCATGTACGATGCAATAAATGCCCTATCAGGCATCAGAAATGGGCACAATAGATGGGACATGTGGCAGGTCGAAATTGGTGGAGGACGATATGCAATCATAACTACTTTGGGCTTCTTCCTATTATTTAAACTCCTTCCTCTTCCTTCTCCCTCTTGCTCCTTGCTTCCTCGTCTCCTCCGAATAGTCTGCTGTGATCCTTGGCCATCATCATCTTTCTCGATTGTTTCTTGTCCTTCTGATCGTCTTCCCGTGCTCTTCATTCACTTTAGGTTAGTTCCTCATCTCTTTCCTCTTCGCTTCTCTGCTTTCCAGTCATTGTTTGGGGGTCTTCCTTAGATTTTTCTAGTAGACTTCGCTCTTTTTTCCTTCCGAGACTTTGTTGTCTTCTTCTTTTTTTTCTTGATTTTTTGGAGATTTTTTGGGGTTTACTTTGATTCAAAATGTCTTCGAAAGCATCTTGGTCTACTAGTTTTGAGAGCCCGACCAACCCAAATTCTAGAGATCTTGACTCTAGGATAGAAGCTGAACTCGGTGCAGCACCTCGTCTTGTTTTGATACCTAAGACCATTCTCTATTCTTTGCACCCCGATGACCTTTCTTTGGTTAGGATTTAATACTGGATGCCTTCAGAGTACGAACTAAAGCTCTCTGGGCCAAACGACCGAGCTTATGCTCCTCCCCTGGATCGCTTCTGTTTGTACATCGAAGCTCTTCAAGCTGGACTTCACCTACCAATTTCTCCTTTCGTCTTAGCCTTTTTTTATTTTTTGGACATTTTCCTTGCTTTCATGGTCTTAAATTCTTTTAGGTTCATCATAGGTTTCCTCTTCCTCTGTATCTCGGTCGAAGTTCGTCCAACTATCTCTTTGTTCCGCAGTTACTACAACTTCAAACACCATCCTACTGTCAAGAATTGTTGGTATCTGTCCTCCCAGGCTGGCAAGAAGGGGTTACTTAAAGGTGCCCCTTCTTCCATTCATAACTGAAAGGGGAAGTTTTTCTTCATCTCCTGTTCATCCCTTAGTTTAGGACTTTCTCCTTGGGGATGGCTGAGAAATTCGGTTCGTCGAGCTCCGGGCTTGAAAAGGGATGATCTTGACTCTATCAACAAGCTTAGAAATTATTGAGCCCCCCTCCTATCCGAACTTTTGAAAGACAAGACTTTGTTTAATATGAGCCCGAGTCCTCTCAATCCTGCCGATATATCTCTGCACTTCACAAGTTTTCTTCTTATACTATAATAATTTTTAATTTAATTTATTTCTTCGATCGTGATCCCCTCTTTATTGTAGAGATGGACTCTAAGGTAGTCGAGATGCTCGCTAAGAGGCTTCAGGCTAATAAGAGGAAAGGAAAGGCACTAGGCGAGAGTTCGAAGAAGGCAAGGGTCGATATCTCGAGCTTTGCGGTACCCGCCAATGCCACCACTACTCTCGAGGTTGTTGATGGCGTCGAGGTTGTCCCGGCTGCTGAGGTTGATGCTACTGATGGGGCCATAATACCTCCTACTTCCTCGGGCCCTCCTGCTGAAGTTCAAGTTCTGGAGCTTCCTGCTGGAGGAAAAAAGTTAGAAAGAAAGAAGGAGAAAAAGAAGTCGACCACCATAAAGGTATGGCACAAAGCTCGTCCTAGTAAGTCCAATGATGGCAACGAACACTCGAAAGAAAATCCCTTCTACGACTAGGACGACATTAGGGATTCAATTGATAAATTTGCCCTACCTGACATGGTAGACAAGATTGCCGACTTCAACTATGAGCAGCGCACTTAGAATTCCCTTGGGGCCTTTCTTGAGGTAATCACTTTGTCTTTTTTCTTTTCTTTTTTCTTATATGCGCCTAACCCAATTTACTTCTTGCAGTTAGATCATTAATTACTTGCCCACATCAAAATGGTGAATCGCTTAAGGTCGGAAGCACTGAAGGCTCAGGAGGATCACCAAGCCACAACCGCCTCAAGGAGGAGAAAGCCACCGAAGTTGACCATCTCACAAAGGAGAAGGCTGCCAAGGTTGGGATTCTTCAAGAGGTGCTCAAGAAGGAAGAACAAACATCGATGGGGCTGAAGGCTGCTTTAGCCTTAGAAGAGGAGAGGAGGAAGAAGGTTGAAGCCAAGATCGCCGAGCTGAAAGAGCAGGTTTCAAGGTAGATATCAGTGGCGAAGGCCTAGGCAGTAGAGGAGTTCAAGAACTCCTCTGAGATGAAGGACTTGAATGTCAAGTTTAGCTAGGAAGTCTTTATCAAGAGGTTCGAGCTCTGCGAGGACATGATAGCTAATAAATTTTTCGAGCTCGATCTTAGCTTTCTGATTGAAGGAGCTCCTGATGAAGAGGTAGGATCATCTACCAGCACGGCCGACCTCCCCCTACCGAGCCTACTATTGAAGAGTCGAGGTCGACTGATGCTGCATCGAACTCCTTGGCAGCTCCCCCAGAGGTATGAGACCTCCTATTTTATATTTTTTCTTTTCATTTGTTTCCTTTCCTATACTTAAGAAACATTTTGATTAATGAATGATAAGTTTATTTTGAGAGCGAATCTCTTTCTTTTACGAAATCTATGTTGTGATACTTTTATACTTCAAGTGCAGTCTTCTTTCGAAGCTAACCCCTCACCTCAGTGTGTTCCCTTGATGTCTCATGTAAAAAACTTTAGGAGGGAGGTTCATCAACTTAAAAGGAAGTTAGGAAAAATAGGAGAGCTTCAAAAATTCAAAAAGAGTTATGCTAAAGCTAATGTTGAGATCAACCGCCTCCATCAAGTCCATAAGAAGGATGCCATGGACTATATCAACAAGAAGTGTCACTTGACTAAAGAGCTAGAAAGGGCGAAGAAGCTCAGTAGTGATAAAGCCTAGGTTCCATCTGCTAAGATCTTCTTTCTTGAAATTGAACTTCGTGGAGTGAATGAGAAAATTGACCGATTGAATCAGAGCATAGTTCAATTTCAAAGCCAAGAGGAGTACGGCTGGGACTAGTCGTAAAGGTTTTTCGATCTTCAAAAACAACTATGCAATGTCGAAGAGTATTGTAAGTCTTGTCAATTTTGCTGGAACAAGGAGATCGATGATTACAAGAGGAAACTCAGGGCTGCTAACAGTGAAGTGATGAGACTCCAAAAGCAGTTGGCCAACAGGGCTCGGGCTGGCCCTAGCAAGGAATCGGATGAACTCCTTACTTTAAGGGGGGCCATGGAAAGATTATTTGAGTCATATGAAAAGGAGAAAACCGAGCTGCAACAGCTAAGGATCCAGATGGTTTCAAGAAGATGCCATCAGGGATGTAGAGGCCGAATCTATGGTTCTTAGGAAAAGGTTGAGAGAGATAGAGGAAAAATCATGCAGATGGGAGACGATGAGGGAGAGCTTGGCGTTGAGGAAGAGGCTTGAAGAAGAAATAGAAGGCTTGAAACTCTTTCTTGTAATGGCTGGAGCTGGCAACCTAAAGTCCGACACTGAGTTGGACTTCGTCATCTTTTTCTTTTCTTTTTTTTTTGTATCTGGTCTTGTGGATCTTTTCATGTATTGAACTTTTATTTTAATAAAATACTACTTTTCGATTGTCCCATTTCAGTCGTATGCTTATGTAGTTTTTTCACTCTTTTCTTTTTTTGTTGTTCACAATTGTAGAGCTGCCCTTCAATAATGGTTGTAGTTTCCATGACATATGTATCCTTTGATTGTAGATAATGGCCTTTGGGTAGATTTTTTTTGGGTTTGTATAATTGGGTCTTTGCATCTTTTATGCCCGGACGAGGTCCCCTGATCCCGATTATGGTTGATCATGAATTTTGCTTGGACGAAGTCATCCTCTCTTCTTGAATATTTAAAGGTCTTTTCTTATGTTAGGACGATATTCTCCTCCTGTTCTTGGCATATTTGATCTTTTCTCTAGTTAGGATGAGGTTCTTCTCCTACTGTCAACAAGAGTATCAGAGTATGAAAGAGTCATTGAGTGGGCCTCTCTCCTTTGATCCATGTCAGGACAAGATCCTTCTTCTATTCCTGATATGGTTGGCCTTTATCTTTGTTAGGATAAGGTCCTCCTCCTATCGCTAATAAAATCACTGGGGCATAAAAGGGCCATTGAAAGGGCCTCTCCCCTTATCCCTCTATCAGGATGAGGTCCTCCTATTTCTGATAGGGTTGGCTTTTTATTTATTAGGATGAGGTTCTTCTTCTATTCCTAAAAAGATCATCAGGACACAAAAAAGTCATTGAAAGGACCTTTCTCCTTGTCCTCCTGTCAGGACGAGGTCCTCTTCTTATTCCTGATGAGGTTGGCTTTTTTTTCTTATTAGGATGAGGTTCTTCTCTACTTCTAACAAGATCATCGGAGCATGAAAGGACCGTTGAAAGGGCCTTTCTCTTTGTCTCCCTATTAGGACGAGATCCTCCTCCTATTTTTGATGAGGTTGGCTTTTTTTCTTGTTAGGATAAGGTTCTCCTTCCATTCCTCTCAAGGTCATCAGGGCACAAAAGTGTCACTAAAAAGACCTCTCCTCTTGTTCTTCTGATAAGAGCACGATGTTGTCGTTAGGACACCGTGTTTATCAGTTTAATTTTGACTTCTTAAATAATTTAAAAATGATAGCAAGTAGTGAGTCAGGTCGAATCCATAGAAAAGATAGTATTTTAATTTTAAAATCTTTAATTTTTATAAAAAAAGAAAAAAAATTCAAAGTTGAAAAATAGAATTATAAATAAAGAGCAAAAATTAAATAATGTAGAAAATCAAACTTGGTACTAAGATCTAATTAGTAGATCTTAACACCAAGTTTAAATTTATGCACTTTTTTAATTTCTACTTATAATTTTATTTTCTGACTTTAATTTCTTTTTCAGAACTCTTTTCTTTTTTTTTTACAAAAATCAAAGATTTCAAAACTAAAATATTATCTTCTCTATGGATTCGATCTAACTCACTATTTTTTATCTATTTTTAATTAATTTAAAAAATCAAAATTAAACTGATAAACTGGTATCTTAACGACAACATCGTGCTCTTATCAATGTTTTTGGCATCGTAGTCGGGGAGGGCATGAAAATTTATTTCTTTTAATTTTTTTGATTTTCTTATAAATTAATTATAAATAAAATTTTATTTTTTTTTAAATTTTTCTATAAATATTGTTTACTAACTTTTTCTTCTTTATTTTGTTAAAAAAAAAGAGAGCAAAAAGATTAGGACAAGGAAGATAGCTTCCGATTTTGCTTGATGACATTAATCCTAACCCTAAATTTTTTTTATTATTATTTATTTTATTTTTAAATTAATTTAAAAAATGCATACTTAAACCTAATTAAAAGCTTCATGACAAGATTAAAAATCCTAATTGCTTAGAGCATGCATCATATTAGTTTATTTTTATTTTTTTATTTTTTGATGATTGCTGGAGATGAGGTAAGCTTCTCAAGACTCAATTAGTTGTATACATCTAGTTTAAATTACATAGAATCCCTTGCTTAAAAAATTCTTTGTACATACTTATATTAAACCAAATTAAAGGCACAATTCATTAAATAACATAAAGTGGAGATTTGATCATCCTTTCTTGGCCTACAAACAATCAACCAGCATCCTGCATTGATCTAAGCCTTTAATTAAAATTAATTAGACATTGGTTCTAAGAACTCGAGCTCATTTGGATAAGAAATCCTAAAAGTTAGATTGGATTAGGGTTACTTAATTTAACTAGTATTTAGAAAAGTGGTTCAGAAACGATTAGGCCCGAAGAAAGATAGTTTATAATTGATTTCATTAGCTTACCTGGCCAAACATAATTGATGTCTAAGGCAGGCAATGAGGTCTCCTACCAATCTTATACTTACCTGGCTAGTTGATTGGTTGATCTTATACTTAGAGGGCTTGAAGGTGATCTTAATAGTTAGGAGCTATCTAAATTTAGGAAAACTCTTAGTTAGGATTATTTGCCTAATTTGATTATTAACTAAACTATCAAATCTAATTAAAACTAATATTCTCCCTCTTCTAAGCTCTAGGACTTCTCATGACCTCTTCTTTGGAACTCTTTTTTCTTTCTTCTTTTTTTATTCTTTTTTTAAAAATTAAAATAAAGTAAAATAAATTGAATTAAAAATAATAAAAAAATTAATAATTAAATAATAAAAATAAGTAAAAATAGTAAAAATAATTTAAAAACTAAAATAAATAAAAATTATAAAAAATAAATAAAATTATAATAAAATAATAAAATCATTAATTTTTTTTAAAAATAAAATAATAAAATAATAAAAAAAATAAAAAATAAAAAATTCAAAAAAATCTAAAAGATAAAATAATAATATAAAAATTTAAAATTTTTTAAAAATAATAAAATAATAAAAAATATAAAATTTTAAAAAATATAAAATTTTTTAAAAATAATAAAATAATAATCAAAAAATTTAAAAATTTTAAACCACACGTTAGGATTGTACTAGTACATGCATGGTAGAAAATCGTTTTACCTAATCTAGTTGAATCCAACCATAACATTGAATAGTTGAATCGTATTAAACTTGGTAACTAAATGGCTAAAAATTTTAGAGAACCATCTAAGCAGATGAAGGAATACTTTATTCCTTCCACCTATAACCCATCGACTTGTATCTAGTTACCTGATATCTATGCTACCCACTATGAGATCAAGTCGACCATAATTCAGATACTTCCATCCTTCTATGGGAATATTAATGAGGATTCGTATAAGCATCTATATGAGTTTTTAGAAGTCTACACTATGGTGAGGATTCAAAATTTAATCAATGATGCTCTGAGATTAATTTTATTTTATTTTTCATTAAAAGACAAAGCCAAGTACTGGCTTGGCATAATAGGAAGACTAATTAAAACTTGGGCTGAATTATAAAATAAATTTTTTTAAAAAAATTATCTTATAGGTCGAACCAATACCATGAGGTGAGCTATCATTAGATTTGCTCAGCTTCAAGAAAAATAAATTCACGAGTCATAGGAGAGACTTAAGAAACTTCTTCAAAAATGTCCATACCATGGTCTGTCTAAGTGGTAAATCATTCAAGCTTTCTATGAGGATTTAGGAGACCAATATAGACTGATGGTAGATGCATCTTATGGAGGTACATTCACGAACAAGAGTGAGGATGAAGCCTATATCTTATTTAAAATTCTGAGTAAAAACTCAATCAATCATGCTTCGTTATCTTTTTACCAAATCTGGGTAGGGATTCATGAATTTAAACATCCATAATTTAGTTCCAAGGTTGATTCGAATTTGATAAATAAAGTGGACTTTTTGGTCTAGAAATTAGATCAACTCCTAATTCTAAGTCAACAAACTCCTGCATAATTCACATCACCTTCTAATTATCAGGAGATTTATTCTATCTGTGCTAGCCTAACCTATCATGTGAGTGAATGTCCTATGGCTACATAATTTTCATCTTTTATTCAAGAATAAGTTCAAACTGTACAAGGCTACTCCAAGCTGATTAATGACCCTTTTTTCAAATTCATATAATCCAGGCTGGAGAAACTATCCTAATTTTTTTTGGATACCCTAATAGGCTCAGACTCGAACCTAATATCAAAATTATGCCAATAATAAAGGTCAGCTTAGTTAGTCTTCCTAGCCATTGCATTATAATCAGTCATCATACCCACCTCCTCAACAGACCAATCTAGCTAGCGATAGATTTAGCCAACTTTAATAATTAATTCTAACTCAACAACAATCTATCGTCAGGTTAGAAGTACAAATAGGATAACTAGCTGAGTCTAACATGAGGAGAGAACTAGGTTAATTACCAAGCCAACTGATTCTTATAAATAACCCACCTAGTATCTATCAACCATCTGAGCCAAATCATCAATCTAATGTCCCACTTAAGAATCTCCAACTAGAAAATGCCAAAGTAATTCTTAAACTTAAAAGTTATAGAATTCTTATGGATCCATACCAAGATCAAATGAGAGAGGCTAGTACTGATGCTAGCCAAGAAGAAAATTTAAAAGAAGAGGTTCGTATTGAGACTAACTATATAGAAGAATCTGAGTCCGAAACTAGTACTGATGCTGGTTCTAATTTAAATAAGATAGGCATAGAAAAAAAGAGAATAGATGATTTACCTGAGACCTATAAACCTGAAATCCTATTACTTTCAACCCTAGAAGCCGGCTCTTCTTACAAAAACTAAGAGGCATGTAATGAAAAGTCAATGGAGTTATTTAATCAAGATTATATTAATTTACCTCTACAACTAAAGCTATCTTTAGTCATCCTTCTAGTACCTATTATATTAAACTCAACTCCTAATATAAAAACTCAATATATGAGTATTCTAGAAGAACAAATAGGAGAAATTTTTGATAAACAAAGATTTAAGAATGGGGTCACAAATTATATTTTCATAATTAACAATGAATATATCAATAAAGAGATAATAAACTATCTTTTTGAGATTGGCAATCCAAAACCTTTAGAATTTATCAATCCAGTATTTGATACAGGATAGTAGGCTGAATTATGTCTGGCTGAAGATGATAAACTTAGTGCTTGTTGGAAGACAACCCAATATTTAGTTTTCTTTTGTCTAATTTATCTTTTTAGTTTATTTTTTTTAGAATAGTTTGAATAACTTGGAGGAAGAGCCCAAATTTTCAAAGGCATATGCTGGACCATAAAAACACATTAAATCAATTATATTCTTTCCTATTCTTTATTACACCCTTTATTTTCTCTTCTCCATTGAGGACAATATAGATTAAGTTGGGAAGGAAGAATAATAAAAATTTTTAAATTTTTTAAATTTCTCAAAAAAAGTTAGTATTTAGTATTTAGACACCTGATTATACTTAAGAATTGAGTTAAACGAAGCAATTTTAAAAGAAAATTAATGCACATATTAGAGAATTTATGAGATATTGAAGGATCAAGTATTAAGAAAATCTAATAAAAAGTTAAGTCTAGAATATAAATAATTTTTCTTTGAATACTTCTGATTTTCTCTACCTACATCAAAGAAGAGTCTACTTTTTATGGGCTTATATAGGATAACTATATATTTATTCATAAATAAAATAAAATAAAATATTTTTTAAGTACTTTTTACTAAATAACTGGACCTCTTTGCCTAAGCAAGCATTGAGTTTCACGTCAAAAGATGAGAAGGATGAACAAGCTCATTGTAAAGCTAGTCTTAACTCGTAATCTATTTAATTTGAGCTAGTAAGTCTGAGGGATATTCTATACCTAGTGTTCTAAAGCCAACTATTTTGGAAGTCATTGACCCAAGACTCGCTACATGGATTAAATAGAAAGCTTAAGAAGTTAAGGTACTTAATAGTGGTACAATATTAAAAAAAAATATATATTGATTTCTCACTAAGTAACTGAGTTTCGTTGCCTAAGTAAACAATGATATTCATATCAAAAAGTGGATAATATGGATAATAAATTGAATAAATGAAGGATGGAAGTAGCAATACATTTGCCCATATGAAAGTTTAGATGCATCAGAGATAAAGATAGTGATAATTTAAAAAAAATTAAAAAAAATAATATTTTTTACTTAATTTTTGTATTAATAAGTATTAATAGCTCAGTGATATACCTCACTCATACTCTATTGAATATCAATGACCATTTTGAAAACTGCTTAGGTAAAATTCAAAACTCTAAAGTTAAAAGATGTCTAAAACTAAATTCTTTTTTTACTCGAGGATGAGTTAAGCTTAAGTTAGGAGGTGTGATAAGTACCATAAATTTATCAATAAAAATATTAATTTAATAATTAATTTATATCTATTTTTAAAAATTAATAATTAATATATATATTTTAAAAATTAATATTTTTATAAATTAAAAAATTAATTAAAAATAATAAAAATAAAAAATAAAATATAAAATAAGTTTGAAGCAAATCAGAGCTAAAATAGATAAGATATGAATTTTTAAAGAAAAAATTAAAATAAAAAAAGGCTCAGCCAGCTCCGCAAGCCAAACCAATGTGTATTCTCTAGCCAGTGTGTTCAAACGTGCTTAGCCAAGTCGCCAAGCCATGCGCCAGCAAGCCGCCAAGCCAATCGACCTAGTCCTCATGCTAGCGCAAGCCGCCCAAGCCAGCAGATCTGGTGAGCCGCTGACATCAGCATGATGTCAGTTTTATTGCGGCTTATCATGAACCTTTAAGGAAGGACATTTTGGTCATTTCATGCCCATGCCGTGCACTAATTCACTATGGTCTACAGTATGCCCGATCCAGTGCGGTCCATGAGCACAGTAATGCACAATCGGAAGGCTATGCTTGCTATCGATTTTGATCCGATGGCCAGGGAATTTCCTACTCTAATTTGGTTTCAGACATCACCATCTACGTGATCCAATGCCCGACAGCACTCCAAGCTTAGATCTAATGGCTAAGGATGATCCCGACGGTGATTCAGTCTCCTAGAATGCGATCAACGACCAGATCTCCTCCTAATTAACATGATCGGATGGCCAGAATTAAATCCGATCTAATTTAGGATATTACACATCCATTTTTGATGATTTTTAAACTGTTTGATCCATATTTGATGGCTAGACTTCACTAGAGGCATAGAAGTCAATTTAGGAGCTATTTTAATCCAATTTTTGTCGAAATTCTTAATATTTTATCGATAAGAACTCTCCTTAGTCCCACATTGCCTACAAAGAAGATATCCAGTCCTCCAACACCTATAAAAAAGATCCCAGGTCATCAATCAAAGCATCTTAGATCATGGGAAGGAGTTTGGTAAAGATTAGAGCCATGCTTGGATTAGAGGCTGCTTCAAGACAATGGATGCTACAAAGAAGAGCTGGCTTCTACACCATCTCAATGCCAACGTTGATCCATGATTAAAGATCAGCTTTTAATTTTTATTTCAATTTTTCTTTTTAAATTTCATGTATTTAAATTTTGAATTAAATTTTTAATTAATATAAATTTACTTTTTTAACTATTTAAATTCATGCTTTTTATTTTTAATTATAATTTAATTTTTGCAACTTTAATTATTATTCTTTATTTTATTATAGGTAGATGCTAAGATCTAACTCGTAGATCTTAGTACCAAGTTTAAATTTTTATATTTTTTTAATTTCTACTTATAATTTTATTTTTTGACTTTGATTTTTTTTCAAAACTTTTTTTTTTATTTTTCTTTTATAAAAATAAAAGATTTTAAAACTAAAATACTACCTTCTCTATGGATTCGATCCAACTCACTACTTTTTATATATTTTTTTAATTAATTTAAGAAGTTAAAATAAATTGATAAATATGGTGTCTTAATGATAACATTGTGCTCTTATCAAGTTTTTGAAATTTTCACCTTATGTTGTTTAATGGATTGTGCCCTTAATTTGGTTTAATATGAGTATACATAAAGAATTTTTCAAGTAAGGGATTCTATGAAATTTAAAGTAGATGCATGCAACTAATTGAGTCTTGAGAAGCTTACCGCACCTCTAGCAATCATGAAAAGAAATAAAAAAATAAAAATAAAAATAATATGATGCATGCTCTAAGCAATTAGGGTTTCTAATCTTGTCATGAAGCTTTTGATTAGCTTTAAGTAGGTATTTTTTAAATTAATTTAAAAATAAAATAAATAATAATAAAATAATTTAGGGTTACGATTGATTTCATCAAGTAAAATTAGAAGCTATCTTCCTTGCCCTAGTCTTTTTGCTCTCTTTTTTTTATTTTTAAAATAAAAAAGAAAAAGTTAGTAAGCAATATTTATAGAAAAATTAAAAAAATAAAAATTTTATTTATAATTAATTTATAAAAAATCAAAAAATTAAAAAAATAAATTTTCATGCCCTCCCCAGTAACAATGCCAAAAATTTGATAAGAGCACGATGTTGTCATTAAGACACCATGTTTATCAGTTTAATTCTGACTTCTTAAATCAATCAAAAAAAGGTAGAAAGCAGTGAGTCGGATCGAATCCATAGAGAAGGTAGTATTTTAGTTTTAAAATCTTTGATTTTTATAAAAAAAAGAGTTCTAAAAAAAATCAAAGTCAAAAAATAGAATTATAAGTAGAAACTAAAAAATATAGAAATTTAAACTTAGTACTAAGATCTACTAGTTAAATCTTAGTATCTACCTACAGTAAAATAAAGAGCAATAATTAAAGTTATAAAAATTAAATTATAATTAAAAATAAAAAGCATAAATTTAAATAGCTGAAAAGTAAATTTGCATTAACTAAAAATTTAATTCAAAATTTAAATATATAAAATAAAAAAATAAAAAAAAATAAAATAAAAATTAAAAGCGGATCCCTGATCATGGATGTTGAGATGGTGTAGAAGCCAGCTCTTTTTCCCAGTACCCATTATCTTAAAGCAGCCTCTAACCTAAGTATGGCTTTAATCTTTCTCAATCTCCTTTTCATGACTGAAGATGCTTTGATTTGATAGCCTGGGATCTTTTTTGTAGGTGTTGGAGGGCTGGATATCTTCTTTGTAGGAAATATGGGACTAAGAAAAGTTTTGATCGATAAACTATGAAGAAATTCTAATAAAAATTAGATTAAAATAGCTCTTGGATTGAGTTCTATGCCTCTGGTGAAGTCTAGCCATGAAATTTGGATCAAATGGTCCAAAAATCATTAAAAACGGATGTATAATAGCCCAGATTAAGTTGGATTTAATTCTGGCCATCCGATTGCATTAATTAGGAGGAGATCTAATCGTTGATTGCATTTTAGGAGACTGAATCACCATCGAGATCATCCTCAGCCGTTGGATCTAAGTTTGGAGCGCTATCAGCCTTCGGATCGCATAGATAGTGAAGTTTGAAACCAAGTTGGAGTAGGAAATTCCTTGGCCATCGGATCAAAATTGATAGTGAGCATAGCCATCCGATTGTGCATTACTGTGCTCATGGACTGTGCTGGATCGGGTATACTACAGACTATAGTGAATCAACACATGACATGGATATGAAATGACCAAAATACCCTTCCTTAAAGGTTCATTATGAGCCGTGATAAAACTAACGTCAGTGGCTCACTGGATCTGCTAGCTTGGGCGGCTTGCGCTGGCATGAGGGCTGGGTTGGCTGGCTTGGTAGCTTGTTGATGCATGGCTTGGCGACTTGGCTGAGCGCGTTTGAACGCATCGGCTAGAGAATGCACGTCGGCTTGGCTTGCAGAGCCAGCTGAGTCATTTTCTCTTTTTTATTTTATTTTTTCTTTAAAAATTCATATCTTATCTATTTTAGCTTCGATTTGCTTCAAACTTATTTCATTATGATCAAAAAATTAAGCTCTTTCCATTAATAATAATATTTTATTTTTTATTTTTATTATTTTTAATTAATTTTTTAATTAATAAAAATATTAATTTTTTAAAAATATATAAATTGATTATTAATTTTTAAAAATAAATATAAATTAATTATTAAATTAATATTTTTATTGATGAATTTATGGTACTTAGCATCTTCTGTTAGGATGAGTTCCTCTTCATATTTCTGACGGGGTTGGTTTTTTCTTATTAGGACGAGGTTCTTCTCCTGTTCTTAATAAGATCATCGGAGCATAAAAGAGCCATTGAAAGAGCTTCTCTCCTTATTTTTCTATCAGGATGAGGTCTTCCTCCTATTTCTAATAAGATTGGTTTTTTTTCTTGTTAGAATGAGGTTCTTCTCTTATTCCTAACAAGATCATCGGAGCACAAAAAGGCCATTGAAAGGGCTTCTCCCATTGTTCTCTTATCAGGATGAGGTTCTCCTCTTATTCCTAATAGAATTAGCTTTTTTTCATATTAGGATGAGATTCCTCTCCTATTCCTAATAAAGTCATGGGTTCATAAAAGGATCGTTGAAAGGATCTCTCCCTTTATCCTCCTATCAGGATGAGGTCTTCCTATTTCTAATGGGGTTGGCTTTCTTTTTTTGTTAAGATGAGGTTCTCCTCCTATTCCTAACAAGATCATTAGAACATAAAAGGATTGTTGAAAGGGCTTCTCTCCTTTACCTTTTGTTTAAGAATCGACGACCTTTAATTTTATTTTGTGTAATTCTCTGTTGTTGCACAATTTTGCACTAAAGATGAAGATATTAAAGCAAAAATTTTTTATTGAAATGTAGTTACTGATAATACATTAGTAGATTTTTCAAATTTTATGGCCATAGAAGCACAGCTCCTCTAAGCTTCTTCAGATAATATATTTTCGATCGGACAATTTTCATGATCTCATAAGGGCCTTCTCAGTTCGGGATGAGCTTTCACTGATTTTGGGATTGTGAGACATCCACTCATCAAAGCACCAGGTCTCCTACTTTGAATGTTTTATTTCTAACTCCTGAATTATAGTAGCGAGCTATCTTTTGCTTATAGGCCGCCATTTGGATCTGAGCCTTCTCTTATTTTTCTTCCAGTAGATCAAGATTTGGTTTGAGATCTTGCGAGTTACTTTGCTCATTAAAGGTTTCAATCCGTGTTGAAGGAAGTTAGAGTTTGACTAAAATAACTATCTTCATTCTGAAGGCTAATGCAAAGGGAGTTTCTTCAGTAGGCAATCTTTGGATAGTTTGGTAAGCCCAAAGCACATGATAAAGTTCATCTACCCATGTATCTTTTGCTCTTTCTAGCCTTGCTTTTATTCCTTAAAATAAAGTTCTGTTAGGTATCTTGACATCACCATTCGCCTGTGGATGAGCTACTAATGTGAAATGATGAAAAATGTTCAAGCCTTCATAGAATTTAGTGAACTTTGCTCCTACGAACTAGCATCCATTATCAGTGATTAGTATTCATGGCAGATCAAATCTACAAACTATTGACTTTCAGATGAAGTCCTATACTTTAACTTCAGTAATTTTTGCTAGAGGTTCAGCCTCAATCTATTTAGTAAAATAATCTACTGCCACTAAAAGAAACTTTCGCTACCTATATGCTATAGGAAAAGGCCCAAGTATATCCATTCCCTATTGTGCAAATGGCCATGGAGTATTTAAAGATGTGAGCTATGAAGCTGACTGTCTTTGAATATTTACATTTTTCTGACATCTGTCACATAATCCATCACATCTTGGTGCATTGTTGGCTAATAGTATCTCTATCGAAGTAGCTTATATGATAAAGATCTTGCCCCTAGGTGATTTCTGCATGTTCCTTCATGAACTTCCTTCAAGACGTAGCTAGCTTTGGAAGGTTAAAGATATTTGAGAAGTGGTAGGAAGTATGACCTTTTATGTAGCTTATCATCATACAGGATATAGTAGAAGGCTTAATTTCTCAGTTTCTGAGCTTCTTTTGGATCTCTTGGAAGAACTCCATATTTAAGATAAGAAATCAGTGGGTCAATCTAGCTGGGCTCATGGTCGACTTGCATTATTGCTTGAAACTCTTCTGAACTTGGGTGCTGTAGAATTTTGAAGGAAACCTCCTTTGGTAGTTCATTTGGGGCCAGGGTTGCTAGCTTTGAGAGAAGATCGGCTCTAGCATTCTCTTCCCTAGGGATCTACTGGATACCAAAGCTATTAAAGGTTGAGATTAAGCTTCTTATCTTTTTCAAGTACTTCTTCATGCTTTCTTTCCGAGCTTCATAATTTCTACTGACTTATCCTACAATTAGCTGAGAGTCTCTATAAACTTTCAGATATTCTGCTTTCTTGAGAGACTATGTTTTTACTTAATAATAATTTTTTAAGAGAAAATATTGATACTACTCTTTTTGTTAAAAGAAATTATGATGATATTTTAGTAATATAAATATATGTTGATGATATCATATTTTGATCTACTAATGAAACTTTATGTCAAGACTTTGCTAAGCTCATGTAGGAAAAGTTTGAGATGAGTATGATGGACGAACTTACATTCTTCCTCGAACTTCAAATCAAACAAACAAAGAAAGAAATCTCCATCAATCAAAGCAAGTACACAAGAGAGCTACTAAAAAAATTTAGAACAAAGAGCTTCAAAACAATCAGCACCCTTATGAGCCCTTCATGTAAGCTTGACAAGGATGAAGGAAGTAAAAGTGTTGATTTAAAACTTTATAAAAGCATAATTGGCTCTTTATTATATCTTATTGCTAGTAGACCTGATGTCATATTTAGTATTTATTTATGTGCTCACTGTCAATCCAATCCTAAAGAATCACATTTAAATATTTTTATATAGATCTTAAAATACCTAAAAGAAACTCAAACTTTAGGATAATGATTTTCTAAGAATTCATCAATTGACTTGATAGGATATTCAAATGCAGACTTTGCTGGATATAGATTTGATAGAAAAAAGTACTAATAGAACTTGCCAATTTTTAGAAGTTAATTTAATCTTATGGTTTAGCAAAAACCAAAATTTGGTAGCATTATTTATAATCAAGACTGCATACATTACAGCCAAAAGTTGCTGTGCATAAATCCTGTGGATTAAGCAACAACTTGAGGACTTTGGTATTAAACTTAATAAAACTTTCATAAGATATGATAATACTAGTACAATAAATCTAACAAAAAATCCTATACAACATTTAAGATCCAATCATATACATATAAGATACCATTTTATAAGAGAACATGTTCAAAATAATGATGTGATACTTGATTATGTTTGTACTGAAAAATAATTGGCTGATATTTTCACTAAGGCTTTAAGTGAGGATAGATTCTGTGAGATTAGGAGAGAACTAGAAATCCTTGATTCTTCAGCTTAATTATCTTTTCAATTCTAAGTTCTACTTACCCAAATTATCTTGGATTAATCTTTTGAGCTCACTACTCTTTTTCTACCTTAAAAAGCTTAAATTTACTTAGTCCTAATGGTTAATCTTATAATTCTAATCACTCTCTTTAATCCTTAAATTTCTCTCTAGGTTTTCTCTATTTTTTTTTTAAATTTTTTGTGCCATGGGATGACCCTAGGGTCGATCCATTAGCTGACCTTAGGGCCAACCCTAGGGCCTTTCAGTCTTTTTGGCCAAACTAATTAAGGCAACCAGTTTGTCCTTTTCTTTTCATGAAGAGACTTTCTTTTAGCCAAAAGGGCTGACCCTCCATCGTTGTTTCTTCTTCTCTCGCGCGCCGAGTCCTCTTCTTCCACCATCAATAGCAAAAATCTTTGAAATCTTCCATTTTCTTTTGATTTTCCTTCAAAATCGACCCTAGAGAAGCAAAATCCCTCATCTCTTTCTCTTCCTTTGGGCGGAACCTCATTTTCTAGAAACCCTAAGCAACCTAAACCCCTTTCTTCGCCGATCGAGCATCCTTCCTCAAACTCTTCTTTTTCTTCTCAAAATTTCTTCCTTTCTTCCTCTCCCTGAGTTCTTTGGTCAGATTCTAGCTTCTCATTGCTCCAAATGGCTCCAAGGATGAAGCTCCCTCAAAGAAGGAAGTTGACTTGTGGTTTAGAAGAAGAGAAAAGAAGAAAATGAACTGCTCCGGTATCATCACCAGCTCCGACTCCTGTACAAGCCTCTGTTCTAGCTCCATCACCCTCTCCTATAAGTCCTAGTAAGGTACCTCATTCTAGCCAAAAAGTACAATCTAGAAAGAATATTGACTTTTGATTTTTTGAAAAAGAAGGCTTTTCTATTAGATCAAAAATTGAAAAGCAAGGTTGGGATTTTATTATTTGCTAAAAGAGATCACCTATATTGATCTTGTAAGAGAATTTTATCTAAATTTGAGGTACCAAAGTAGAGTAGTTAAATCTATGATTAAAGGTGTAAAAATTATATTAGACCCAGTTCATTTGGGAGAAATACAATTTTTACCTTGTAAGGGTTATTCTGAGATGGAGCTTCCAAATAAAGAAGATGAGTTTCAGGCAATTTTGGGAAGTAGTTATGTAGGAGGCCTTAGTAAGTTAGATGCCAAGCTCTTATCAGTTGAAATGAGGCTCCTACATCTGATGGTTACTAAATTATTTTTTTTCAAGAGGAGGGAGACATGATTTTCTTTCAGGTAGAGACATATGCATGATGTATCACATTATTTATGAGATCGCCCTAAATCTCCCAATTTTGATGATTGAAGCTATGCATGAGATCTTAAATAGATCTAAGGCTCATCTACCTTATGGTATGGCTCTCACGCTAGTATTTAGGAGATTTGGTGTGAGTTTTGAAGGGAAGGCTACTAGTAGATTATCCTATAATAACACAATTAATCACCATACTCTACATTGAATGGGTTTTACAAAAAATGATGGCAATTGATCTAAGAAAATAGAAGAGGAGAATGAGGATAGAGCTAAGGGAGAGGGACCTTCATCTCTACCTCATGAGTGGAGAGATTCACCTGATATTTAGTTTATTTATGATCACGTGGCTAGTCCTTCAGAGGTAGTTGGAGGTATTTCATCTGAGCCATGGTTTGAGCATCGATAGCATCATTCTTCTATTGGACTTGCTGATGATCAGCTTCAGACTCTTGCATAGGAGGTTACTAGGATCATCATGTCAGCTCAAGGGACTATTCAAGGGGAGAACTCACACTTGGCACCTTCTTCTGATTGCTCTATAGTTCCTCACATTACCACTATGATCTTCGGTATGAGTGTGATGCTTGAGCATTTAGTTCAAACTATTTCTAATCTCAGTTCTAGAGCTTTATTTTTGAAGAAAGAGGTCAGGAGCTTTTTACTTTTTATTCGTCGAGATTTGGGAGATCCCTCTCAGATTTTAGATTTATCAACTAAAGTTGGGAGGCTTCGTGGCTTTATGGAGTCAAGGATCGCAACTATGAGAGAAGATATTAGGGATTCTAAAGAAGTTATTGCTGCTAGAATTTGCTCACTGATACAGTCATTATCGAGAGCTTTGGGTAGCTTGATTTGGTCAGACTCATTCTTTTATCCCAGACTTCATCTTCCCAAGCTATCGGGCCCTCTTGTCCACCTACTCGTACTAGTACTTCTACCCAAGGCTAAGGCAGACGTGGTCAAAGTCAGGCACAAGCCTGACTCTGACTCTGGTGGATCTAGTCAACTCCTCTACTAGATCTTGATTTGTTAGCCTTATGTATTTAGGATATAGCCTTTAATTATATGTATCTTTGGTTGTTCATGACTTATATATTTTGGTGGTTTATGACTTATGTGTTTTGGTACTCTATGGGTAATGTATTTTGATATATGACTGGGTGATATATTTTGTTCGTGCATATGACCCTATGACTTTTAAGTTGTATTTTGAATACATATGACTTTGGTTTCTCATTATATGAATGTTGTTTGGCTTATGAATCATGTCTTTTGAGTAATTGTAATGTCTTGTGTAATTATAGCTTGTAACTCGGTATACAAATGCTGTGAGTATTAATGATGAATTTTTTCTTCAATAATAGAATATGGAAAATAAATTAAGGAGGAGTCTTTTTTAAAAGGAACTTCTTAAGATAACATTTGATGATATCAAAAAGGGGGAGTAGTATAGTATGTAATGTTGGTAATATGCAAATTATTCAGAATGCAAAAGCAAATTGTTCAAAATATTCAAAATGCAAACAACAAACAAAATGTTCAAAATGCCAAATTTCAAATTTTGTCTCACCCAAAATTTCAAATTTTGTCTCACTTGTCTTGGCAAATTTCAAAATTTGTTTAATATAACGGTTTAAGCAAGAATAGCTTTCTTTGTCTTATATGTCTTAGCAAATTCTCACATAAAATTAATGAATTGCAAAATTCTCTTCTAAAAAGGGCTAAGAGATCTAATAAAAAATTTTGCATCAAAATTAAATACTCTTCTACACTATTGTGTTTTAAATTATAAAATTCTTAATGGCATTCCTTTTAATCCAATGCTTCATATATGTCTTATTTTTACTTATGCTCAAATATTTTATCATCATCAAAAAGAAAAAGATTATTACTTCAAGAATTAATTTTGATAACAACAAAATATTTTAGAGTACTAATGATTTTTTGTTTGGAAAAAGAATAATTATGCATTTAAGGTTTCATAAGAATTTTCAAATTTATCAATGAAGGTTGAAGAAGGGTAAAATCATAATTTCATCAAGTTAGAGATCAAAAAAATATTTTTTAGAAGCTTCAAGAATATTAAAGAAGAATTCAGATCCTTTGGAGGCAATCTCATATTTTTTTGGTAGTCAAAATCTAAAGAAAATCAAGTTTGAGCAAAAAGATCGATCCCTACTAAAATGGGTTGATTGGCATGTTTTACTCTGATCGGCATGCCAAAAGAGATCGACCCATGGGTCAACCCCTATGCCAGGGGTCGACCCATAGATTGATCTCTACTATTCTACAGGCCAGAATATAAAAATTGAGTTTTTCTATTTGTACCATAGATGTTGACCCCTATGCTAGGGGACGACCCATGGATCGACCCCTATGATAAAAAAATTCTATAATGATTAATATTTTAGTCCATTTTAGATACATTTAATGTTCATTAATTGCTTTCCAATAGCTTAAAATGGGCACTCTTTACTTTTCAGCATTTATTGAAGATATAAAAGCATTCAAATAGAGAAAAAAGTTAAGAAAAATTTTAAAAAATATTCAGCTATAGAGATAAATTTTCTATCAAGCAAAGAAGCATTCAATTCAAGCTCAACCACCTCTCTACGCATTCAAGACTTCATTCATCTTAAGAAAAATCTGAAAAACTTCTTTCTTTTTGTGTAAAATATTTTTAAAGTCTTATTGTGCTTGTTAAAGGAGCTAAACGTATTTTTCATTGTTATGTACTTGTAATCTTTTTTTATTGTTTTATTTTAAGTCTTAGGGAATTCCAAAACTTAGGAAGATTGATCCAAACCTTGAATTAGAGTGTATTGGATTGCCTTGTATCCGAAAAATAAGTATTTTAACTTAGGATAGCTAGGTTCAAAGGTATCACATGTTGTATTTAGTTTGAATACATTTACTGGATTGAATTCCCAAGTAGAAACTTGGAGAGTAAATGTAGGTGCAAGATTGGCACCAAACTACTATAAATCTTGCTTGTTTATGGTGTATTGATTTACGCTCATTCATTATTACTTTATCCTCGTGCATACTTGCTTCTTAATTCTTTACTTTGCTCACAACTGCTGCTGCGCATTGCATCTTTATCTTTACACAATCTTTGTGGTTCATACTTTGCTTAAAATTTTTTAAAAACCCAATTCACCTCCTCTCTTGGGTTGCATAGCTGGACAACACCTGAAAATCGAATGGGGCCACGAAGCACTCCATTGATGGGGTTTACCGATGGTACTATACGATTGAAGGAATAATCACTCTACTAGTTATGGCATATTAGTATCCAAAATAATCCCGAGCTCAAATTGATTTTTTGGTAGTAAAAACTCCTTCTACCTATAATGTTATCCTCAGATGACCTAGACTTAATACACTCTGAGTTGTGGTGTCGACATATTATCTGAAATTCAAGTTTCCAATAGAATTTGGAGTCCAAGAAGTTCGGGGTGATCAAGCTCTGCCGCAACATTGTTATACAATTACTTTACAAAATGGTAAGCAATCTAAAGTCTACCATGTAGATGCCTTGGATGTTCGGGATGATCTGATTGAAGAATGGGGAGAACCTATTGATGATTTTGTCATAATCTCTTTGAATGATGGGAATGAAGACCATATAGTTCAAATTTAGACAAAGAAGTTAAAAGATAGCTAGTTATCTTCTTGCAAAAGAATGTAGATGTTTTTCTTGGGTTCCTGCAGATATTCTTGGGATAGATGCAGAAGTGATGGAACACCATCTGAGTATGCATCATAAACATCGATCTATAAAGCAAAAGAAGCGATGTTTTGTACCAGAGTGTCAAAAGACGATTATGAACGAGATGGATAGGCTCCTTAAAACATAGTTCATTAGAGAAGTATCTTATCAAGACTAGATAGCAAATGTAGTCCTTATGAAGAAAGCAAATGGAAAGTGATGGATGTACATAGATTTTACTGATTTAAACAAGACCTACCTAAAGGATAGCTATCCTCTATCTTGAATTGACTAATTGGTGGATGCAACCTCGGGCCATGAGCTTCTCACCTTCATGGATGCCTTCTTTAATTACAACTAAATCTAGATAGTGCTTGAAGATGAGGAGAAAACTATTTTTATTACTGACCGTAGTCTTTACTGTTATAGGATCATGCCATTTGGACTAAAAAATGTAGGTATAACTTATTAGTGCCTGATGAACAAAATTTTCAAGAAACAGATTGACCGCAATATGAAAGTTTATGTGGATGATATGCTCGTCAAAAGTTGATCTTCAAGGAATCACATTGCCGATCTAGAGGAGACATTCAACACTATTCAAAAGTATAAGATGAAGCTGAACTTGACAAAATATGCTTTCAAAGTGACTTTAGAAAAGTTTTTGGAATTCATGTTGTCAAAGTGCGGCATAGAGACAAATTCGAAGAAGGTCCGAGCCATTCAAGAGATGGCCATTCCTAAGACAATTATAGAAGTTCAATGCCTGATAGAGAAGATTGCGGCTTTGAATCATTTTGTTTCGAAGTTGGCAGAATGTTGTATGCCTTTTTTTCAGGTGCTCCAACAATCGAAGAACTTCTGTTGGACTTTGGAATGTTAGCAAGCCTTTGATGAATTTTAAAAGCTATCTCAGCTCACCCTCCCTCCTAGCCAAGTCTAAACCTAGTGAAGAATTATTCCTATATTTAGTGGTGTTGCCTGTAGCCATAGGAGCTGTCTTAATTAGAGAGGTGAATAAAGTTCAAAAGCCAATCTACTATATAAGTCAAGTCCTGAGAGATGCCAAAATAAGGTATATGAAATTAAAAAGGCTAACTTACTTTTTTTTTATTACAGCCAGAAAGCTTCAACCCTACTTTCAAGGTCATACAATAACAATTCTTATAGATCAATCTATAAAGGCAGTCCTTCATTAGCCTGATACTTTTGGAAGAATTGCAAAGTGAAAAATTGAGCTCACAGAATTTGATATAAAGTTTCAACCTCGGCCGTCTAATAAAGCTCAAGTACTGGCCAATTTTATGGTGGAATGCACTATTCTAGATCTGGCCAAGCTAGAGCAATAGGAAGCCAGCACTCCTAATTTTCAGCTGATCTTCTCTGAAGAGAAAGTAGACCTCCTTGAAGATTTTTGTGCCTTATATATTGATGGTTCATCCAATGTTTTCGGAGTAGGCGTAGGCTTGAATCTTATCAGTCTAGAAGGGGTTACTACTGAATATGTGCTACGCTTTGAATTTTTCGTAATCAACAATGGAGCAAAGTATGAAGTAGTAATTATAGGATTGAAGATAGGCAAAAAAATTGGGGATAAGTCATCTAAAAACCTACAGTGATTCACAATTGATGGTAGGGCATGTCAATGGCAGCTATGAAGCCCGGAAAGAAAATATGAGAAAATATTTGGACAAATTGAAGAGCTTAATCTTGTCCTTCAATAGTTTCGACATTCAGCAAATTTCAAGAGCAAAAAATTCTAGAGCTGACCTTCTATCCAAATTGGCTATTTTAGCTTTGAATGATTTGCCAAAGAAAGTTTTCTTTGAAGTTCTTCAGCAGCCAAGTTCGGAGGAATCTTAGGTCCTAATGCAAGTAGACCATGAACTTAGCTAAATCGATCCATTGGTCTTATATCTTAAAGATGGCATCTTCTCAAGAACCTTAAAGAAACTCGAAAACTAAGAAATCAGGCCTCTCGCTAAATCTGATATAAAAATAAACTATATAAGAGGTCTTATTCCTTGCCACCCCTTAAATGCCTTCGACCATTTGAAGTCAACTAGGCCCTAAGAAAAGTTTATGAAGGAATATGTAGAAATCACCTTAGAGCTATATTATTATCTTACAAGCTACTTCGGCAAGGATATAATTGGCCGACCATACAACAGAACGTAGTTGATTGATAATTACTATAAATGCATTTTTAAAAGTATTAATTTATGAATTAATTTATTTTTATTTTAAAAAAATAATATTTTTATTTATCTACTTCAGGAAATATCATTATAAATACAAAGAGTTTAGTTTCTGATTCAAATGAAATAAATTTGGAGCGAACTGAATTTAAAATGGATCCGATGTGAAGTTTTAAAGAAAAATAAAAATAAATAAATAAAAATATTAAAAAACTAACCGGTTCAGTTGAACCCGGCCTAGTTCGCCCAGCCGATCTTGTCGAGCATGGCCTGGTCCACCCGCAAGCAACCCAACCCAAACCTGAATGCCCTTCAGTGTAGCCCACGAAGAAAAAGCCCAGTGCAGCCCAACTCCCCCTTAGGTGTGACATTAGCATGATGTCAAAAACCATGCAGTCCATGGTGGACCACTATAGTGTTCGGTCCATCATGAATCCTTTACAGGTCTACAATGAAAACCATGTGGCTCATGGGGTAAAAGCATAATTTCAGGTGGCATGTCAGGTGCTGATTCATCATGGTCTACGGTACACTCAGTCTAAGCGGTCCATGGACATAGTAATTACACCATCGGATGGCTCAAGTGGTTCCCGATCTAGATCCAATGACTGCCGCTATTTCTTGATTGGATTCAAATTTAGCTAGCATTCCACTACACCATCCAATGGCTGTGAACGCTCCAAGCTTTGATCCAATGGCCAAATCATGCCCAAAATTCAATCCAATAGTTGACAGAAGCCCCGATGCTGATTCCATCATCCTGAGCACCATCCGACGATCAAAACTTCTCCATCAGGCATGATTGAATGGTCTACGCTTATTTTGACTTGATCTGGGCTGATACACACTAGTTTTTGAAGATTTTTGAAGCGTTGGATTCTGATTTCAAGGCTAGAAGACCTAGCACTCATAGAACTCGATCCAGGAAGTCTTTTAAAGTGATTTACACTCGAATTTCTCTTCATACACGTATCTATATCATGGTTTGGTCCCATATCGATTAACAAAAAAGCTCCTCCCTCTCCAACATCTATTTAAAGGATCCTAGTTGATGGTTTTAAATTATCTTCGATTGAGAGAAGGTGATGGTATAGGATAAAGCCAGCTTTGGATTCATAATTGCTTTGAGGCAGATGGTGTTGAAAGGAAGAGCCGATCTTTTATACCATGTCAATGCCAACGCCGATATGAGATCAAGATCACTTGTTCTACTTTTTATTTATTTTCTTGTTCTTTTAATTTGATGTATTTAACTTTCAAACTTTAAATTAATGCAAAATTTCTTTTTCTACTCTTTAAATTCATACTTTTTAGTATAAATTTAAATTCATGATTTTTATTTTTACTATAAATTTAAATTTATGCTTTTTATTTTTATTACAAGTAGATACTAAGATCTAAATAGTAGATCTTAGTGCCAAGTTTATTTTTCTACATCATTTAATTTTTATTTTTTATTTATAATTTTATTTTTTGACTTCAACTTCTATTTTCAAATCTTTTCCTTTTCTTTTCTAAAAATTAAAAATTTTAAATTTAAAAGCACTGCTTTGCTTATGGATTTGATCCGACTCTTTACTCTTTATGTATTTTTAATCATCTTTAAGAAGTCAGAATTAAACTGATAAATATGGAATCTTAACGATAATATCGCACTCTTATCAAGTTTTTAGAATCGTTGCTGGGAAGGACATGAGCATTAACTTTTTAATTTCTTTAATTTTTTAAAAATAAATTATAAATAATTTTTAATTTTTTTTGCTTACTAATTTTTTCTTGTTTATTTTGCAGGAAAAAATAGAAAAGAGTAAAAAAATTAGGGCGAGGAAAGCTTTCAAGTTTTCTTGGTGAGACCAATCCTAATCCTAGATATTTTTAGTTATTATTTATTTTATTTTTAAATTAATTTAAAAAATACATACTTAAATCTAATTAAAAGTTTCATGACAAGATTAGAAATCCTAATTGCTTAAAGCATCTATCATATTAGTTTTAATTTTTATTTTCTTTTTGGTAATCGCTGGAGATAAGGTAAATTTCTAAAGTTTAATTTGTTTCATGCATCTAATTTAGTTGTATAGAATCCTTGTCTGAAAGTGATTGTGCATACTTATCACTAAATCAATTTAAGGGCAACAACCATTAATTAAGATAAGATGGGAATTTGATCACCCTTCCTTGACCCATAAATAACCAACCAAGATCCTGCATTGACCTAAGCCTTTAATTTTAAAATTAATTAGACATCGGTCCTAGGAACTTGAGCTCATTATGATAAAAAATTCTAAGAGTTGGACTGGGTTAAGTTAGTCAGTTTGATCGGTGTCTAAGGTAAGTAGTTTAAGAAATACATCCCAAAGAAAGATGGTTACTTAATTAGTTTCGTTAGCTTATCTGGCCAAATAATTGATGTCTAAGAAAAGTAACGGGGGGACTCCCATCGGCCTTATACTTATCTGACCAGTTAAGTGGCTGATTTTATACTTGGAGGGCTTTAAGTTGACCTTGGCAATTAAGAGTTGTCTAGATCTAGGACAACCTTTAGTCAGAATTGATTGTCTAACTTGATTGCTAACTAAAAATATCAAACCTAGTCAAACCTAATTCTTCTCTCTCTTTCTAGCTCTAGGACTCCTTAGGTTCTCTTCTTTAGAACTCTTCTCTCTTTCTTCTCATTTTCTTCTCCAAAAATAAAATAAAATAAAATAATAAAAATAAAATAAAATAAATAAAAATAAATTAAATTAAACTAAACTAAAAATAATAAAAAAATGAATAAAATTATAATGAGATCATAATTTTTTTAAAAATAATGAAATTAATAAAAAAATCTAAAAAATTTTGAACCACATGTTAGGATTGCACTAGTACATGCATAGTAGGAGATCACTTTTTCTGATCTAGTTGAACCTAATCATAAAATTGAATGGCTAAACCATATTAAACCCAATAATCAAATGGCTAAAAATTTTAGAAAATTACATAGATAGATGAAGGAATATTTTATTTGTTCCACCTATAATCTGTCGACTTGTATCTAGTTATCTGATATTCCTACAATCGACTATGAGATCAAGCCGACCATAATTCAGATGCTCCCATCCTTCTATGGTAACATCAGTGAAGATCCTTATAAGCATCTGGATGAATTTTTAGAAATTTATTTTATGATGAAAATCTAAAATTTAACTAATGATGCCCTTAGACTAATTTTATTTTTTCCACTAAGAGACAAAGCCAAGTACTGGCTTGGCATAATAGGAAGACCAATCCAAACTTGGACTAAATTGCAACATAAATTTTTTAAAAAAATTTATCCCATAGGCCGAACCAACACCATGAGGTGAGCTATCACTGGATTTACTCAGCTTCTAGGAGAACAAATTCATGAGTCATGAGAGAGACTTAAGGAACTTCTTAGAAAATACCCACATCATGATCTATCTAAGTGGCAAATAGTTCAAGCTTTCTGTAATGATATAGAAAATCAATATAAATAAATGATAGATGCATCTTGTGAAGGTGCATTTATGAACAAGACTAAGAACGAAGCCTATACTTTATTTGAAACTTTAAGTAAAAACTCAATCAACCATGTTTTGTTATTTTTCTACCAAAAATGGGTAGGAATCTATGATTCAAAATCTAGTTCTAAGATTGATTTAAACCTGATAAATAAAGTAGATCTGCTTTCCCAAAAATTAGATCAATTCCTAATCCTAGGCCAATAATCTCCTATACAATACATATCGCCTTCTAATTATCAGGAGATTTATTCTATCTGTGTTAGCCCAACCTATCATGTGAGTGAATGTCCCATGGCTGCACAATTTCTACCTTTCATTTAAGAATAAGTTCAAGCTATATAAGGCTACTCCAAGCTAATTAATGATTCATTTTCAAATACATATAACCTAGATTGGAGGAACCATCCTAATTTTTCTTGGACACCTCAACAGACTCAAGCTCAGACCCAAATTTCACCTATCTAAAACTTTCAAAATAAGCCCCAAAATCAGAGTTATACTTGTTATAGAGGTCAGCTTAGTCAGCTTATCTACTCACCATATTATAATTAGCCATCATACCTACATCCCTAACAAACTAATCTAACCGACGATAGATTTAATCAATTTCAACAACTGATTCTGACCCAACAACAATTGATTCTGAATCAACAAAAATCCATTGCCAGGCTAAAAGTTCAAATAAGATAATTAGCTAAGTCTACTATGAGGAGAGAACTAGGTCAATTACCGAGCCAATCGATTCTTATAAATAATCCACTTAATATCTATCAACCATCTGGATCTAGTTATCAATTCAATACTCCACCAAAGAATCCATAATTTGAGAATGCCAAAGTAATTTTTGAGCTTAGAAATGATAGGATTTTTAAGGACTCATACCATGACCGGTGATAGAGGCTAGTATTGTTGCTATCCAAGATAAAAATTTAGAAAAAAAGATTAATACTAAAACTAATCGCATAGAAGAATTTGAGCCTGGAACTGGTATTGATAAACCTAAAATTTCATACCCTTCAATCCTAGAAGCCGATTCTTCTAAAAAATCAAGGGGCAAGCAATAAAGAATCAATAGAGTTATTTAAACAAGATTATATTAATTACCTCTAGAACTAAAACCATCTTTAGACACCCTTCCAATACCCATTGTATTAAATTTATCTCATAAACCAAAAACTCAATTTATGAGTATTTAAGAAGAATGAATAGAAGAAATTCTTAAGAAACAAGGATTTAAGAATGGGATCATGAACTATCTTCCCATAATTAACAATGAATATATCAATAAAAGGATCATAAGCTATCTTCCAGAGATTGACAATCCAAAATCATTGGAATTTATCAATCCAGTATTTGACATGCGATAGATAAGCTGCCTTGTATCTAACTGAAGATGGTAAACTTAGCGCTTGTTAGAAGAAAACCCAATATTTAATTTTTTTACATTTAATTTATCTTTATAGTTTAGTTTTTTTAGGATATGTTGAATAAGTTGGAGAGAGAGCCAAATTTTTAAGACCTATATTGTACCAAAAATATATGAAGTCAGGTGTATTCTTTTCTATTCTTTATTACATCTTTTATTTTTTTTTCTCCATTGAGGACAATGTCAATTAAGTTGGAGGAGAATAATAAAAATTTTAAAATTTTTAAAGTTCTTGAAGAAGTTAGTATTTAGCATTTAGACACCCAATAATGCTTAAGAATTGAGTTGAACTAAGCATTTTTTTAGAAACAATTAATGCATAGACTAAAAAATTTATGAGATATTGAGGGATCAAGTATTAAGAAAATTAATAAAGAGTTAAGTCTAGAATATATATAATTTTTTTTTGAGTATTTTTTACTTTTTCTATCAGCATCAAAGAAAAGTCTACTTGCTATGGACTTGTATAGGATAACTATATATTTTTTTATGTATACTAAAAAAATTATTTTTAAAATAAAATATTTTTTAAGTACTTCTTACTGAGTAATCGGACCTCTTTGCCTAAGCAAGCATTGAGTTTCATGTCAAAAGATGGGAAGGACTAGAAAGCTCATTGTAAAGCTAGTCTTAACTCGTAGCCTATTTGATTTGAGCTAGTAAGTCTGAGAGATATTTTATACCTAGTGCCTTAAATCCAACTGATTTGAGAGTTATTGGTCAAAAATTCGTTACATGGATCAAATAGAAAGTTTAAGAGGTTAAGACACTAAATAGTGGTATAATATTAAAAAAAAAGATACATTGATTTTTCATCTAGTAATCAGGTTCCGTTGCCTAAGTAAGCAATGATATTTGCATCAAAAAATGGGCAATATGAATAAATTTTTTTTTTTTCAATAAATGAAGAATGGAAGTAACAATACACTTGCCCATATGAAAGTTTAGATGATTTAGAGATAAAGATAGAAATAATTTAGAAAAGGTTTAGAAAAAATTAAATGTTCTTCATTTAATTTTTATATTAGCAAGTACTAATACTCCAATGTCACACTTCACTTATGCTCTACTAAACATCAATGGCCATTTTGAAAATTATTTCTTTACTTGAGGATGAGCAAAGCTTAAGTTAAAGGATGTGATAATTACCATAAATGCACCATTAAAAGTATTAATTTAAAAATTAATTTATTTTTATTTTTAAAAATTAATATTTTTATTTATCTACTTTAAGAAATATCATTACAAATAGAAAGAGCTCATTTTTTTGGTTCAAATAAAATAAATTTAGAGTGAATTTGATTTAAAATGGATCTGATATGATGTTTTAAAAAATATATATATAACCAGCCGGTTCAGTTGAACCTAGCTTGGTTCGCCTAGCCGGTCTGGTCGAGTGCGTCTTGTTCCACCCATAAGCAACCTAGCCCAAACCCACATGCCCTTTAAAGTAGCCTATTAAGAAAAAGCCCAGCACAGCCTAGTTCCCCCTTAGGCTTGACATCAAAAACCACATGGTCCGTGGTAGACCGCTATAGTATTCGGTCCATCGTGGACCCTTTATAGGTCTATCGCGAAAACCACTGGCTCACAAGGTAAAAGCATAATTTTAGGTGGCGTGTCAGGTGCTGATTCATCATGGTCTATGGTATACTCGATCCTGACGGTCCATGGATATAGTAATTATGCCATCAGATGGCTCAGGTGGTTCCCAATCTAGATTCAATGGCTGCCATTATTTCCTGACTTGATTCAAATTCGGTAGCCTTCCACTGCACTATCTGATGGTTGTGAACACTCCAAGCTTTGATTCGACGGCCAAATCACACCCAAAATTCAATTTGATGGTTGACAGAAGCCTCGATGCTAATTCCATCATCCTGAGCACCATTCGATGGTCAAAACTCCTCCATCAGGCATGATCGGATGGTCCACGCTTATTATGACTTGATCTGGGTTGATACATATTGGTTTTTGATGATTTTTGAAGCATTGGATTCTAATTTCATAATCAAAAGACCCAGCACTCATAGAACTTGATCCAAAAAGTATTTTAAAGTGATTTACACTCGAATTTCTCTCCATACATAGATCTATACCATGGTTTGGTCCCATATCGATTAGTAGAAAATCTCCTCCCTATCCAACATCTATTTAAAGGACCCAGGTTGATGGTTTTAAATTATCTTCAATCAAGAGAAGGTAATGGTATAGGATAGAGCCAGCTTTGGGTTCATGATTGCTTTGAGGTAGATGGTGCCGAAAGGAAGAGCCGATCTTCTATACCATCTCAATGCTAATGCCAATCCAAGATCAAGATCACTTGTTCTACTTTTTATTTATTTTCTTATGCTTTTAATTTGATGTATTTAAATTTCAAACTTTAAATTAATATAAAATTTATTTTTTTACTATTTAAATTTATATTTTTTATTATAAATTTAAATTCATGCTTTTTATTTTTGCTGTAAATTTAAATTTATGCTTTTTATTTTTATTATAAGTAGATGCTAAAATCTAAATAGTAGATCTTAGTACCAAATTTATTTTTTTTACATCATTTAATTTTTATTTTTTATTTATAATTTTATTTTTTAACTTTAATTTTTTTTCCAATCTTTTCTTTTTTATTTTTAAAAATTAAAGATTTTAAATCTAAAAGCACTATCTTTCTTATGGATTCGATCCGACCCACTACTCTCTATGTATTTTTAATTATTTTTAAGAAGTTAAAATTAAACTGATAAATATGATGTCTTAATGACTACATCATGCTCTTATTATTGACTACGTAAAAAAATATGATCGATATCAAAGAAATGCCAATATTTTGAGGCAGCCAGCTTCTTTACTCTCACTCTTAAGCACTTCTTGGCCATTCGCATAATAGGAGATGGATATACTTGAACTATTTTTCATAGCATCCGGATGGTAGAAGTTTCTCTTGGTAGCAGTGGATTATTTTACTAAGTGGGTTGAAGCTGAATCACTGACAAAAATTATTGAAGCTAAAATACAAGACTTTATTTGAAAGTCTATAATATGTAGGTTCGATTTGCCTTGGACATTGATTATTGACAATGGGCGCCAATTCACGGGAGCAAAGTTTATTGAATTCTATGAAGATTTGAATATTTCTCATCATTTCACATCCATGGCATACCTTCAGGTGAACGGTGAAGTTGAGGTGACTAATGGAATACTACTGCAAGAAATAAAGATTAGGCTTGAACGAGCAAAAGGAATATGGGTAGACGAGCTTTACCAAATACTCTGGGCCTATAGAACCACTCAGAGGTTGCCTACTAGAGAGACTCTATTTGCTTTGGCATTTGAAACTAAGGTGGTTATTCTAGTCAAATTTGGACTTTCCTTAGCATGAGTTGAAAGTTTCAATGAACAAAATAATTTTATAGGATCTCAGGGCAAATCTTGATTTACTAGAAGAGAAATGGGAGAAATTTCAAGTTTGGATGGCAACCTATATAGGTAGAGACTAGCTTGGTATTACAATTCTAACGTCAAGAGTAAGACATTCAAGGTTGGAGACTTGATGCTACGCTGAGCAGAGATTTCTTAACTGCAAAATTAAGACAAGTTTGCTCTAAATTGAAAAGTTTCTTATGAAGTCGAGGAAATTGTTCAATTAGAGAGCTACCATATAAAGGAGCTTGGAGGAGTTATGCTACACCGATCTTGAAATTTGGAAAATCTACGAGCATACTATCAATAGCTATATTTCAATAAATTTTTTTATTTTTAATAGTCCTATCTTTTACACAAATTGATTTATGGCAGAAAATGATGAAGCCAAACTTCATCCTTGAATGAAGTTGAAGACCTTTAGTTCTTAAATAGAAGATTAACCTCCTTAGGAATAGGAGGAGAAACTCATCCTAAGAAAAATGAAGACTTTTACAAGCGATATAAAGATCTTTGGTTCTTAAATAGGAGATTAACCATACTAAGAATAGAAGAAGGATCTCATCTTAACGTCAATAAAGATCCTTATAAGGGATATAAAGGCTTTTGGTTCTTAAACAGGAGATTAACAACGTTAAGAATAGGAGGAAAATCTCGTCTTAACATGGTTGAAATCGTTATAAGGGATATGAAGGCCTCTAATTTTTAAACATGAGGTTAACCTCATTAGGAACAAGAGAAAAATCTCATCCTAACAAGGATAAAGACTCTTATGAGGGATATGAAGGCCTCCGATTCTTAAATATGAGGTTAACCATATTAAGAATAGGAGGAGAATCTTGTCTTAACATGGGTGAAGATTCTTGCGAGGAATATGAAGGCTTTTGGTTCTTAAATAAGAGGTCAACCTTATTAGGAGTAGGAGGAGAATCTCGTCCTAATAAGGATGAAAGCCCTCATGAGGGAAATGAAGGCCTCCGCTTCTTAATCAGGAGGTTAACCTTGATAGGAATAGGAGGAGAATCACATCCTAACGAGAATGAAGATCCATACGAGGGATATGAAGACCTTCAGTTTTTAAATGAGAGGATAAATTTATTCTTAAGCAAGTTTGAAAAATCTTGGTTCATAAACAAGAAGGACAGATCTAGGAAGGTTGGGCAAAAATTATTATTCCAAAAGAAAGTCTACTTTAGATATAAGATGATAATAAAGAATTCAGCAAATATCAAATTGAGACATGAAAAAAGAGAATGATGGAAAGAAAGATCATTTTATTAAGTGGAAATTATTATAAAGGTCACCAAGACCAATTACAAAAGTAGAAAGAAAGAAAATGAAGTCCTACTCGAACTTCAGACTGTCGCTTCTAGTCATCATTAAAGAATGTTTCATATCATTTACTTGATCTTTGAACATCTTTCTTGCTGCCAAACACTTTCTAAGCAACTTTCAAGCTTTTCTAGCATCTTCTTCTTTTTCTCTCAATCTCTTTCAAAGAACAGTAGATTCAGCCTCAACGTCCTTAATGGCATTCTTCTGATATGTCATTTGAATCTTCAACTAAAGGAGCTCGGCTTTATTTTTATCATATACTTCAATGAGATTCGCAAAGCTATTCTTCATTGAAGTTAGTTCGCCCAAATCTCCTCTAGGGTCGGCTCAAGCATTGTCTGTGTTTTGCTTCTTGAGCTGAGCAATCTCATCATTGGCTATTCAAAGTTATCATCTGAGATTGAAAATCTGCTTGTTCCAACCTAGCCTATAAGAATCATATGCATCTTCAGCCATGTACAATTAATTTTTCATGTTCGGATAACCTCTTAGACCAGTCCTAACTGTACTCCTCTTGATTGTGAGTCCAAAGTCAACCTTTCTCCAACTATTGGATCTTCTCTCTTGCTTCTCTGAGTTCGGCCTTAAGGGAGTAGATCTTAGCAGTTAAAGCCCAAGATTTTTTATGAGCAAGCTTCAATGTTCGTTGGAGCTCTTTAGATATATGGTACTTCTTTGAAGTGTACTCCTTAAAAGCTTGCTTTGAGGCTTGGTACAGATAGTTGATTTTGACAAAGGCTACCATATAATTATTCTTTGATTTTTGAAGCTCATCATTGATTTTCTTCAACTCCTTGTTGGCTTGATGAACTTCTTTCTTCAGAGTTTTTATATAAGCTCTTAAAGGAATAGCCCGTGGTAATGGTGCAGCTTCAGCCCAAGATTAAGCTTGGTGGTAGAACTTACAAACAAAACTCTGTATCATGAATATGTTGTAACACATAAAGGTATGGAAAAGTTTGATTTCATTGCTCAAGAAGTTTAAGTACATATGGAATAAAAAGAAAAAAAAAGTATAATTAGAGGTCTCCAACCTCTAGCAGAGGGACAGTGTGAGAGCTCGGTCCACCCTTAGTAGGTGTTGACTTCTTAATGGGCTGGGGAACATTGGCAGCAGGTCTGGTGGAAAGAAGATTGACTTTGATGGCGGAAGGCTCAGCTTCATCATCAAAAAGATCTTCCGGCTCATCCTCCAGAAAGCTAAGATCTAGTTTAGGGTATCTTTCGGTGACCCTATTGATGGGAAGCAAGCAGGATTTCTAGCTCTACTTTCAAAATTTTTTTAAAAAATAATTATAGCATAAATAGAAATTAATTTAATTAATTTTAAAGAGCCATAGATTTGATCTACAAATCCTATATTATCAGGATCTAATATAATATACATGCATGCTTTGTAATCTAAAAATAAAATAGTTGCAGGTAGTAAAATAATTTTACTAATCTATGTGTTCAAAACATGTTATCTTACACGGGTAGATGAACTCTGTAATTGAATCACCACCGATCTAATCACCAGGTAGATCTGATTATTGTGATGTAGCCACACATGCATCTATCCTCCACAAATGGTCCACATGAGATTCTGATCCCGATTGGCTCCTTTCGAGTGCTAGCTCGATGAAGAATGCTCCTGATAGCTAGATCTGATCGAATAAATTTGATCTCCCTCCACCAAAACTTTGGATGCTCTGGATTAGCAAGATGGATAGAAGAGAGGATGAGGAAATACTCAAAAATATTTCATGAAGATCTGATACTCAGATATTGTGAAATTAGAATAGAAACCCTAGATCAAGATCTAAGGCAGCACAACACTCAAACCTTGGTGCCCAGTTTTCTCACCCAATTGTTCTTCTCAAATTTTTTTATTATTTTTCTTAGGCTATAGAAGTGCTCACAAACTAGAGGAGAGGAGTTTCAAATAAAATTTCACCTAGAAAAAATTCTAGGAATTTTATATAGGGTGAATAACTCAAGGTGGCATGTGGAAGAGTTGGGATGAAGTGGTTTGCTATTTGAATTCAAATCCTATTTTAATTCAAATTGCAATCAGATCAAACCCATCCATTTAGGATGTGAGAAGGGAGGGCAAAAACCTTATTTTGTGTGGAAAAAATTTCATGAGAACATCTTTCTCATGGAGAAAAAAAAGGGTGCAAAGAGGGTGAGGTGGCACATGGAAGACTAGGTCAAACTAGTCTCATAATTATTCATCTAATTAAACCAAACCAATCTAAATTGGTTAGACCCAATTAGACCAGATTAAATATAACTTATTTAGGCTTAATTAAATATTAATCAAATTTAAAATTAAATAAGTTCAACCCCTGATCAAATCAGCTATCATACTTCCTCGGTGATTAGATCATCTCATAACCTAATCGGATCAAATCCAATCGAATCTAATTTAATTGGACTTCATGCAAAAAAAATTACTTAATTAAATTAAGTTAATTAGTAATTAAATTATTAATTAAATCTTTCATAAATATAGAGTCCAAATTCAGTGGGTATTCGGACAATAAAATCCCATCAAAATGAAACTCTTGATCGAAGAGTCCCAAACCAGTGGAACTCTTGATCTCGATTTTTGAAACAAGTGAAACTCATGATTATAGAGTCCAGACTCTCTATCATAAAGTTTTAAATAAGTAGAACTCAGAGTTCTAGAGCAGTAGGACTCTTGGTCGAAGAGTCCCACTCCAGTGGGACTCTTGACTACAGTCCCATTCCACTAGGACTCCTGATCATAGAGTCCCAGACAATCAGGACTCAAAGTCCTAATGCAGTAAGACTTTTGATCGAAGAGTTTCAGTCTAGTGAGATTCTTGATCATAGAGTCTCAGTTTAGTAGGACTCTTCACCAGCCATCAGATCAGATAGGAACCTCTAGTGTGTGTAACCCCGTAGGTTCAAACTTAAGCTGGTAGCACAGGAACCACTTCCTATGCTCATTAAAGTGACCATCTAGTAATGGTATCCAACATCTAGATAGGTTGGATAGTTGCAATCGTAATATTCAGAACCTACGTAAATATGGTTATCGCATAATTCATCCTTTGATCTCTGTATATGAGGATGACTTAGAATTAAACTATCAACCCTGAAAGATATATCCAAATCATGTCTCAAAGCAATTAGCCGCATGACTTCTCACTAGGACTACCCTGACCAAGGATTTGCTAAATTGAAACACAATTGAACATAACTTTCAAACCAGAGTGGTCAATCCCATCTTAACTCACACACCGACTCCTCAAGTACTTGATTGTGCCCAAAAATCTTTCATCACTGAATTAGAAATTCAAATAGTCCGACACCAAAGCATAGTAAGTTGCTTGAAAGTCACCATGGTGATCTCAGATCGGAGGAACACTTATACCCATATTTCTATCAGAGCAAATTTTGATAGTAGAAAAGCTTTGGAGTTGATCACGTTCAGTGCAAATGTACCCCAATATCTTACCTGCATGTTATATCAGTGTCTACACACTTCTTGGTTAAAAGGACAACCAATCCATATGGCACATAATGACCTACACTCGATAAATGTTATCATCCTTGGTAACAATGTATCATTTGATCATGAACAAGTTTAAAGACTAAACAATAAATCCTTCTTTATCGATTCTAAATAATCCCAAGGACATCACCACAACATAGGAGTTCATTAAAAGATGTGAGATTTTATGATGATAAAATGCCAAAATAAATTTTATTTATTAATAATTCATATATAAGTACAAGAAATAACATAATTGTCAATAGACTGATGATTCACTTTGAGACACTGTTCCTAACAATCTTCTACTTAGATTAAAGTCAAATGGTGCAGTATCTAATACCCATCTTCGACTTGAAGTCATTGAACTCCTTCACCATAATAGCTTTAGTGAATGGGTTGGCCGATTTTTCTTTCCATTGATCTTCTAAAGATTAATGTCACCTCAATCCACGATCTTTCGGATAAGGTGGTAGTGGCATAGAATATATTTTATCCGCTAGTATGCCTTCGATTCCTTTGCTTGAGCAATGGCTCCAGAGCTATCATAATAGAGTAAAAATGGACCATCAAGGAAGGATGCTACTCCGAGCTCGTTGATGAATTTTCTCAGCCATACTACTTCTTTGGTAGTATCTGATGCAGCGATATACTCCATCTTACAAACTAAGTCAGCTATAGTGTGCTGCTTGAAACTCTTCCAGCAGATAGCTCCACCATTAAGGATAAACATATATCCCAACATACTTTTGCTATCATCATGATTAGACTGAAAATTGAAGTCTGTAAACCCAACAAGTCTCAAGACTGACTCATCATAAATAAGCCACTGATCCTTAGTATTTCTCAAATACTTCTGAATGATTTTAACAACCTTCCAGTGATTCTTTCCTAGATCAGATTGGTATCTACTCACTACCCCTAGTGAGTATGCCACATATAGTCACGTATATGTCATGGCATACATAATAGATTCCATTGCCGAAGCATATGAAATTTTACTCATACGCTCTCTCTCTTAAGGTGTTGTCAAACAATCCCTCTTCGAGAGAAAAATTTTATGGTCTATCAGTAGATAGTCCTTCTTGAAATTCTTCATGTTGAGCCTCTTTAGCAAAGTGTCAATGTACGTAGACTGGGAGAAGCCGAGCAATCTTTTAGATCTATCTCTAGAGATCTTCATCTCTAGGATGTAGAAAGCTTCTCTTAAATCCTTCATGAAGAATTATAATGACATCCAGATCTTTATTTCTTGTAATGCAGGGACATCATTTTCTATTAAGAGAATGTCATCTTCATACAATACCAGAAATATAACCGCTAGACCATTAGCCCACTTGTACATGCAGGGCTCTTCTTCATTCTTAACGAAGCCATATGTCTTGATCATCTTATCAAAACATATGTTCCAACTCTAAGATGCTTGCTTTAGTCCATAAATGGACCTTTAAAGCTTGCACACTCATCTGTGGATGTGAATCCTTTAGGTTGTATCATATACACCTCTTCTTCCAGCTCTCCATTTCGGAAAGCTGTCTTCACATCCATCTGCCAAATCTCATAGTCTAGATGGATAGCTATCGCAAGCATGATCTGAATGAATTTGAGTATTGCCATAGTAGAAAACATCTTATCATAGTCTATACCATAACGTTGATGATACCTCTTGGCAACCAGATGAGCTTTATAGGTTTTCACCTTTCTATCTGTACCCCATTTTCTCCTGAAGATCCACTTACACCCTATGGATTTTATCCCTTCAAATGGGTCAACCAATGTCCATACATCATTGACCTTTATGGACTCTACTTTGGATTTCATGGCCTCAAGCCATTTCTCAGAGTTGGATCTCTGCATTGCACCCATGTAAGTGATCAGATTTTCGTCGTTCTCATCGAGTTTAATAGGATCATCATTCTAGATTAAGAAATCATAGTATCTATCCGATTGATGTGGTACTCTACCAGACCGCCTTAAGGGTGCAGATTCAATGGGCTTCGGATTTGATCTAATCAAATCTAGTTTAGGTTCAGCTACTTATATTGATTTTTTTACCTACCAAACTTTCTCAAGTTCGATCTTAGAGGCATTAGTCCCTTCACCTAGGAACTTCTTTTCTAAGAAGACTGCCTTAAAGCTGACAAACATCTTTTGCTCATCAGCTAGGTAGAAATAATACTCTTTAGTCTCTTTTGGGTATCCTATGAAATAACACTTATCAAACCTAGGTCCAGGCTTGTCCGTTACTAAATATTTTGTGAGCTCAAAAGTGGCACTCCCAAGTCTTGGAAACATGAGAAGATAGGTCATGGAAAGATGGGAGCAAGTCGGAAGAGAAATCAGCTTGGGTAGCAAAGTTCAGAAACTAGATCGGCTCAGTCCAGGATTGGGTCGGCTATATCTTAGAGAAAAATTTAAATAAAAAATATCATTTTTGAACTATTGGCATGGTACACAACTGGATCGGCTCAATCTCAAACTGAGCCGACCTAATCGTAGGTTAGCCGACCCAGTCTGAAACTAGGTCGGCTCAATTTTTGTGGGTTTATTTTGTGTACGTGAGTTGTTTGGATTTTGAAAAGTTTTCTATGAGCTTGGAATTTGACTCTTTTATAAAGTATAAATACTTGAAATAGGTCAAGATTGTATATGATGCTAAATTCATTAAATAAAGCTATTTTTTTTTCAAAATACTCTTGTGCTCTCTTTCTCTCTTTACTCTTGAATTCATTATTTTGCTTCCGCATTGATCCTAGGAGATTGTTCCTTATTGCTTGACTAATCACCAGCAGCCATGCTGGTTCGAGAGTGGATAGTTTATCCCTACAATTGGTATCAGAGCAGTGTTGTATGGAAGGAAGGAAGACACCTAGGGTTACTACATCCAGGATCTATTGCACTAGGTTTTATTCAAAATCTTCTTGTTTGTCTCTAGATTAAGGTGGAGATTGGTTACACGGAGGGAAGGTGATACAGATGGTTAAAGAAAAGAATTTAGGGCATTTAGATCTTCTTTGAAGGATAGTGTTACTGGTGTGTGATCAAAGAAGGGTGTTAAGGATATGTTCTTGACTTATTTGAAGTTATGGGATCGAATGGATTCAACATGGATTTTGAGAAGTTCAATGGCAAAGAGAACTTTATCCTATGGCAACAAAGGATAAAGAACTTGTCGGTTCAGTAGAGGATCTACAAGATCTTGACAAGAGAAAGGTCGAAAAAGATTAGTGCTGAGGATTGAGAAGAGTTGGAGGAAATTGCTTTCAGCACAATCCGAATGTGCTTGGTCGATCAAGTTTTGTCCGAGGTTTGTACAGAGACTACGATAAAGAAGCTCTGAATGAGATTGGAGAACACATACATGGGGAAGAACATGATGAACAAGCTGTGGTTAAAGAAATAGCTGTATAGTTTGAGGATGCCCAAAGGTGGAGATCTTATTGCACATATCCAAAGATTCAATCTGGTGTGCTCTGAGGTGATGAGTTTGGATGTGAAGATCAACGAGGAGGATCAGGCATTGCTGCTATTATGTTCTCTCCTAGGTTTGTATAATGGTCTCATAATAATTTTAGTTTATGAGAAGGAGATCCTAAACTATGAAGAGGTTGTTGGTGTACTCAGATCAAATAAGCAAAGAAAGAAGATCTGTAAGAGAGACCCTAAGTTTGAGATCTTGGCTGTGAATGAAAGATAGAAAAGATCAAAGGAGAAGGCAAGAGAAAAATCTAGGTTGAAGTCTCGAGATTAGAGAAAGATATTGAAATGTTATAAATGTCATCAGCTTGGACACCTAAGGAGAGCTTATTCTCTTTTGAGATCAAAAAAAGGGAAAGCCAGTAAGAAAGATCATACAACTTCTATGAGCAGTGAAGAAGATCTATTAGTTATATCAGATGGATCTATAAAGTGCGATACTATATGGATATTGGATTCAACATGCTTGCACCACTATACTTCTCATTGAAAGTGGTTTGCTACCTACTAGAAGATCGATGGTGGAAGTGTCAGCCTTGGAGATGATCATCCATGCAAAATAGCTAGAGTTGGCTCTATCAGGATGAGGATGTATGATGAAATTATTCATACATTATCAAATGTCAGGCATGTACCAGAGTTGAAAAAGAATTTGATTTTTTTGGATTACTTGGAGGAGGAAAGTTATGCTTTTAGTAGCTAGATTGGGAGTGGATGTCTGAAAATTTTTAAGAGAGCTTTGATGGTGATGAGAGGTAGAAAACTGAGCAACAATCTTTACAGAATGAAAGGCTTGGTGGTGAATGATAGTGCAGAGATGCTAGCAGTGGTATAGGAGGAGCAGATTTTATATCGACTGTGACACAATCAGATGGGTCATATGAGTGATCGTGGGCTCACTAAACTTAGCAAAAGAGGTATAATCCCAGTCCTGAAGAATGATGGCACAGATTTATATGAGTCGTGTATCTTTGGCGAATAGTATAGGATAAAGTTTGCTAGAAGTACCAAGCATAATGAAAGAGTGCTAGATTTAGTGCACTTGGATGTGTGGGGACCAACTCTTGTATCAACTAAAGATGGGGCAAGATATTTTATCACTTTCATTGATGATTTCTCAAGAAATGTGTGGGTTTATTTGATTAGAAAAAAATCAGAGGTGTTTGTCTAGTTCAGAGCCTGGAGAGCTGAAGTAGAGAAGGAGTCAGAAAGATAGATAAAGTATCTGAGGTTGGACAATGGAGAGGAGTATACTAGCCTAGAGTTTAGAAGGTATTGTGAGAAAAATGGCATCAAATGCCATACATGGTGAAGATGACTCTCTAGTAGAATGGTGTCATGAAAAGAATAAATCGGACATTGACTGAGAAGACACAGAGTTTGAGGCTGCAAACATCACTTTCAAAATCATTTTGGAATGATTCCTTAATTTTTTCTTATTTTCTTATGAATAGGTCCCCACATCGTAAGCTGAATGGATGCATTCCAAAGGAGGTTTGGAGTGGAAAGAAGATAGAGCTTGGCTACTTGAAGGTGTTCGGTTGTCCGGACTATGCACATGTGGAGGCAATCGAGAGGAGCAAATTGGATCCAAAATTTCAAAAGATGATATTCATATGGTATCCATAGGGAGTCAAGGGGTACCTACTATGGAACTCTCAAACATAGAAGTCAATGATTAGCAGGGATGTTATCTTTGATGAGAAGAGCAGCTTGAGGAGGTCTGGGATAGATAGAACTGGAAAGACAAAGATGAACAGCAGTGGCCAGTCTGAGATAGATGACATGCAGTCTGAATCCACATATAGGAGTGTTCCTATTGAGATGGAGTTGGGTAGGAGAAAAGATACTCAGATGAAAGATCGGCATGAAGTACCAACAGTTTAGATGGATGTGTAAGATCAGCCATAGACATCAAGCAGAGATGTGCTAGTGGGAATGGCTTTGCACAAATCCAAGCATACTATCAAGAGACTAGTTAGATATGACATTGATGAGGTTATCTCCTATGCACTCATCACTGCTAATGGAGATTTAAAAAATTATCTAGAGACTATGGAGAGTGAGGATCATAATTCATGGATGTAGGCCATGATGGAGGAGATGGAATCACTTGAAAAGAATCAGACATGGCAGCTGGTGGATCTTCCGAAAGGTGCTTGACCTATTGACTCAAAGTGGGTATTCACAAAGAAAGAGGCACCTTCAGAACAATGTGGAGTCAAATTCAAAGCAAGACTGGTAGCAAAGGGATACTCACAAAGGAAAGGGATTGACTACATAGAAATTTTCTCTCCTATGGTACGTCATACATTTATTCAGGTTTTGCTATCACTGGTGGCACAGTACAATATGGAGTTGGAATAGATGGATGTAAAGACAGCCTTCCTTCATGGCACATTAGAGGAAAGGATCTACATAAAGCAGCTAGATGGTTTCATGGAGACTGGATAGGAAGAAAAAGTGTGTTTACTCAAAAGATTTTTGTATGGCTTGAATTAGTCCCCTTGTTAGTGGTATCGAAGATTTGATAGTTTTATTTTAAGCCTGGGTTCAGTAGATGTGAACATGATTGCTATGTCTACATTAAGGATGTAGATGAGGAGGATGCTCTATACCTGCTACTATATATAGATGATATGCTTATAGCCAGTAGAAACATAGAAGCTATAAAAAGACTGAAAAGGATATTATCATCTGAGTTTAAGATGAAGGATCTGGGTCCGACTGAGAAAATCCTTGGAATGAAAATTTGTAGAGATAGGTGCAAAAGAGTACTCCATTTATCACAAGAAAGATATGTCTGAAAAGTTCTGGAGAGATTTGGGATGGAGAAGGCCAAACCTACAGAGACACCATTACCGAGCCATATATCTCTCTTCAAGTTACAAAGCCCTCAGTCTGAAGAGGAGAGAGAATACATAGAAAGGTTTCTTATGTAAATGCTATAGGCAGTATGATGTACACTATGGTGTGCTGTAGATCAGATATAGCACATACAGTGAGCATGGTTAGTAGATACATGGCCAACCCTGGGAAGAAACATTGGAAAGCATTGAAATGGATATTGTGATATTTTCACATAGAACAAGAGATTATGATTTGTTGTTTAGTGGAGAGCCAGGAGAATTTGAAGATGGAGGTTCGAGTCCTCTGAAAGGATTTATAGATGCGAATTATACAAGATATCTTGATATAAGAAGGTTTACTACTGGATACATCTTATACGTATATGGTGGATTGGTGTCTTGGAGATCAATCGTTTAGTCAATTACAGCCTTGTCTACCATAGAGGTTGAGTATATTGGAATAACGGAGGTTGTAAAGGAAGTCCTTTGGCTTAGGAGGTTGATTGTTGAGTTGGAGGTAGAGCAGAGCAAGATTACACTATTCAGTGATAGTCAAAGTGCTCTGTTGTTGGCACAGAACCCAGTCTATTATACACGCACAAAGTATATAGACATGAGGTACCATAGGATCAAAGAGCTGGTAGAGGAAGATAAAGTGGAACTAATGAAGATCCATACTAAGAAGAATGAGTCTGATGCACTCACAAAGGTACTCCTCAGAGATAGTTTTCAGATATGTGTGGAAAGGATGGATTTATTGGGAAGAGATGAGTTCACAAGGATTTGGAAGCACCGAGATGGAGAATGTGAACTCAAAAGTAGTACTCTCAAGTCTTGAAAATATGAGAAGATAGGTCATGAAAAGATGAGAGCAAGCTGAAAGAGAAATCAGATCGGATAGCAAAGTTTAGAAACTAGGTCAGCTCACCCTGAGATTGAGCCGACTAAGTTGGAAACTGGGCTGGCTCAGTCCAGGACTGGGTCGGTTATGTCTCAGAGAAAAATTCAAATAGAAAGCAGTATTTTTGGACTATTCACATGGTACACAACTGGGTTGGCTCAGTCTCAGACTGAGCCGACCTGGTCGTAGGTTAGCTGGCTCGGTCTGAAACTAGGCCAGCTCAATTTTTGCGGGTTTGTTTTGTGTACGTGGGTTGTTTGGATTTTGGAAAGTTTTTTTATTATCTTGGGGCTTGACTCTTTTGTAAAGTATAAATACTGAAAATATGTCAAGGTTGTATATGATGCTGAATTTATTGAATAAAGCTCTTTTCTTCTAAAAAACTCTTGTGCACTCTTTCTCTCTTTACTCTTGAATCCATTATTTTGCTTCTGCATTGATCCTAGTATTGAAAAATATGTTCTAAAGCCAATCATCTAAGTAATAGATGATTGAAATTAGTATATGCATTATCTAATAATAATAGTAATTTAGCTGTTTCATCATAAAAGTTCTATCTTTCTTAAATAAACTCCTAAATTATGATGAAGTCCTTAGAACCACAATCAATAGATAAAGGAAGATTTATCGGATGGTTCTTAAATTATTCATGACCAAATGATAAGTTATTAATAAGGATGATAACTTATCGAGTGTAGGTCGCTGTATGCCATATACATTGGCTGTCCTAGTAACCAAGTGGTGTGGAGACACTGGTATGGCATCCAGGTGAGATGTAGGAGTACATCTGCACTGAATGTGATCAATGTAGTACTCTACTATCAAGAGTAGCTAGCTAAGGCCAATGGGTATAAATGTCCCTCCGACCTAAGATCGCCACGGTGACTTACGAGCAACTCACTATACTTTGATGCTGGACTACCTGTATTTTTAATATAGGTGATGGAAGATTTTTGGGTATAGTCAAGTATTACAGAGTCGGTGTGTGAGTTAAGATGGGATTGACTACTCCTGATTAATTTCAGGAAGAGAATGTCTCACTGTATTTTAATTTAGCAAAACCTAGGCCTAAGTAATCCTCATGAGGTGTCATGGGATATGCAAAATTTTGAGACATAATAGAGATGACTTATATGAGTATTTAACAGCATACTCGAAATTGCCTTGAGCATTATTGATCATAGGGATGAATTATACGGTAACCATGGGGCAGAGTTCTAAGAATGTTGCTTTGCATACATTCGACCTATCCAGATGTTGGAAACCATTATTAGATGGTAACTTTGATTGGTACAGGAATTGGTTTCTATGCTACCGACTTAGATTCGAACCTATGGGGTCACACACATTAGATCTTTTAACATGATCGAATGGTTAATCAACGATTGAGAATCGTTTTGAGGTCAAACATTCAATGCGATTGATGTTTGACCTAATGCAAGTGCTGTAGGAGGATTGATTAGCAATTGGATTGCTAATTTGCTCAATTTGATTGAGCAATTAGGCTGAGATCAAGTCTAATTGAATTAGATTCAATTAAAATTGATTTGGATTTAATTGGGTTAAGTTCAATTGGTTTATTTGATAAGCCAATAGCAAGAAAAAATCAATTCCTAGTTGGACTAGGATTTAAGTGCATCTAATTCCAAATTGACTTTGGATTTAAATCAAAATTAAACATGATTTAATTTGATTTAATTGGGCTCCTAATTGGACTAGGATCACTTTTAATTGGTTGTATTTAATCTAGTTTAAATATGAATTAAACTGGGCTTTGACCTAGTCAAATAGGAGTCCCAGTTGGATTGGGACTCTCTCCCTTTCCTTGTGCCAACAATAGCTCACGCCCAACCTTTAAATTCCAAATTTTTTCTATGTATTTCCATGCCCAAGAAGGCTTTCCACACCTATGTGTCAAATTATTTGGGAGTTTGTTTTGACTTGGTCAAAACAAGAAAGAGTTGGGATTTCTTTCCTTCTTGCAAGAGTCCCCTTTTGATCAAACTCCCTTCTCCCTTGTGTGCCACCTCTACCCATGCCCTCCTTTAGATTTCTACCCTTTTTCCCTTTCTTTTAGGTGTTGGTTTTCTATTTCACATGTCAAAAATCAAGGGAGGGGCGTCCAAGAGTTGGACGCCCCATAGAAGTCCTCCTTTGACTAGGTTTTGACCTAGTTTTGTAATAAAAGGTGGCACCTTTTATAAGATGGTTTAAGGATGTAAAAAATCCTAGAAAAATCATGAAAAATTAGAGGAGAAGGATGAGAATGTGTGGAGGATTTGTGGTACCAATATTCTTGGAGAAGAGCCCTCAATTAAGACATCAAAGGTTGATGTCTTGAAGAGATAAGGTAAGAGAAGATTGTCTTCTTTTATATTTTTTTTTTTTATGTTTCTCTCTTCTTATTTTATTTATGATTTTTATATGATAAAAATCTGAGAGAGAGAGAGAGAGAGAGGAAGGGCTTTAGGAAAGATGGCACCAAGGTCCTTAGAGAAAAGGTCTTCATCTGGACATCAATCATTGATGTCATGAAGGCACAAAGATAAGAGAAGATTATATTCTCTTTGTTTTCTTTTGAGTATCTTCTTCTTCATTATTTTATGTAATTTTTATATGATAAAAATCTGAGAGAGCAAGAGGGAAAGAGGGCATGGAATCTATGCTCCAAGGTATTGGGGCATGGTGATCATTTTTGGACATGATCTGATCATATCCTGATGTGAGAAGAAGAAGAAAAGAAAGTCTTCTCTTAGGATTTCCTTGAGACCCCTTCTTCTCAATTTTATTTATGAGATTTCTATGAGAAAAATCTAAGTGTGTGATATCTACAAATTAGGAGAAAATTTAGAGAAGGTCTCCTTTGATCCTAACATAGAGGTATTTTTAGGATATCAACTGTTGATGTCCTTAAGGAGAAGATTTATCTTCTCCTAAGTTTTTTTTTCTATATGTCTTTTTTTTTCTAATTTATGGGAGATCCAAGGGTTGGATTCCTTCCTCATTTCTCCTCATGTTTTTTATCTCTTGGATTGTCCAAGAGATTCAAAGAACATGTATTTGATTAACCATTAGGAGGGATCAGTGGGAAGCTAGCACTTTGAACGGATCTTCGTTTGATGAACCTTCGATCTGTGTTGTAGGCTTGTGTGGATCACCTATAGAGGTTGAATGCTTGTGTGGCTCTAAAGGCAATAATGGATTCAACCATGGAGTTCTCGATCCATGCAAAGATAAGAGATCTGATCTCTTGGTGACCTAGATGTGATCTAGGGTTAGATCTAGAATTATTCTAGATCTAGGTATTGATATGATCAATACCACTTATGATTAATTTAATTTCAGATTTATATTTGCATCATAACATATTATAGATCCTTGATGTAGGATTTGTAATTTGATTATATGCATGTTGTAGATTAAATAGTTTAATCTATGTCTTCTGCTGCTCTATATTTCGAAAAGTTTTGAAATCTATGCATGAAACCCTGTATGTTTTCCAATAGTGGTATCAGAGCATCTAGATTCTATTATAACATATTTATGAATGCTTTAGATTAAATCTAAAAATTAAAATTAATTAAAAATTGCACATACTGCCATAAGGCCGTCCTGTTGTAAGGTTAACCCCTTATAATGAAAATGTTGTCCTAGTATGTGCTGATCTAAATCAAAATTATGAATTATTTAGATTAAATCTTAAAAAATTTATGATTTAATTTTTTGATTTAAATTTAAGATTTAATAGATATTAAATCTATTTTAGATTATTTAGATTACATCTAAATAATATCAAGATTGCACATACTGCCATAAGGTTGTCCTGCTGTAAGGTTTATCCCTTACAGTGGAAAGGTTGTTTTAGTATGTGCTGATCAGAGAAATCTAAATCATAAATATGTTAGATAAAATTTAAAATAATTTATGATTTATTTTTAAATTTTAAATCTAAATTTAAATAGTTTATGATCTGATTTTGATCATTTAGATGAGATCCATGTGATATGTTTCATGTTTAGATCTAGATCCTTATGTTGCATATGTTGGATATGTAGCTTTTATTTTTGAATCTAGAATGAATATATATGACAAATTTATTTTATAAAATTTTAAATTGCAAACTTGCTTTCTGCAAAATCTTAGATTTGAAATCCTAGGACATGATCTAAATAATGAAACAAATCAAATCTAAAATCATGTATTGAATATGATTTAATATAAATTATTTATAATTTAAAAATATTTTAAATAATAAAATCAAAAACTAGTTCTAAGGTTTCATAAATCCAAACTTTGAACTTAATTGAGAATTAAGTAATTATTTAGGATCTAGATTTGTGACTTGAAGATCCTAAGATAATTTCATAAAACTTGGGTTAAAGGTTAAATGGGTTAGTTTTGATCAGGTCATTAATTGGGTTAGACGTAGGGTTAGATTAAATATGGACTTAGTTAAAAAATTGATCAAACCTAATTAATAGTTAATTAGGATTAGGTCATTTCTATAGATCACTTTAATAGTTGTAGTTGATCAAAATCCATACATCTAACAAATGGATGCTGATCGTGGCTCAGTGGTCAAGCCTGAGTCTTTAGACAGACCAAATCAAAATTGATAAATCAATTGATGTTTAAGATAAGTTTGGCATCCTAGATTGACGGTTTTTAATTGACAGCCTGCTTACCTAGCCATTTCTGATAGTGACTAAGGCAAGCCTTGGCAAATCCTTCCACCGATCTCACTTACCTGGCCAATGTGGTTAATTAAGTTTTTGATTAGGTTGCTCATTGATTCGTGCTAACCCATGTTACATAGAAAATTAGTGAGACTAATTTTATTCAGTAAGACTGATTTAGGTGCCCATGGACCGTAATTAGTCCTATTCCTCATCAGTGATTTACAGAGCCAGTAGGAGGACTTGACTTGGTAAAGTCAATGAGAGCAAATTGATCCATGTCTTTTCTATCCTTAAATCACAAATAATTTAAATCCTCTAAAATTATTAAATCCTTAAAATGACAAAGATATGGGGATAATGGAGTCATAGTCTCCCATTAAGGTGTTTGATAATGGGTTTATTAACTCAATAATCATTGGAGGCCCAAAGGCCTGGTCCTTGTTGACTAATGGAATTATCATCCATCATATGTTGACTTGGATGTGTCTCTCTAATGGTGGTTGGGTTGGCCAACCAAAGTTGGGCCTGATCATTCATTGATTGGATGGGCCAAGTATGGTTATGTTAATGGTTGGACCTAATTGGATTCTTTTCTGAGAAGGCCAAAGCCAACTGATCAGGGCCTAGGGCAAAATTAAAATTACTAAAAATTATTTGATGAAATAATTGATTATGAACCTACCCTTAGATGTACATGGGTGGGCCAACCAAAGTTGGGCTCGTGTGCAGTCTATATGGATTCTAGTACCTACTAGGGAATTAAAGTAATTCCTCGAATTGGAGGTAGAGGTTACAAGTTCGAATAAAATAATGGGAGAACCTTTAGACTAAAGTCCAAGTCTTTAGGCTTAAAATGATTCATATACAATAGGTCATTATTTTCTATTAAGGCTAAATTCTAATTGCTCCTATCACTATTAGATAGTGAAGACTTATGGATCCAACTTCGATAATCAGAATCGAAAGTTGAATATTGGTTCAGCAGTATGAATGGATTCGTATTGGAGTTTCTGAGCCCAGTCAAAATAATTAGTCTAAGGTTAACCTAAATCAGGCATAGTACTTCTAATATCTGAAATAAGATCATAGGAAGAAGATTTGTCTTACTTTCCTTGACCACAACACGCTAAACAAGAGAAAAGAGCAAAAGTTGCTCATTAAAGACGTTATATGATAACACTTTAAAATTTCTCTGTATGTAATTCTACTACCTAGGTATTAGATACCAGTGGTCTTATGCAATTCATTGCAAGGACCTAAGGTAAGTGGAATATACACATCCTAGTTAGATTATGTCATGGATGTCTATGTTTGGCGTTACAGGCTTAGTCATATTGACAAGAATAGGATAAATGTGTTAGCTTGAGAGGAAAACCTCAATATCAATGATTGTGAATCATTGATAGCCTGTGAATCTTGCCTTCTTTGGAAGATGACAAAGTAACCTTTTACTAAAAAAGGTGAAGGAGCCAATAAAGTTCTAAGTCTCATACATAGTGATGTATGTGGACCTTGAACTTAAGTACCAAAGAAAGACATTAAGATTTCATTACAGATGAAATATCTAGGCATGGGTACGTTTAGGATGAATTATTTGAAATATTCAAATGATTCAATAATGAAAAAGAAAAACAAACTGGATAAGGTATTAAAATACTTCGATCAGATCGAGGAGGCAAATACTTATCTAGTGAGTTTGTGACATATTAAAGAGAGAATAGGATTCTCTCTCAGTGGATTCCTTTTCGGAATATAGTGTATCCAAAAGGAGAAATTGAACTTTGTTAGACATGGTTCAATTCACAATAGGGTATACTTGTCTGCCTTTTGCAGGGTTATGCTCTTGTTAATACTTTTTTACTTTGAAAATTTATACCAAGTTAATCTGTTGCATTGACTTCATATGGGATATGGATCGGACATAGACCTAGACTCTCTCACTTTGGGGTTTAGAGTTGATCAGCCTATGTCATATATTTGTACATAGATCAACTTGGATCCTGATTCCACCAAAGTCCAATCTGATGCTTAGCCTAATGCAACTGGTAATCACGAAAGAGCTTCGATCGAAAATTCTTCCTCCAGCGGTCGAACCCCAGCCGAACTTCTTTAGCAGCCGAACTCCTCTAGCGGCCGAACCCCTCCCAAACTCCCTCCAGCAGTCGAATCACAGTCGAACTCCTTCAAATAACCAAATCCTCCAATAGTCGAACTCCTTTCAAACTCCTACAGTGGTCGAACTTCATCCAGACTTCTCCATCAGCTGGACTCCTTTTAGACTTCTCCATCAGTCGAACTCCTCCTAGACTTCTCCTTCGATCGAACTTCTCCATTAGTCGGACTCCTCCCGAACTTCTCCTCTAGTTGGATTCCTCCAAGAGCCGAACTCCTTCTGCACTTCTCCTTCAATCAAATTTCTTCAGGAGTCGAATTCCTTCCAGACTTCTCTTTCAATCGGATTTCTCCAAGAGCCGAACTCCTTTCAGACTTTTTCTTCAATTAGATTCCTTCAGGAGCCAAACTCCTTTCGGACTTCTCTTTTAGTTGGATTCCTCCAGGAGCCGAACTCCTTCTGAACTTCTCCTTCAATCAGATTCCTCTAGGAGTCAAATTTCTTTCGAACTTCTTCTTCAGTTGGATTCCTCCAGGAGCTGAACTCCTTTCGGACTTCTCCTTCAGTCGGGTTCCTCCAGTGGATTACTTTTAGATTTTAGCTAGCATTTCTTTCGGATGATCTCCTCTAGCCGTATTCTCTTTAGAAGTCTGAACTCCTTTGGAATTGATATATGTCAAAGTTCTTCATCAACCAATGTCTGCTTCCTCCGAACTTCGACTATTAAATCTCGACGAACGGACACATCATGATAGGCAACACCTCTCTCTCCATAGCAAATCCCATATGGTCTCGAGCGGCCCACTACCGGATGATTATGGATGTCACTATCAGTCTACTACAGACGATACCTCTCCCTCTTTATAACAAATCCTATGTGGCCCCGAGCGGCCCACTATCGGATGGTTATGGCTGTCACTATCAGTCCGCTATATGCTCCATCTATAAAAAAAATCCTCCAGATATATTTTCTCTAAGTTCTCTTCTTCTTTTTAAAACTCTGCTAAATTCTTTCCTGAGTACTCCATTCCTGTTGGCTAGAAGAACTGATTTGATCATTGGAGGATCCTGTCGGAGCCACCACCATCGATTTCGAATGGAACTTTATTTTGCAGGTCACCGATGGTGACCTCTTCTTTCTCAACTTCAGCTCGATCCGACGTCGACTAAATTCTGCACCAATAGGATTAACGCTAAAAGGAAGGCCTCTATTTTTTAGGTACTCTTATTCTTAAAGGAGTGCTCAATCAATCTTGTGGATCTTGTACTTCAAGGTTCATCTTCATCCTCTTCCTCAATCCTAAGAAATGCCTCCAAAGAAGACGACTGTCCGAAGATCTACCACTTCTGCCATCAGATCTAAGCTAGATCCATCTATTCCTACTCCATTGTCGGTGCTTCAACCTCTACCTCTATCGATGGTCATGGTAGATCCGTAGTAGTTTAACCTGCTGATGCAGTGGGTTCAAAGTCTCACCAAAATAGTGCAGACCATGTGGCAGCCCCCAATGATAGTTCCACCAGGAACCTACCATCGGGATGCCAGAAACTGATCCCAAGGAGGAGCACTTGGGCTAGCATACCCATCACCTCTGGGAAGAAAAAATAGAGAGTAGAGGATCCTCGCTCGGATCATGATTCTTCTTCGAAAGAGATCTTCTCCATCTACAGCCAGAAGCCTTTCAAAATCTACAATCGAGATGACGTCCTCGATCGAAAACTATGAGAGATAGATTGATGGATTGAGAAACTCTGCCACATTACCCCGGCTCACCATGATGACTTCTACCCTGATCCCCCTTTCTCTCTCCAAATTATGCAAGAACTCATTCCACCAAACTTCAAGCTTCCCTAATTTGAAAGTTACAATGGAACCTATGATTTGGTCGATCACCTAGAGGCCTTTCGGACCATGATGCTACTCCATGGTGCACCAGACGCCATCTTATGCCGAGCCTTCCCATCTACCTTAAAGGAAGCAACAAAAAATTGGTACTCGGCATTGAAATCGGATACGATTTTCTTTTTTGATCAGATGAGCTATTAGTTTGTGGCTTATTTTGTTAGAAGCCAGCATCCCCATCAAAGTTTGGATTTTCTGATGAATATCAAGCAGAAGGAGGGGAAATCGATCTGGGCTTATGTCATCCAATTTAATACTGCTACATTGGAGGATTGGAACCTAGATCAGACTATTGCAATGGCCGCACTCAAGGGTAGGCTTCAGAAGAATGATTTATTATTCTTTTTGAAGAAGAAGTACCCTATAAACTTTATCGATCTACTAGCTTGGGTTGAAGGATATGCCTGAGCGGAAGAAGTCTTCAGGTTGAAGGATGAGGAAGCCGTAGAAGAGCGGTGGACAGACGAGTCTGGAGAGAAGATCCGTATTCCAAAATATTGAGCTTAACTCATCTCCAGCCCATAGCATCCAATGCCTAATAGACATGGTTAGCATCTTCTCGGTGCAACTGAGCCACTGTATCCAGCCGAGAACAATCAACACCGGGAAGGGCCCGCACATCTACAATGGTGGAAGACCTCAGACTTAATCTTTTCTTAGGAAGAATTGATTTAGGTCTCATTAAACTAGACTTGGCTTAGTCATAACAATTATGACTAACCTAGTGGCATGGGTTAGCTCGAATTATTGACTACCTCAGATCAGAACTGTGTCAACAGATATGGCCAGGAAAGTGAGACCGGTGGAAGGAATATGCGATTAACTCATACAAGAACGCATTCAGGTCGAGTAGCTTCCAATTAAAAACCAGTCGGTCGTCTGTGCCAAACTTACCTTAGACACCAAATTGTTGAGCCAGAACCAATTGGGTTAGCCTACAATCCAGACTCTAACCTCTGAGCCTAATTAGGTCTTGCTTGATCGTGACTCGATCTTGACCCAGACTTAATCCTATTAGGCTGGTCAATTTAAGCATTGTTGATCCCATCTAACCAACTCTTGATTCGGTTTGATCAACCGCTTAGACCTAATTGAGCTACCCAAGCCCGAACCCAGTATTATGAATATGTCTTAGATCTGAAATTCTCAATTTTAGACCTAATTAATATTCTATAAACTTAATTCTTAATTAAGTAGGGTTCATAAACAAAATATGCACAATAAATCCTAGGGTTTCAGGATCTAGGGTTTTGCAGAAAGTAAGTTTTGGATTTCTGATTAAGGACGAATACGCAGCACCCTACACATCATAAGAACACCCCATCGAATGGGAAGAGAGGGCCTTTAAACCCTTCTTCATTCTTATGACGCGAGATGGCCAAGAGGAACGCCTTAATCAGGAACATTCAATACTACAAAACAATATCAGATCTATATCATATATCTCATATATAAAGTAGATCTAATCATGGCATATTTTGCATACATCTCATGTATCAAATCATGCATGTTTTTAGATCTAAATTATCTCATAATAATCTAAAAAATTAGATTTAAATTGATCTAATCAAAATAAATTCTAATCTAGATAATTATGTAGAACTATTCTACAACTAGTCTAGACATGCATCAATCATATCTCATATGATATTCAAAATATTAAATAATTTTTATTTGCTATTTTTTAGATATTATTATAACACTTATAATATTAAAAAATAGTAAATAAAAAGATCTAAAATATGATTTAATCAGATTAAATCAAAATATGCAAGAATATTCTATAGAACTATTCTATTCTAGAACTAGTCATGCATATCTTCTAATCTTAGATCCGAATTATTTAATTTTAATTTTTTCTGATTTCAGATCTGATCACATCTCATGTGACATCTGAAATTAATTATTTTCTAATTAAAATAAATTTAAAATCAGATCTAAATAATTTAGAACCATGGCTCTGATTCCAGTTGAAGGGAAATCCTGATTTTCCGGTCCAGGTTCGTTCAGATCTGATCAGATCAAGAGATATATTTCAAAAATTTTTCTCTTGATCCCAATTAGATCTTGATATGTTTCAAATCTAATTCTTATTATTTTAATAAAATAAAATTAAAATATAAATTAAATCAAATTTAATTTACCTGATCTGGGTAATCCTATTACCCTTGATGTTCCGTATTGTCTATTGCAGCGGAAAGTTCTGGATCTTAGCCACGCAAGCGCCTGGCCTCTACCGGTATCCACTCGGGTTGGATCTAGAGATCCTCTTCTTCTCTATCATGCCTCCAAAAATTAGATCTGAATCTGATTTGGAGGATCTTCAAAACTCTTTTGAAGATGAGCAGTCATCCTTTGCAGCAACGCAGCCTTCTTGTTTTGATCGCCTTTCTTTGATCTGAATCGCACCAACCAGGGTCCAAAACTCCTTTTGGACATGGAGAGCAAGGGGATAAGAGACTATGGCATGGAGAAGGAGGAGAGAGACAGCCTTGGGGCATGGAGAAACTATGATCTCATCATATCTCTTTATCTCATGCAATCTGAGTTGGATACAGGGTCTTATTTATAGACTAGCTGTGATCCAACTCCTCTTCTTCCCAACCAATGATAACCCTTTGTGAAATCAGATCTAAATCTGATTGGTGGGAAAAGTCCCCTAGATTCCTCCTTAGAGGGCACCTAAGACCAGTCAAAGTTGGTTCTTAGAAGAACTCTAATTGGAATCCAAAACGGAGATGAAGTCCTTATCCAACAAGGACTCCTAGGCGCCTCCAACTTGGGCACACGCCTAGGGTGGCGTGCGCCCTTCTCCTTGCTAGGTTCTGGTAGGGGGATAGGCCCCCACCAGCTCTTCAATAGGTGCATGACATGTGGTCAAAAGTCAAAGTGTCAACGGTCAACGTTTGACCAGTCAAAGGTAGACTTTTGACCAAAGTCAAAGAACAAGAAGTGGCAGGTGACCCAAAATGGCAGGTAGTGTCTTACAAATAAGACAACCTTTTTTGACTTGGACAACCTCCTGTCAGACCATATGAAGGCCTCTGTTTGAGCACAAACTCCTTTGGCTCAGATAGGACAACTTATTTATGATAGCATAAGAAGAACATTAGGTTCAATCGAGTGCTAGCACGATTTCCTTTAACCTAATTGAATCTCATTCAGATCAATTGAACTAGATCAGCTCAATTGATGATCACCAGATTCAAACCCTTGTTTGTGTGACCCAGTTAGGTTCAGTTCTGTATGGTAATGAGATATGTCATGATCTCTATCATCGACATCATCGAAACTCCTTTTGATGGATCAGACTCTTTTGATTCGAACAGCTAGAATGATCGATCATCTAAATCATTCTATTGCTCCCAAAATCCACCAGTGACACCTAGCAGTATATGGTGGCAACCCATCAGAGCTGAATGTGAACCTCTTGGTGCAGCTACCTATGTGATTCAGTTCTTCTATCTTGAGCCCCGATCATATTAGGGTTAAGGTAAACTCATCAAACCCTAGTCTCTGTCATATGATGTAATCATTCGATTCGAGTCCAATGTGAAAATCTAAATAGAAACTCTTTCTATTATTTCACTCTACCATGGCAATGGATTTTTGGACTTGATTCTCATGATCATCATAGGGCTACTCCTCTACCACCGAGGTAGATAGTTCCATCTTGATGCAATCCAATTCCTATAATGAACATGTCATAGCCAACATACACCTCAGGGTTCCATATGGCTAGGAGATCGAGTAATGGTGTAGTCAAACTATAACACCCTCAAGGTGAACTGTCGATGCATCTCAGATCAAAGAACCAAACACACTACTGCAGCATCGAGTCAGTCATTGATGAGAAGGTAGACTCCCTAATGACTACTCGAGGTGGTCACGCTCAGTGCCCTCATTCTCTAACGAGTACCTATACTCTCACTCCGATGTCTCCACACCGTAGACTCAAGACTCATCTACTAAACAGAAGCGATTGTACACCAACCTTCCGGATCAATCACCATCCTCGTGATGATCCTATGGTCAGGAGCAATTTATGAGTTAATAATGATTATTCATGTCTTAAATTTTCAACTCTTGAAAATATGAATTATCATTACCATTAACTCAAAGGATGTATCACAGACACTAAATACACATATGTGATAGAAAATAATCCATTTATTGATTTTAGTCAAAATTATAATTTTTTTCCTAGAAGTGTATTACAAGTGTCAGCCAATTCTGGCTTCTAGGGCACATATATCTAACAACAGCATCCTTGGCTAATCTTCTCTTGCTTCAGACCAACATCTGAGGAATCAACCCAACCGGCCTCTCCTGATGAGCTCCTCGATCTCATCTTGGAGCTGAATGCATTCTTTAGTATTGTGGTCGTAATCATGATGATATAAGTAGTACTTGCTTCGATTGTGCTTGTTTGGTGGAGATCGTAATTCTTCTAGTCTTGGTAGTTGTTTCTTAATTTTCATCAGAACTTGAGTTTTAGGAGCATTAAGGAGGGCATAGTTGTGAAACCTTCTGAGGGGAGAACTTCTTTGCACCCTTCTATCGGAGCTTCTTTGATGACGAGCTCGAGGAGGAGTTCAAGCTCGCTTACGCTCGGAGAGATTCTATAAGCATGGCCGAACTTCATTCAACCCTCTATTAGCGGTGGATCTATT
>QRFJ01000505.1:0-33397 GCA_006176705.1 Cocos nucifera
TGATATTTCTTAATTATTTTTCACTTGGGCGCTGGTCTCTTATATTAGACTAAGCGTGATCCAAGTCATCTTCCTCCCAACCAATCACAACCCTTTATGAAATCAGATCTAAATCTGATTGGGGGATTAGAAGTCCCCTGGATTCCTACTTGGAGAGTGCCTTGGACCAGTCAAATAGGATTCTTAGAAGAACTCTCATTTGGAATCCTAAAGGGAGATGGAGTCCTTGTCCCACAGGGGACTCCATGTCGCCTCTTACTGGGCTCACGCCTCCCTTGGCGTGCGCCCATCTCTTGCAGGTTTGCAGGGGGACAAGCCCCCACCAGCTCTCCATAGGTGCATGACATGTGGTCAAAAGGCAAAGGGTCATTGGTCAACGTTTGACCAGTCAAAGAGAGTTCTGACACAAAGTCAAAGACCAAGAAATAGGCAGGTGACCAAAAATGGCAGGTAATGTCTTACAAATAAGACAACCTATTCTGACTTGGACAACCCAGTCAGACCATAAGAAGACTCTGTTTGAGCACAAACTCCTTTTGGCTCAGACAGACCGACTTATTTATGATAGCAAAAGAAGAACGTAGGTTCAATCGAGTGCTAGCACGATTTCCTTGAACCTAATTGAATCTCATTCAGATCAATTGAACTATATAGTTCAATTGATGATCACCAGATTTCAAAACCCTTGTTTGTGTGACCCAGTTAGGTTCAGTTCTGTATGGTAATGGGATATGTCATGATCTCTATTCATCGACATCATCAAACTCCTTCGATGGATCAGAACTCTTCTGATTCGAAACAGCTAGAATGATCGATCATCTAAAATCATTCTAATTGCTCCCAAAATCCACCAGTGACACCTAGCAGTATTATGGTGGCAACCCATCAGAGCTGAATGCGAACCTCTTGGTGCAGCTACCTGTGTGATTCAGTTCTTCTATCTTGAGCCCCGATCAGATTAGGGTTAAGGTGAACTCGTCAAACCCTAATCTCTGTCATATGATGTAATCATTCGATTCGAGTCCAATGTGAAAATCTAAATAGAAACTCTTTCTATTATTTCACTCTGCCATGGCCATGGGCTTCAGGACTTGATTCTCATGATCTCATAGGGCTACTCCTCTACCACCGAGGTAGATAAGATCCCATCTTCGATGCAGTCCAGTTCCTACAATTAACATGTCACACGCCAACATACACCTCAGGGTTCCATATGGCTAGGAGACCGAGTAATGGTGTAGTCAAAACTATAACACCCTCAAGGTGAACTGCCGATGCATCTCAGTCAAAGAACCAGACACACTATTGCAGCATCGAGTCAGTCATTGACGAGAAGGTAGACCCCTAATGACTACTCGAGGTGTCACGCTCAGTGCCCTCGTTCTCTAACGAGTACCTGTACTCTCACTCCGGTGTCTCCACACCGTAGACTCAAGACTCATCTACTAAGAGAAGCGACGTACACCAACCTTCCGGATCAATTCACCATCCTCGTGATGATCCTATGGTCGGGAGCTATTTATGAGTTAATAATGATTATTCATGTCTTAAATTTTCAACTCTTGAAAATATGAATTATCATTACCATTAACTCAAAGGATGTATCACAGACACTAAATACACATGTGTGATAGAAAATAACCCATTTATTAATTATAGTCAAAATTACAATTTTGCCCCTAGAAGTGTATTACAAGTGTCAGCCAATTCTGGCTTCTAGGGCACATATATCTAACAAATTATTGACCTTCATGAAATCCATTTTGAATCTCATGACTTCTAGCCATTTCTCAAAGTCAGATCTCTACATCGCATCCATATAAGTGATTGGATCCTCATCATTCTCATCGAGTTCGATGGGATCACCATTCTGGATCAAGAATTCATAGTATCTATTTGGATGGCATGGTATTCTACCAAATCACCTTAATGGTGCTGGTTCACTAGGCTTTGGATCTAATCTGATCAAATCCGACTTAGGTTCAACATTCTCTGTTGGACTTTCTATCTGTTGAACTTCATCAAGTTCAATCTTAGAGGCAACAGTTTCTTCACTAAGAAACTCTTTTTCCAAAAAGGTTGTCCTAAGGCTGACGAATATCTTTTGTTTATCAGAATGATAGAAATAGTATCCTTTGGTCTCTTTGGGTTATCCTATGAATGTACACTTGTTAGATCTAGGTCCAAGATTATCTGTAACTAATCGTTTGACATAAGTCGGGCACCCCCAAACTCTAAGATGTGAAAGTGTTGGCTTATGTCCTGTCCATATCTCATATAGAATTTTAACTACAGACTTACTTGAAATCGTATTTAATAGATAACAAGCTGATTCGAGTGCATATCTCTAGAAGAATATCGGCAAGCTAGCAAATTCCATCATGGATCGGATCATGTCTAATAGAGTCTGATTCCTCCTTTCAGACACACCATTATGCTTTGGTGTTTCAGAAGAAGTCCATTAGGAGAGAATCCCATTCTCTCCTAGATATGTGAGAAACTCATCAGAAAGGTATTCTCCACCTCGATAAGATAGAAGAGTTTTAATACTCTTTTCAGTTTATTTTTCTACTTCACTTCGAAATCGTTTGAACATTTCAAAAGAATCCGACTTATGTTTTCATCAGATAGACATATCCTATCTATACTAGAATTAGATAATTATCTGAAAGTGATGAAGTAGACATATCCACCTCTGGCACTTGATGCTCATGGGTCCACATACATCAATATGTATTAGACCTAAGAGCTCATTAGCTCTCTTACCTTTTTCAGTAAAAGATGACTTGGTCATTTTACCAAGAAGACAAGACTCACAGTTTGAAAGTGATTCACAATCATTGACTTCGAGGATTCCCTCTTGAGTCAACCTTTTTATCCTGTTCTTGTTATATGATTAGCTACAGTGCATAAGTAGATATCTGATATTACTTATTAATCTAGGGTGCTTGCTAGTAGAATAGACTACATTAACAAGTTGTGATAACATATATACACCATTGTTTAATTATCCATAGAAAGCAGTAATACCATTCATAATGACATTACAAACTTATTTCTTTATTGAAATTTCATAAATGTTCATGGCCAAAAGGCCTACAGAAATGATATTTAAAAAGAAACTAGGATAGAAATGATAATCACTAAGAACAGTGGTATGAGATTGAAATACAAGTTTCAAAATTTTTAAAGCTAGAACTAAAATTGGTCTTCCATACCCAACATTCAGGAATCATTCGCCTTGCTCGAATCTTCTACTGACCTGTAACCCCTACAATGAATTGCAAATATGGTAAGGGCTATCGATATCCAATATCAGTCAGTAATATCATAAATAGAGAAATTGCAAGGAGTTATCATATAAATACCTTACCCAGCAATAGCTTGCTTCTTTCTCTTCCTGTTTGGATCTAGGGAGGCAATGTACTGAGGACAGTTCTTCTTTCAATGCCCCTGCTTCTTGCAAAAGAAGCATTCAGCTTGACTCTTATCAGGCTTGATCTTCCTGGTTTGGCCTTACACTGATGTCCCAGCCTGAACTTGCACCTTCTTTATTTTCTTCTTCTTGTTCTTCTTTCCTTTCCTAAAGGGTTGAGAACCAGAAGATGAACCTCCCACTAAGTTCACCAACTCTTTATGGAGCTGGTGATCCTTCTCAAAGTTCTAAAGTAACCCCAGTAAGCTATGGTAGTTTACTTCAGGCTTTGTTATTCTATAATGAGTAAGGAAAGGGAGATAGGATTTTGGCAGCGAGTTTAGTATTGCATCTTTTCCAAGTTGTTCATGCAAGGGAAAGCCGAGTTTGCTCAAGTGCTCTATTAGCTCGATCATGTATAGTACATGATTAGTGACAGAGGCTCTATCCCGCATTTTGGCGTTGAAGATGGTGCAACTAGTCTTGTGCCTCTTAACATCATCGGGTGTGCCAAAAGAATCCTCCAACACTTGGAGCATTTGATTTGGCTGAGCAATCTCAAACCCGCGACTGAACTCATCGCTCATCATAGCTAACATAATACAGTGCACCGTGGTTCGATCACTGAGCCACTTTTGATAACTATTCCACATACATTGGCAGCTAGCTTCTCAGGTATAGGATCCATCAGCACATATAGGATCCGTTCATGCTTCAGGACAGTCTTCAACTTTTGGTACCAGCTACCAAAGTTGGGTCCCACCAACTTATCATTGTCCAATAATGACCGAAGCAATAGAGAAGTGGCCATGTCTGCATAAAGAAAAACCAAAATCTAATTAGTAATAGATTCATTAAACCTAAAGATTTAAACTTTAATCAAAAGGTTTCTCCTACTATTTTATTCGAATTGGTAGCCTCTACCTCTAATTCGAGAAATTACCCTAATTCTTTAGTGGGTACTAGAATATACATAGACTGCACACGAGCTCAACTTTGGTTGGCCAATCTATGTACATCTAAGGATAGGTTCATAATCAATTATTTCTCCAAATAATTTTTAGTAATTAAATTTTGCCCCAGTCCCTGATCAGTTGGCTTTGGCCTTCTCAGAAAAGGATCTAGTTAGGTCCAACCATTAACATGACCATACTTGGCCCATCTAACTAATGAATGATCAGGCCTAACTTTGGTTAGCCCACCCGACCACCATTTAGAAAGATGTATCAAAGAGATCATATAATGAATGATAATTCCATCAACCGATAAGCACCAGGCTTTTAGGCCTCCAATGATTATCCAACTGATGGATCCATTATCATCCACTTTAATGGGAGGCTATGATTTAGTTATCATATAACTATTTCATTTTAGGGATCTAATAATTTTAGAGGATTTATTTATAGAAGTGAATAGGTTAGATTAACCAGCTTGTCATGATCATCCCACTAGCTTCACCAAGTCAGCTTAAGGGAGACTACTAACAAGCTGGTCTAGGAGCACCTAAATTAATCTTATTGATTTACCTAGCTGACATGGGTCAGCTCGAATAGTTAAGTGATTCAATCAAAACATAATCTCACCAAAAGACCAGGTAAGTTCAATCGGTGGGAGGGTCTGCCAAAGCTTATCTTAGATACTATCAGAAATGGCCAGGTAAATGGGTTGCCAATTAAAAACCACTGATCTGATTTACCTTAGACACCAACTGATTTAGTTAGTTTCAATTAGATCAACCTAACAATTCATGCTAGACCGCATAGCCAAGAATCAAGTCCATCTTGGGTCTTGTTAAAGATATGGACTTGACCAACTACAACTATTGTAATTGATCTAGAGAATCCTTGATCTAATCTAAGACAACAATTGATTAGATTTAGTCAATTCTCTAATTAAGTCCATTCTTTAATCTAACCCTAGGTCTAACCCAATTAATGGACCTAATCCCCACTAACCCATTTAACCCAATGTGTTATGATTTGTGTCTTAGGATCTTTAATTCATAATCCTAGATCCTAATCAATCAACTTCTTAATTGTCAATTAAGTTTTAGGTTGAGGGTTGGGGTTCGACTTTCCAAAAATAACTTTTATATTTGTAAAATATTTTTACAACACGATTCTATCAATCAAGTTGTATATTTGATTCATAATCAATATACAAGTAAAATAAATATAAAACTACTTTAGATCTAATTTAAATAGGTTCATGTAATTGAAATAGTTTCAATAATAATCAATTATAAATCTTCCTAGATCAAATCTAACATATTTATGATGATTAAAATTAGATTAAAATATTTTTAATCAGATCATAAAATTTCTTAGATCTAATCTAAAATTTTATGATCAATATTTTATATCAGCACGTACTAGGACAACCTATTCACTGTAAGGGATAAATCTTACAATAGGACAATCTTATAACGGTCCGTACAATCTAAAATTTTTTATTTTAAGATCTAAAATTATTTTAAATCGATTAAATTATAAATAAAATTAGATCAAATCTAATAAATTTATGATTAGAGTCAGATCATCACAAACTAGGACAACCTTTTCACTGTAAGGGATAAACCTTACAGCAGGACAACCTTATGGTAGTTCGTGAGATCTAAATTTTTTTAATTTTAGATTTTATAATTAGATTATAAATTAGATCTAATCTAAGAAATAATCTAAACATACATAAAAATCATATAAGAAGAACCTAGGCTCTGATACCAATTGAAGGAACCAGATCTAGAATTTTATGGGTAGATCTTGAAACTTTTACAAGATCATGTAGCAAAAGACTTAAATAAATATATAAATATCTAGATCTTAGATCTATTACATGATAAAGGCATGATATTAAATCAAAAATTAAAAATACAAAGGAGAAGGAAAGGTTGATCACATCAACCTAGATCTATACTACATCTAATGCAGGTATGAAATCAACAGATCAGATCTATTACCTATGCAAGTTAGATGATCTAACTTAGTGATCCAGGCTTAAGAATGAAGTCACTAGCCACACACATGTCCAACCTCTAGGAGTCATCTACATGAGCCTACGAACATGATCTGAGATCCTGATGCAGGAAATCAGAATAGCATGCTAGTACTGTGCTGATCTCTCTTCGACGGTTGATCCGATGCTCCCTTCTTCAAAATATGGACTCTCCAAAATATGAGAAGAAAGAGGAGAGTTTTCTAATCTTATACTCTCTCATAAAAAACTCAAAAAGAGGAGGAGAGATGAGGAATAAAATAGCCCTAGAAGAAGACCCTCTTCTTCTTCTCTTTTCTTTCACCTAGACACCTAGTTTTATACCTATGGAATCCCCATGCCCAAAAACCCTCTTCCTATAATTTTTGCACACCCTAAACCTCTCCTAAGTATTTGTATTTCATAAAAAATTAGGCTAAAATTTATCCAAAATTTATAGAAAAAGAAGAATCCTTGTCTAAGTCAAAAACTAGACAAGGTAGGACTAGATTTGGCAAGTGGTTGGGGCGCCGAACTCTTGGGTGCCCCTCTAATTATTTTTGGTAAATCTAGCAAGGAGAGGTGCACAAAAAACATCTCACTCACGTGGAATTAGGGAGAAAAAATAGGAGATGGGCGGCACACATGGAAGGAGATGTTTTGGTTTATAAGGATTCTATCTTATAGAATCCTAAATCAAAACTAACTTCCTCTTAGACTTGGTCAACCACCAAATAACTATATGAGAATAAGAGGGAGAGAAGGGGCATGTGTGAAGACCAGAGAGAGACTCTCTATCACACAAAAAGAGAGGGCATGGGGCATGGAGGGCTAAGGTGGCGTAAGGTGGAATCCTAGTCTCACTAGGATTCCATCTATGACTTGGTCAAACATGGTTTCTCAAATCAAATTAAATCAAAACTAAATCAACTAAATTAAATTAGATTCTAATCTAATTAAAAACTTAATTAAATTATGTAAAATTAAATTTAGTTCTAATTTAATTTTTTAATCAAATTAAAAAATTGGATTGACCCGAGTCCTAGTTAGACTAGGACTAGTTCTTCCTTGCACTTGGCTTATGCAATAAATCAATTGGCTTGATCCAATCAAGCCTAAACCAAATCTAATTAAATTATTTTTAATTAAACTTAAGCTCAACCCTCTAGCTTAATCAAATTAAGTCAATTAATAATCTAATTACTAATCGATCCTCCTGCAATACTTGCACTAGGTTAAACACCAATTGTATTGATTGTTTAACCCTAAAATGATTCTAAGTCGCTGATCAACCATCCGATCAAAATATGAACTCTAATGTGTGTGACCTCATAGGTCCAAACCTAAGTTGGTAGCATAGAAATAAATTTTTATACCAATCAAAGTGGCCATCTAGCAATGATACCCGATGGTTGGATAGATCGAAAGGTGTAGAACACCATCCTTAGAACCCATGCGAATATAGTTTCCATATAATTCATCTCCTTGACCACAATGCTTGTAGGATACCTCAGAGTTCAACTGTCAACTATGATCAGATTGTCCACATTGTATTTTAAAATATCAAATTCATCTGATGGATTATCCTAGCCAAGGTTTTGCTATATTGAAATACAATGATACATTCTTCTCCAACTCTTGAAGTGGTCAATTCCATCTTGATCACACTCCGACTTTGCAAGTACTTGACTGTGCCCAGGAGCCTTTTATTGCTGAATTAGAAATTTAGTTAGTTTGGTACCAAAGCATAGTGAGTTGCTTGCAAGTCACTGAGGTGATCTCAGGTTTAAGAAAAACTTATACCTATATCCCATCAAAGACATTCTCGATAGCAGAATGCTCTAGAGTTGGTCACATTCAATGATGATGTACCCATACATCTCACCTATATGCCATACCAATGTCTCTACACTCCTTGGTTAAAAGGATAACCAACCTATATAGCATATAGCGACCTATGCTCGATAGACGCTGTCGTCCTAATTAACAGCCTATCATTTGATCATGAACAAATTTAAGGACTAATTGATAAATCCTCTTTTTATCAAAACTAAATAGTCCTAAGAACTTCATCATAATAATGGAGTTCATTGAAAGATGTAAATTTATGATAAAAAAAGGATGCTAATTTTTTTATTAATTAATTAATCAATTATAATATCTCAACCGTCAATAGGTTGACGATTGACTTTGGGACATAATTCTCAATAGGGGGTCCAGCCTCACCATCATCACTGGAAGGGAGGAGGTCTAGCCTCATCGATGAGGGAGATCGAGAGAGTGAGAGAGGGAGGGAGGGATTTGGCCTCACCGCTATCATTGGCAAGGGAGATTGAGAGAGGGAGAGAGGAAGATCAAGAGAGGGAGAGAGGGATTGGGGAGGGGGTCTGGCCTCGCCGATGATGGAGATTGAGTGAGAGATGAGCAGTCGAAAAGATGAGGGGAGGGTAGAGATAGCCAAGAATAGGGAATGGCATGCAGTCGAGCTGGCTCAGATACGCAGTCGAGCCGGCTCGGGCCATGATTGAGTCAGTTGGGGGAGGATCCAAGCCGGATGTCTCAGGCATGGAGCCAGCTATCTTAGGCACGGAGTCGACTGGACTTCTGAGCGAGCTGGCTTAATGGATGCAAATAGAATTTGATATGTCTTTATAAGGTTCCACCTTTAAGTCCGAAGATGCCACCATCATCTACTTCATTCTTCTTTCAGGTTTCTGGATTAAGACTCAGGTTTGCATAAGAGATCGGATCTACGACTATTGCTCATCCTTAATTATTTATGAATGTCATTCATGTTGTAAAATTTATTGGATAATATTTTTTGGATGTTTATGTCTTATTTCTTTTTTTATTGCATTGCATAACAATAGACCCATCAATTGATTAGTGTACATAATCTCTGGCATCCGTACAATTATATATAATTATATGGATGAGAGAATTATGTATAATGATCAATTGATTGTCCAATTTAGATAGTTTAAAAATTATGGATAATTCTATAGGTAGTTGCAGTAATCAAACGACATGCAAAGAATTCTGAATGAAATTTTGGATAATATTTTTCTTTTATTCTTTCTACATGGAAGAACTAAGAAAAAATGCTCCAAAATTTTATTTGATTTCTGTTGCATATCATTTGATTATTGTATTGAACCTATAGAATTAATGCAATTTCTAATGGGATAGGACCTATCTTTATCTATTAGTTGGTGATAGGATGCATTTATTGCTTGTCTGAAAATGATATTTAATATGAGTTTCATACATGAATTAATGCATGCCGATAGGCCATGCCATGCCGTGGGCTGTGCCGTGCTGGTAGGTCGTGCCGTGTCTTGGGCTGTGCCATGCCGGTAGGCCATGCCGTGCCTTAGGCCATACCATGTCGGTAGGTTGTGTCATATCGTGCCATATCGATGGACTATGCTTTGGACCGTGCCATGCTAGTAGGTAGTGCCGTGCCTTGGATCATGCCATGTCAGTAGGTTGTGCCATGCCATGCTGTATCGGTAGGCCATGCCATGCTGTGTCGTGCCGACCGCTACAAGAAGCCCCAGTCGCTAAGAGAATTCCTGTCTTATTGCTTTTGTTTATTGCATTGCATAGCAATAGACCTGTCAATTGATTAGTGTACATAATCTTCGATATCCATATATTTATATATAATTGTATGGATGGTACCTAGGCATATCTTTGATTATTGTTCAATATGTTATATTGGTTAATGTTCATTAATTATAGGTCATGATGGCACCGAAATTCTATCTAGTTTTCATTCTTACCTCTTGATGGATTACGCGGAGTTCCGCATCTAAGGAGCAGTCGGAGCATACTCCATCCACCTTTGCATCGACTACTTAAGGACCTCCATCGTCGGCATCTACTCCACCGATGGCATCTACTCCACCATCATCTGAGCCTCTACCATCATCCACATCTCCGACACATGCTACTCCACCGACATCTAAGTTTATATTTTTATTATATTATTTATTTATTTTTTATATAATATTTGTATACTTATATATTTGTATAATATATTTTCATTATAGGTGCATCATCCAGTCAGATATTTCATAGTCCCATATGTATAGCGCATGTGTGAAAACGCCAGCATCAGGTGATGGTGCAGTATGATGTGGAGGAGGGGCCAGTAGGAGAGACTGTACGGAAGATGCATTTCTTTTTTGGAGTGCTTGTGAGATGGTCAGACATTATTCTCGTAGAGCCTAGAGACTGGTGATTGATGGATGATGCTATCAGAGATCGGATGTGGAAGGAGATTTGGATAAGTGCATCTTAATTATATTTATGTATTTTACATATTTACACTATGTTTGATTAGAATAATTTTATAATTGACTTTTGATAATTTTGTGTAGTGGAGGTATGATTTTTCTGATCACGAAAGGGCTCAAGATGCCCGACTGAAGAAGTTCAGAGAGTTGTATTGAGGCTACAAGGTCAAGCTCCATAGAGGATGGCTCGAGCGCTGATGGGACACTCCAGAAGAGCTTATTTCTTAGATATAGGACTGTCCTTCGAGTCAGTAGGAGAGGATGGTTACATATTGGAGGAGCCAGGAGTTTGAAGTAAAATTACTAACTTTTAAATTTTTTAATATGCTTAAAGTTATATTTAAATATTTTTTAAATATTTATTATTTATTTAAATATTTGTTAGGCTACCTCCCATTAGAATTGGAAGAATCGGGCAGTCTAGGAGTATACGCACACTCTCGACCATGAGTCTATGGCCAGTTGTGTGCATAGAGAGGTAATGAATTCTAAGTTAAACTAAATAAATTAAATTAATATTTTTTTTTATATTTTTGATAAACTGATCCATTGTTATAGCTGATGAGAGATGGAGTGATGCCCAGCCATAGTGAGATCTTTCGATCTAGTCGTATGGACAAGAAGGGCAGGTCGATGAATGCCGCGATTGAAAAGATTTTTGTAAGTATTAAATATATTAGTATATATGATTAGTATTATAGCATTTATTATAAAATTTTATTTGAATTTATAATTATAGGATCAGTTAGATGTGCTCGCGAGCGAGGGCCCGGATACCTTTGGCCCCTATGACGATCTATGTCAGATCTTGGGGCCTGAGCACTCTGGGAGGATCTGATGTAGGCCCAGACATATTTCAATTAGCTATTGGTCTGAGGCGAGCATCTCTTCATAGGCTTCTAGTGTTGTCAATCGGGAGGAGCTTGAGGAGGCATTGGCATGGGCAGATCATGCTGTGATGCGGGCAGATCAGACTGAGGAGTATGCATCTCATTTGGAGTGTATCGTGAGAGACATGGTGTTAACGCTCAGCGCGTATTTTGAAGGTGCTTTTATGGACTTTGAGGATATCTTGGCCCGCATTCCAGCTCCTCTAGCTCCAACTCCAGCTCTAGTTCTAGCTCCAGCTCTGGCTCCAACTCGTGTTCCATCTCCTAGTGACAATGATGATGTAGATTTAGAAAACTTTTGATGTATTTTTTCTAAAAATATTATAATAAATTTTATTCGATAATAAAATTTTAGCATTTTAAAAATATTTTTATGTTTATAATATTTTTTATATTATATATCTCTACATTTATCAGATAAAATATATAAAAAATTAAAAAAAAATATTTTTTAATTATTCAGAAGCTACGACAGTCATTTTATAATCGCTATCATAAACGTGCCAACCGCTGCCATAGGTAATGTATCAATCATTGGATTAGACTTATGGCAGCAGTTACATAACCGCTGCCATAGACAGTCTATGACAGCGGTTTTATAACCACTGCCATAGATAAGCCTATAGCAGCGGTTTAGGAATTACTGCAATAGGCACTCTATGGCAGCAATTTTCAAAACCACTGCAACAACCATTGCTATAGACCTACAATGATGGCTGCAGTGGCAGCGGTTAGCTAACTGCTACCATAGCCTATAGCAATGGTTTTTTGGGCTATGACAGTGATTTTTTAGGCTATGGTAGTGGTTACAAATTGCTTCCATAGTCCTATTTTGTAGTAGTAGTCATATAGATCTTTTCCTCAAGATTATCATTAAGAAAAGTGGTCTTAACGTCTATATGCCAAATTTCATAATCATAGCATACTGCTATAGCAAGTAAAATTTTTATAGACTTTAGCATAGCCACTGATGAAAAGATTTCATCATAATCAATTCCTTGTTTCTGTTTGAAACCTTTGGCCACCAACCTAGCCTTGTAGGATTTAATTTGGCCATCTGCTCTGATCTTCTTCTTGAAGACCCACTTCCTCCCTATAGGGCTTATACCTTCTGGTGCATCAATCAAAGTCCAAACTTGGTTGGAATACATAGAGTCCATGACAGATTTCATTACTTCTAGCCACTTGTTAGAGTCTTTACTCATGATGGCTTCAAAATAGGTCAATGGATCATCATCTTGAATGATATTTGCCTCATTATTATTCTCTATGACAAAATCATATCTTAGAGGTGCATGACGTACTCTCTCTGACCTACGAGAAGGAGGTGTATATAGTGGATGTACCTCATCCTTGGATATTTCTGGTTGAGTACTATTATTAGATATTTTTGGATCAGTTTGTAGGTCCTGAATTTTCTTAAGTTTAATATTTCTCCCACTGCCTCCTTCTTGGATGAATTCCTTCTCCAAGAATATGGCATGCCTACTAACAATTATATTTTTATTTAGTAGGGTGGTAGAAATAATATCCTATAGTTTTCTTTGGATATCCCACAAACATATATTTGTCTAACCTTGCACTTAGCTTATGCCCAAAAATATTTCTGACATAAGCAGGACAACCCCATATCTTAAGATGCTTAAGATTAGGCTTTCTTCCATTCCATATCTCATATGGAGTGCTAGGTACAGACATAAAAGGCACTCTGTTAAGAATATATGTGGCTATTTCTAGGGCATACCTCTAAAAGGATATTGGAAGATCAGCATAGCATATCATGGATTGTACCATTTCCATAAATGTACAATTCTTCCTTTTTATTATATCATTTAATTATGGCATATAAGGAGGTGTCTATTCAGAGAGAATCTCTTTTTCTTAATATGATCAAGAAACTCACTGGATAAGTATTCGCCACCATGATCAGATTGAAGGACTTTAACACATTTTTTAGTTTGATTTTTGACCATGTTTTGATATTCCTTAAACTTATCAAAAGCCTCAAACTTATGTTTCATAAGATACACACATCCATATCTTGATAAGTCATCAGTAAATATGATAAAATAGGAATATTCTCCTCTAGCTTGAGTTGTCATTGGCCCACATACATCTGAATGTACTAAGATCAATAACTCATTTGCCCTTTCTTCATGTCTTGAAAATGGAGACTTGATCATTTTCCCCATGCGACAAGATTCACAAGTCCCATATGATTCATAATTATAGGGTTCAAAGAATTTTTCTTTGTATAACTTGTTAATTCTTGACACTCTAATATGACCGAGATGACAATGCCAGAGAAATGGTATATTAATATCTTCTCTCTTTCTCTTCATATTTTTATCAATATGAAGTATGTTTTTATTAAGTGATAAAATTAGAAGATCATTATTAAAATGCTCATTTCAAATAAATTCATTTTCATGATAAATAGAGCAACGTGTGCTCATAAATTTTATTTGATAATTATTTTACAATAAGAGGGGTATAGATACAATATTTCTTATTACATTGGGTATATAACAACATTTTTTTAATTTGAGAGTTCTTTCGATCGGCAGCTCCAGTAGGTAACTCCCTACAGCTTCTGCAGAGATAGTTTCTCCACTAGCACCAAATAGCTTGAACTCATCTTTCTTCAGCCCTTTGATTCTTTGTAGCCCCTGTAAAGAATTACAGATATGAGAACCACATACGGTATCCAATATCCATAAATTACTGGTTGAAGTACTTAATGAAAATGTTGTGTGTATCATGTATATACCCTTTTGTGCTGCATTTTTTTTTATTTTTGCAAGATAACTCTTGCAATTCTTCTTCTAATGTCCCATCTTGCTGCAGTGATAACAAGTCATGTCTGTAGGGATATTCTTTGCCTATTTCTTGAAGGTGTTTTTTCTAGGGTTCAACTTATTTTTCTTCTTTGAATCCTTCCTACCAATCTTTTTCTTATCCGCCAATAGAAGTGGATCTTTCTCTCCCTTAATATGATTTTCTACTACTTTTAACATATTTAGTAGCTCGATAGGGTAGTATCCAATTTGTTCATGTGATAATTCACAACAAACTAAGAGATGGAGTCTGGGAGAGACTGCAGTATGAGATCCTGATTGAGCTCTGCATCCATAGTGAAACCTAATTGACCCAATCTAGTGATTAAGTCAATCAGTTTCAATACATGATTTTGAATTGAAGTTTCCTCAGCCATATGAGCCCAGAATAACTGCTTAGATAATTCATACCTAGCAGTCTGGCTCTGTTCTCCATAAAGCTCCTTTAGATTGAGCAATATGAAGGAAGCATCCATACTTTCGTGTTGCCTTTGTAATTTATTACTCATGAAGGCCAACATGATGCACTTGACAGTCATACTGTCATTTTGCTACATCTTATATGTGAACTTCTCCTCCTTTGAAGCATCTTCTTTGATCGACCCTAGGTCAGGATTATCCAGAATATATGATAGCTTCTCTTGTGCAAGCACTATACATAAGTTTCTCAATCAGTCTACGTAATTAGGACCAGTCAATTTATTTATATCAAAAATGCATCATAGTGAGAGTGAAGATGCCATTTTGCAGATATTTTAATCTATATGAAATAAGAACACTAATATAAGTAGACCACTCAAGATGACATATATAACTAGATGAGATCTTTTATTCTAGTTATTTCTTCCACCATTTTACCATATACCATCACCCTCCCTATGGTGCATGAGAAAATCATAATCCGATTTCTTAGTGGGGTTGAGATCCTTATCCCTTAAGAAAGTCTTGTAGATAGTACAACAAACTTCAATAAGTTCAAAGGTAGAAAAAACTATCCAATTGTTTCTCCATGCAACTCTCAATATAACTTTCCTCTAAAATATTTATAGTCTTGTGAATAGCACAACAAACTATAATATTTTAGTTAAATCAAATCCTTTATTTTTGTATATATTTGAAATTAATATTGCTCTTATGGATAGCGCAACAAAGCAATAATAAATCAAATATACCATAAGCATTTTAATTGCACCAAGATATTATTATATTAATCCTCAAGGTAAGCCGCATGGATAGCACAACAAACTTACTATGGTTCATAAAATAATAATTATCTTAGCATGAAGGAAGGCATTCTATAGTATTTTTGATTAATATGCATTTCCAATTCAAGATTTCAATTTAATCAAATTGGCCAAGTAAGTGAAAGAGAGGTGGGAGGCCCCCCATTCTTGCTTTACACACCAATAAAAATTGGCCAGGTAAGTAACCGACCTAGTTACTAAACCACGTTCTCTTTATCTTTCTAGAACTACTTTTCTAGACACCAATTGACCAATTTCTATCAAGAATAGATTGTATTTTTATTTTACAACACTATGACTTAATATAATTTTTAAGAGGGCTTTAAAGATCTCATGCACATCCTAAAACCTTTAATACATGAGTCTTCATGCTATGGAATGTGAAACATTAAAAATATTCATCATTCTAGAGGAGAACCTTACAGCATAACGGATAAGTGGCGATTATGCTATGGCAACCTTATAATCAAAATGATGAATAAGTGCGTCATATATCATAATATCTTATCTAAGATATTATATCAAGATACATAGTTAAAATCATATAGCAAAACAAAAAGCATTAGCATGTATATTCATAATGTCATACATCATCCTTATCATAAGACATATGCACCAATTATATCATAATTAAAAGTACTAATGTATATGATTGAACCATCCAAGGTGTGGCTCTGATACCACTATTGGGTTTGATCGATACAATGGAAGCAATTGATTTCAAAAATTTTGTCAATGAACCCTAAACCGTAAGACTGACCTTGATGTAATTCAATCAAATACATGCATAAAGTATATAATTAAATATCATACCTTTAATATTCTAATTTGGTGATGATATATTTTCACGAGGCACCCACGTATTCGCCCTCCAATGGTAATCGACACAGAAATTAAAATCAAGAATAATTCCTTTTGAACCCTTGCTTGCTTAATTCTGATATAGAATTTTTTGGCCTTCCTCCTTCCTTCTTCTCTCTAATTTATTCTCTCTTATTTTCTCTCTTAGCTCTCTTAAATAATCTTCTTAACCCTTATCTTAATTAAGACTGCTTGTATTGGATAAGATCTTGTCTAAAGGAAGACTCCTTGTCTTACCAATATCTTATCTAAAAGAAAGAGAAGAAGAAAATTAAGACATGCTTATGAATTGGAATGCCCGACACCTTCCATCTATATCCTATTTATAGTTTCAGATGGGATGCCAATCACATCTATTCTCAAGCCTTTATCAGCCATCCAAAAGAATTATCAAAAGGCTTGATAAGTCCCTTAAAGCAGAATGAGTCTTGAAGGCACGTAAAAACTAATTTTTGCCTCTGAAATATTGCATATATGTCGTCTCCACATTACTTTTGAATTTCATTTGATTTATTCTAAATTTTTATTTTGAAAATCCTTCTAATATGGCATGGATAAGGGAGAGAGAGTCCTAGAGTAGGCACCTATTGGAGTGCCTTCAAGCAGAAGGACTCTTAAGCGCCTAAAACTCAACCTACGTGACTCTTCACATAGTTTTCCCTGGAGAATTAAATCCTGCACCCACAAACATTGACCAGTCAATAATTGTAGGCACCAATCATGAGAGATAATCCCAAGAAGATGTGGACTTGGTCAATTCCCTAAAGGAGAAGGACTCTAGGTCCTTTTGTGCGCCAACATTTGTTCATATGCCATACAAGGTGGCATCAACCATAAGAGAGAGTCCTAGGCCCCTTGGTCTCTTCCAAGATGAGTCCTAATTAAATCCAAATAATGCCAAGTGACAAATATCTAATGGCCAACCCTTTTTGACTTAACCAAAATTTAGATTAAAATAAAATTGGTTAGCCAAAAGTGCAAGGATTCGAGCCAAAACTGATTTGGCAAGGAATTAAGTTAGCCAACATGTGCTAGCATGCCAATTAGCTAACCAATTAGGATCCAATGATCCTAAAATTAATTCTTAACTAATTTATTTATGTGTGTGACCCATTGGATTCTAAATCTAGTCAGTAGTAGGCCCAGGTGCATTTTAATCTAATCCGATTGGACATAATTTTAATCGATTAGGGTTAATGTTGACCCGATTTCACCAATTAGAAGAACCATCTCATTAAGGATCGGATTAATCTTATTAATTCAATCAAAACCCATAAGTCAAGATTGACATCTAGCAATGTATCATGACTACCCAAAAGATGTGAAATTTAGTGAAAATATCAAATATACCCTTTAGTGGCAAGTACCCATGCAATTTAATCCTTCGATCATCCTGCATCCCGAATATGTTTATGAGCATGGATAAATATCAAAATCAAATGCATATTTATGTTAATTCTCCATTAATCAATGATAACACTAATGAATGATTAGAAGCCCTATCTAACCTTCATTCTGCTTTGGCTAAAGTCTTATTGAGTTATCAATAGATGAGAATATATAGGATGTCATCTCCTCTTACTAGGAGTGATCGATTTCTTGTTAACCTACTCATAACCTTCGTACACACTTGACCATATCCAGAACACCCCATCCATGACTTAATATCATGATTGAATATGAACCAAAAATATGGGCTTATGTACATAAGGTACCATGGTGATCTCAAGTCTAAGGATCACTTGCATAACTCCCACTTAGAGAACCATCTTTTGACATACAAGTAAGGTTCCATAAGATGTTCTCTTTAGCAAGTCAATTCAGTGAACTCATTACTTAATGAGCACCCACATCCTTCTATTAGTATCATCATACAAGTGGCTTGTGAGATCCACCACCCTCTCCATCGATCATATATAGGATATGCCAGTCTATTAGGAACATTGATCCCCGACTCAATGTTCCTTCGACCAGGAATATTCAAGATTAGGATTTTAGGATTTTAGATTTCATAGGCATGACTCATTCATGTCCCCTAAAATCATTATCCTAATCTTTGGGTTCATTATAATCTTTAAATATAAAAGGTGCATCTAGAATGATGAATCAAATGTCCCAATTTTATTAATATCAAAACAAATATCATTACATGAGTTGGGGATTTAATAGAAAAATTCCATCACACCACATATGTGATTGGCTTGTAGGGCACTTATTCTTTCAGGAGGGTCCTGGTGGAGCCACCAACGTTCAGTTTGGACTTTGCCTTACAGGTCTCATCGGCAATCTCGTCTTCGTCAGCTCCCACAAACTTCGATGTCCAACCATTTTTTGCACCAACACTTTTTAATCCTACTATAATTTACTTTTCAATTAGTTAGATTATCTAAATTAGTTTAAATAAAATCTAACATAATTAATCTAATTAACTTAATTAAAATCTATTTTTTTATTTTTCTTACTTTACATAACCTAATATAAAAAAAAAAATAAACACACCTCATAACACTTAATTAATATAGAGAAACCAATATAAATCATAAAAAAATATTTAACATATTTAGACACTTTGTTTTGTTTTCATTGCATATCCATAATATACTTTAAGGATACAACCCATTAAATAAGATAAGATGGAGATTTGATCACTTTTCCTTAGCCCATAAATCACCATCTTTCATATTGCATTGATCTAGATCTTAAATTAATATCAATTAGACATTAGCCCTTGAAAAAATTCAAGCTCATTAGGACAAGGAATCCTAAGAGTTGGACCGAATTAGGGTTAGCCAGTTTGATTGGTGTCTAAGACAAGTGATTCAGGAACTGCATCCCGAAGGAAGGTGGTTACTTAATTGATTTCATTAGCTCATCTAGCCAAGACAATTAGTATCTAGGAAAAGCAAGAGGGACTTCCACCGATCTTATACTTATCTGACCAGTTGAGTGGCTGATTCTTTACTTGAAGGGCTTGAAGGTGACCTTGATAGTTAGGAGCTGTCTAAATCTAGATTAATCTTAGGATAGAGAGTCCATGCTTGTTTAACTTTATTAAAATTAACAACAAATATTAATAAATTTTTTGCATCTATCATCCTTAGATCTAGGATCCTTTAGGCTCTTATCTTTAGAATTCTCTCTCCTCATTTCTTTTCTTATTTTTTAAAATAAGATAGAATAAAATAAATAACAATCAGAGATAGATTTTTATGCTGAGCTATTCAGTAGAGTAGATCAACTAGAAACCATTAGAAACTCTTTCTATCCATCTTTTCTTCCTGCACAATAAGTTTGTGCAATATATTCGAGCCCCCCTCACTATTCAAGTGAATGCCCACACCAATTTTCTAAGCATATATATGAGCAAGGTTATCAAGATCAAACCCAAATGGCTTACAAACTAGGAAACAATCCATACTTTAACACTTGTAATTCAAGCTGAGAGGCTGAACCAAATTTTTCATGACAATCACAACTAGTGATTACCTTGGTACCACAAGGACATACATTCATTGATGCACATTATAATATGCCCTACCCATATTATCAATTTTCTCCAAATAATAATGAGTCAACTTTTGAAGAGAGGAGTCAGCAAGTATTAAATAAGTTAGAAGTTACCAATCAGACCATACAATAGACCTATCACTCTTGTATGTGAACTTTTAAAGAACTAGAGAAGCGAGCACTTACATTCAATCAGTAGGAGGAAAGAGAGTTGCCTAGTCAGCTCGAGATTGACCTTAAGGTACCATGCCTGATAGAAATTTTAATGTCCTTATAGCTTTTCCTAAACAATCAAGTAAAACTCTCAAAATAATATAGTCATAGAACAACCTAGGATAATCAAAAAGACTCTCTTAGACCATATTACCGAGGTAGCAAAATATAGGAAAGAACCAGAATGATGGGATAAACCAAATTCATCACCTTACATACCTATGGACCTTTTCCCAAATACCTTAGAATCACCATTTTTTTTTTTAATGAGAAAGAAGGATAAACTGATGAGATAATGGAATCAATAGAGACTTCCCAAAAACCACAGGTGAACAACATACTATAGAAAGCTACACCCATAATTCTTTTCCAAGAGTCGCTAAATCCCTATTTGGCTTATTATGAGGTGGACAATTTTGATGATGATGGGTACAATATAGAAGATAAAGACCAAGTAGATACACCCTATCCTAAAACCACCCCACTTTGGATTGAAAAACTTGAGCCACCATCTAGCCACCAATAGCTCTCTTGTTAGAACTACTAACTAATCTAGAATTGAAGCCACTTCTTGATGCACCCACTGACACCCTTCTAGTGATATCTACCCAGGAAGACCAACTTATGGATGTTCTAAAAATACAAAAAGATGCCATAGGATGGGATATTGCTGAAATGAGGGATAACGATCTTAAGTCTGATTTTTCTATATTTGGCACTACTTTTGAGGACAACCTTCAAAATCTGTCAAAAATATTAAAATGATGTATGAAGGCAGATTTAAAATTAATTTGGAAAAAGTGCCATGATTTAGATCAGAAAGAGTTAATGCCAAGATACTTTATACCTGTAAAAGGGACTGGGGTAGATTAAGCTATAGTTAAAGAAATTCCTAAACTACCACCCTTGATTTCAGCCCATCAAACACAATCCCTTCTTGATCATAAAAACTATGATAATTATAGATTCTGGTATAACATGCTTACTCTAAATACTCTATTGATTAGGGCTATGCTTAATCATCGAAAAGCATTCCAGGAACGATTTTCTACCATGATAATAAGGCCTCCTGATTGGCCCTATCTTTCTAAAGCCTAAAGGTTATCCTAAAATTGATTATACCTAAAACTCTTTCATGGGTCCGACTGAAGATGTTAAACTTAGCACTTATTGGGAGACAACCCAACTTTAGCTTTTGCTTTTGCATTTTTTTTATTTTTAGTTTACTTTTCTTTCAAGACTAAGTTGGGGGGAGAATTATAAATCCATACTAGATGAAGAACAAATAAACCCCAGTCTAAGCCGAGAACCATATTAAGCCAGGTGAACTCATTCCTTTTTATTTTTTATTTTTATCACACTATATTCTTTCCTCCATTGAGGATAATAAAAATTAAGTTGGGAAGAAGGATAAATAAAATAATTAAAGTCCTTAAGTATGTAATAATTAGTCTTATGCACTTGATTTTGTATCGATTTAAAGTTTTTCAGGTATTTTAATTGATGATTGATTGATAGTCTAGAGAATTTTTGAAATACTAAGGATCAAATTATTAAGAAAATCTAATAAATGATTAGGTTTAGAATAGAATAAATTTCTTAGTAATTCTAAAATCTTCTTCTAGCTTATATTCAATAAAGAATCTACTTTATATGGGTATGAGTAAAAAAAAAACTTAATTTTTTTTAAAAAAAAAGAAAAGAAAAAATAAAGAGCAAGTTCTAAACATTGGTCTTCCACCGAGTAACCAGATCTCATTGCTTAAGTAAGCAATGTTATTCACATCAAAAAGTGAGCAATATGAAGAAGCTTGTTATATAGTTAGTTTTAACTTGTAACATATTTGACTTGAGTCAGTAAGTATGAGGGATGTTCTGCACCTAGTGTCCTAAAGCTAACTAGTTTGGGAGTCATTGGTCCAACGCTCGCTACAAGAATCAGATAGAAAGCTTAAGTGATTAAAATATTGCACTAATTATTAAAAAAAAACTCTAGTCCATACTAAAGATATAAGATTTAAAGAATAAAGATAAAAAATTAGTCAAAGTAAAGCTCTAAAATTTTATGTTCTTCACTTAACCACTATTTGAGATGAAATTAATAATTCGATGATGTATCTCTTAAATCTTTGACCAGGTATCAACTGACTTTAGGATTGTTGTTCCTACGGCTGTTCGAAGCCACAGTCGTAGATCCGATCTCTTGCATAAACCTGGGTGTTAATCCAACAAATTGAAGAAGATCTAAGAAAGATGAGAGAAGCTAGAGTTTTACCATTGGAACCAGATAGAAGAGAGAAGAGAGTTAGGGAGAAAAGCTCAATTGTATTCCAACCCTTATTGTAAAAGTTACAATATCTTGGTTTATATACCCTAGAGTTCTCACTTGAATCCTAATAAACCTCAGCTCAAAAACTCACCTAGGCTAACCCAATACATGAAAGCACTCATTGAGCCCATGTACACCCATGTCTCACATGCTCTCATCCCCTGGATCTAAATCCAATCCATACATGAATTAGCCCCTTTAAGACCTCTTGAGCCAGGCCATAAGATCCCTAGGATAAGTTCTTATCCTAGTCCAAATAGAATCCTCACGTAACTTTGCCCGCACACTAGGCCGACTTAGTCTTAGCACTGGGCCAACCAACCTGAGACTGGGTTGGCTCAGTTTCAGACTGAGCCGATCTAATTTCTATTCCCTACCTGCAATTTCGAATGTGACCTTCTATCTAGCTTATGCTCTGAGACTTAGCCGACCCAGTCTGAGATTGAGTCGGCTAACCTACAAAAAGCTCCTTTTCTATAGTCTTCAATCTTCCAGCTTTGGTTCTTTGCTCCATCTTGTATCCTAGATCTCTGAAGCACCAACCAAAGCCTTCAAGGTCCTCAATACCTAAACCTTGAGCCCATAGAGAGCTACATGCTGCCTCCATCCTAGGACAACTTCTAACCTAGCCCTAGGACTTCACCTGTCCTAGTCTCCCTGAAGCCCTCACCCTGGCTCCATCCGTGGCCTCCCAAGGCTTGGGAGCACCACACCACCTACAATCTCCACCTTGGTGCATCTAAGCCTTGGCACACCTGGCAACATCCTCCTGTATGATCCTGCTATCCCTACATGTCCTGATAGCCCCTCATGCTCACCTTGCCACTGCTATTCTTCTTCAGCTGTTGAACTTTCTTTGAGGCCTTTGGGATGACCACCTCTACCGCTGAAGTCCTTGGCTTGTTCTTTTGCACTATCTTTAGAGTTGTAGGTATCCTTCTGCTTGACAACTGCATCACTTATCCTGGACATTCCTAGAGATCATGCAACATTCCTTTATCGGCACTCGCCACATATCCTAATGCTCCACCTGATACTGTCCCCTCAGAGCCATGCCTGTCTCCCTGCACAATCCTCTCCACCTGGATCTATACAGCCTTGGCACTGGTGCTAGGATATAGTGTTGGAAATATGCGCTCTTCCTACATGGATTGACGTGGCCATCGGTGATTAACCAAGAAACAAGGAAGTACTTCTTAGAGATCTCTATGAAAGCACAATCAAATAAATCAAGGAATAGAGAAGAAGAGAAGAAGAGATTTTTAGGAGAAAAGAGTTTTTATTTAGTATATTTCAGTGCTCTTACAATCTTGACCTATTTCTAGTATATATACTTTACAAAGGGTCAAGCCCAAGCTCATAGAAAAACTCTCCAAATTCAAACAACCCACGTACACAAAATAATAATCCACGAAACTGAGTCAGCCTAGTTTTAGACTAAGCCAGCTAACCTACGACTGGGTTGGCTTAGTCCTAGACTGAGCCAATCCAATTATGTACCATGCTAATAGCCCAAGAGCAGCGACTGAGCCGACCCAATTGTGTACCATGCCAACAGTCCAAAAATACTGCTTTCTATCCAGATTTTTTTCTAAGATCTAGCCGACCTAGTCCTGGACTAAGCCGACCCAATTCCCAACTGAGCCGACTCAGTCTTAGAGTGAGCTAGCCCAATTTTTGAATTTTACTATTGAGACTGATTCTTCTTTCGGCTCGCTCCCATCTTCCCATGACCTACCTTTTCATGTTTTTAAGACTTGGGAGTGCCACTTCTGAGCTCACATTCTCCATCTTGGAGCTTCCAAGTCCTTATGAACTCATCTCTTCTCAACAGATCCATCCATGCCACACATCTCTAAAAGCTATCTTTGGGGAGTACCTTCATGAGTGCATCAAATTGATTCTCTTTGGTATGGACCTTCATCAGTTCCACTTCACCTTTCTCCACCAGCTCTTTGATCCTATGGTATCTTACGTCTATATGCTTTGTGCGTGCATGATAGACTGGGTTCTGTGCCAACAACAGAGCACTCTGACTATCACTGAATAGTGTAACCTTGCTTTGCTCCACCCCCAACTCATCAATCAGCATCCTATGCCGAAGGCCTTCCTTTGTAGCCTTTATTATCCTAATGTACTCGACCACTATGGTAGACAAGGCCATGATTGGCTGAAGGGTTGATCTGCAAGACATCGGTCAACATATATGCGAGGAGGTATCCAGTAGTAGACGTCCTTGTATCAAGATCACCAGCATAATTTGCATCAACAAATCCTTCAAAAGGATCTAAACTATCACACATCTTCATAGATTGTTCTCCAAATCCTTCCAGCTGTCCACCAAATACCAAACCATAATCCCTTATTCCATGTAGATATCTCAATATCCATTTCAATACTTTCTAGTGTTCCTTCCTAGGGTTGGCCATGTATCTACTAATCATGCTTACAACATGTGCTATATTTAGTCTACAGCACACCATAGTGTACATCACACTGCCTACAGCATTTGTATAAGGGATTCATTCCATGTACTCTCTCTCCTCTTCTGACTGGGGGCATTGTAACTTGGAGAGAGACATATGGCTAGGTAATGACATCTCTGCCGGTTTGGCCTTCTCTATCCCAAACCTCTCCAGAACCTTCTGGACATACTTTTCCTATGACAAATGGAGCACTCCTTTGCACCTATCTCTACAAATTTTCATTCCAAGAATTTTCTCAGCTGGACCCAAATTTTTCATCTCAAATTCAGATGATAATGCCCTTTTCAACCTTTTCATAGCATCCATGCTTCTACTGGCTATGAGCATATCATCTACATATAATAATAGGTATAGGGCATCCTCTTTATCTACATCTTTAACGTAGACACAACAATCATGTTCACATCTGCTGAAACCCAAGCTCAAGATAAAGCTATCAAACCTTCGATACCACTGATGAGGGAATTGTTTCAAGCCATACAAAGACTTTCTGAGTAATCACACATTTTCGTCCTATCCTATCTCCATGAAACCATCGGGCTGCTTTATGTAGATTCTTTCCTCCAAAGTCCCATGAAAGAAAGCCATCTTTACTTCCATCTTTTTCAATTTCATGTTATGATGTGCCACTAGTGACAACAAAACTTGAATAGATGTATGACGTACCACAAGATAGAAAATTTTTGTGTAGTCAATCCCTTTCCTTTATGAGTATCCCTTTGCTACCAACCTTGCTTTGAATTTGATTCCACCTTGTTCTGAACGTGCTTCTTTCTTTGTGAACATCCACTTTGAGGCAATAGATCGAGCACCCTCTGGAAGATCCATCAGCTGTCATGTCTGATTCTTCTCAAGTGATTCCATCTCCTCCATCATGGCCTGCATCCATGAATCATGATCCTCACTCTTCATGGCCTCTGCATAATTCTCTAGATCTTCATTAGTAGTGATGAGTGCATAGGAGATAACCTCATCAATGCTATATCTGATCGATCTCCTAATAGTATGCTAGGGCTTGTGCAAAGCCACTCCCATTGGCACATCTCTGCCTAATGTCTATGGCTACTCCTGCACATCGATCTGAACTGTCGGCCCTCCATGCTGATTTTCAATATGAGATAATACTTTTCTGCCCAGCTCCACCTCAACAGGAACACTCCTATAAGTGGATGTAACCTGCATACCATCATTCTCTGACTGACCACCACTGTTCACCTTTATTTTTTTAGTTCCATCTATCCCAGACCTCCTCAAGATGCTCTTCTCATCAATGATAATATCTTTGCTGATCATTAACTTCTATGCCTGAGAGTCCCATAGTAGGTACCCCTTGACTCCTTATGGATACCCTATGAATATCATATTTTGAGATTTTGGGTCTAATTTGCTCCTCTCGATTGCCTCCATATGTGCATAGGCTGTGCAGTCGAAGACTTTCTAGTGGCCAAGCTCCACCTTCTTTCCACTTTAGACCTCTTTTGAAATACCTCCATTTAGCTTATAATGAAGGGACCTATTCACAAGAAAATAAGAAAAAATTAGAGCATCACTCCAAAAGCATTTTGGGAGTGATGTCTGTAGCCTCAAGCTCCGTGCCTTCTCGATCAGTGTCTGGCTGATCCTTTTCATGACACCATTCTACTGGGGAGTCATCCTCACTGTGTAATAGCGTTTGATGCCATTTTTCTTATAGTACCTTCTGAACTCTAGGCTAGTATACTCTCCTCCATTATTTGACCTCAGACACTTTACCTATCTCCCTGACTCCTTCTCTACTTCAGCTCTCTAGGTTTTGAACCGAGCAAACACCTCTGATTTTTTTTGGATCAGATAAACCCACACCTTCCTTGAGAAATCATAAATGAAAGTAATAAAATATTTTGCCCTACCTCTAGCTGATACAGGAGTCGGTCCCCACACATCCGAGTGCACTAAATCCAGCACACTCTTGCTGCACTTGGTATTTTTGGCAAACTTCATCCTATGCTATTTGCCAAAGATACACGGCTCACAAAGATCTATACCCTTCTTCTTTAGGGCTAGGATCATACCTCTTTTGCTTAGTTCAATGAGCCCACGGTCACTCATATGATCCATCCGATAGTGTCATAGCCGATATAAAATCTGCGCCTCCTATGCTGCTGCTAGCATCTCTGTACTATCATTTACCACTGAGCCTTCCATTCTATAAAGACTGTTGCTTAGTCTTCTATCTCTCATCACCATCAAAGCTTCCTTGAAAATTTTCAAACATCCACTCCCAGCCTAGCTACTAGAAGTATAACCCTGCTCCTCCAAGTAGCCCAAAAAATTCAAATTCTTTTTCAACTCCGGTACATGCCTGACATTTGATAATGTACGAATGATACCGTCACACATCCTAACCCTGATAGAGTCAATTTTAGCTACTTTACATGGATGATCATCTCCAAGACTGATACTTCCACTATCGATCTTTTGGTAGGTAGCAAACCACTCTCGATGAGAAGTATAGTGGTGCAAGCATGTTGAATCTAATATCCATATAGTATCGCACTTTGTGGATCCATCTGATACAACTAGCAGGTCTTCTTCACTGCTCACAGAAGCTGTATCATCTTTCTTGCTGGCCTTCCCTTTCTCTGATCTCAAAAGGGGACAATCTCTACTCAGGTGTCCAGGCTGATGTCATTTATAATATTTTAATGTCATCTTTTTTTGATCTCGAGACTTTGACCTATCCTTGGATTTTCCTCTTGTCTTCTCCTTTGATCTTTCTTATCTTTTATTCACAGCCAAGATCTCAGACTTAGGGTCTTCCTTGCAGATCTTCTTCCTTTGCTCATTTGATTTGAGCACACCAACAACCTCTTCATAGTTTAGGATCTCCTTTCCATAAACTAGAGTTGTTATGAGACCATCATACTGTTAGATATATGTGCCCTAGAAGCCAGAATTGGCTGACACTTGTAATACACTTCTAGGGGCAAAATTGTAATTTTGACTATAATTAATGAAATGGGTTATTTTCTATCACACCTGTGTATTTAGTGTCTGTGATACATCCTTTGAGTTAATGGTAATGATAATTCATATTTTCAAGAGTTGAAAATTTAAGACATGAATAATCATTATTAACTCATAAATAGCTCCCGACCATAGGATCATCACGAGGATGGTGATTGATCCGGAAGGTTGGTGTACGATCGCTTCTCTTTAGTAGATGAGTCTTGAGTCTACGGTGTGGAGACACCGGAGCGAGAGTACAGGTACTCGTTAGAGAACGAGGGCACTGAGCGTGACCACCTCGAGTAGTCATTAGGAAGTCTACCTTCTCGTCAATGACTGACTCGATGCTGCAGTAGTGTGTCTGGTTCTTTGACCTGAGATGCATCGGCAGTTCACCTTGAGGGTGTTATAGTTTGACTACACCATTACTCGGTCTCCTAGCCATATGGAACCCTGAGGTGTATGTTGGCTATAGCATGTTCATTGTAGGAACTGGATTGCATCAAGATGGAATCTATCTACCTCGGTGGTAGAGGAGTAGCCCTATGATGATCATGAGAATCAAGTCCAGAAATCCATGGCCATGGTAGAGTGAAATAATAGAAAGAGTTTCTATTTAGATTTTCACATTGGACTCGAATCGAATGATTACATCATATGACAGAGACTAGGGTTTGACGAGTTCACCTTAACCCTAATCTGATCGGGGCTCAAGATAGAAGAACTGAATCACACAGGTAGCTGCACCAAGAGGTTCGCATTCAGCTCTGATGGGTTGCCACCATATACTGCTAGGTGTCACTGGTGGATTTTGGGAGCAATTAGAATGATTTAGATGATCGATCATTCTAGCTGTTCGAATCAGAAGAGTTCTGATCCATCGAAAGGAGTTTCGATGATGTCGATGATAGAGATCATGACATATCCCATTACCATACAGAACTGAACCTAACTGGGTCACACAAACAAGGGTTTGAATCTGGTGATCATCAATTGAACTGATCTAGTTCAATTGATCTGAATGAGATTCAATTAGGTTCAAGGAAATCGTGCTAGCACTCGATTGAACCTAACGTTCTTCTTTTACTATCATAAATAAGTTGTCCTGACTGAGCCAAAGGAGTTTGTGCTCAATCAGAGGCCTTCATATGGTCTGACTGGAGGTTGTCCAAGTCAGAATAGGTTGTCTTATTTGTAAGACATTACCTGCCATTTTTGGTCACCTGCCATTTCTTGTTCTTTGACTTTGGTCAAAAGTCTACCTTTGACTGGTCAAACGTTGACCATTGACACCCTTTGACTTTTGACCACATGTCATGCACCTATTGGAGAGCTGGTGGGGGCCTGTCCCCCTGCCAGAACCTGGCAAGGAGAAGGGCGCACGCCAAGGGTGGCGTGAGCCCAAGTTAGGAGGCGCCTAGGAGTCCTTGTTGGACAAGGACTCCATCTCCCTTTTGGATTCCAATTAGAGTTCTTACTAAGAATCCAAGTTTGACTGGTCTTAGGCACCCTCTAAGGAGGAATCCAGGGGACTCTATTCCCACCAATCAGATTTAGATCTGATTTCACAAAGGGTTGTGATTGGTTGGAGAAGGAAGAGGAGTTGGATCACAAGTTAGTCTATAAATAAGACCCTGCGCCCAACTCTAATTCTAAGTGAAAGTCTTAGTGAATGCTATTCCCATGCCCCAAGGCTGCCTCTCCCCTCCTTCCTCCATGCCATAGTCTCTTCTCCCCTTGCTCTCCACGTCCAAAAGGAGTTTTGGATTTGGTTGGTGCGATTCAGATCAAAGAAAGGCGATCAAAAGCAAGAAGGCTGCGCTGCTGCAAAAGGACGACTGCTGATCTTCAAAAGAGTTTTGAAGATCCTCCAGATCAGATCCAGATCTAATTTTTGGAGGTGTGATAGAGAAGAAGAGGATCTCCAGATCCAACCCTGAGTGGATACCGGTAGAGGCCAGGCGCTTGCGTGGCTAGATCCAGAACCTTCCGCTGCAAATCAGGATCATCAACAGGGTAATAGGATTACCCAAATCAGGTAAATTAAATTTGATTTAATTTATCTTATTTTATTTTATTTTATTAAAATAATAAGAATCAGATCTAAAACATATCAAGATCTGATTAGATCAAGAGAAAAATTTTTGAAATATATCTCTTGATCTGATCAGATCTGAACGAACCTGGACCGGAAAATCAGGATTTTCCCTTCAACTGGTATCAGAGCCATGGTTCTAAAAGTATTTAGATCTAATTTTAAATTTATTTTAATTAGAAAATAAAGTGATTTTCAGATGTCACATGAGATGTGATCAGATCTGAAATCAGAAAAAATTAAAATTAAATGATTTGGATCTAAGATTAGAAGATATGCATGACTAGTTCTAAGAATAGAATAGTTCTATAGAATAGTCTTGCATGTTTTGATTTAATCTGATTAAATCATATTTTAGATCTTTTATTTACTATTTTTTGATATTATAAGTGTTATAATAACATCTAAAAAATAGCAAATAAAAATTATTTAATTTTAAATATCATATGAGATATGATTGATGCATGTCTAGACTAGTTGTAGAATAGTTCTACATAATTGTCTAGATTAGAATTTATTTTGATTAGATCAATTTAAATCTAATTTTTTAGATTATTATGAGATAATTTAGATCTGAAAATATGCATGATTTGATACATGAGATGTATGCAAAATATGCCATGATTAGATCTAATTTGTATATGAGATATATGATATAGATCTGATAACTGTTTTGTAGTATTGAATGTTCCTGATTAAGGCGTTCCTCTTGGCCGTCCGGTCATAAGAACGAAGAAGGGTTTAAAGGCCCTCTCTTTCCATTCGATGGGGTGTTCTTATGATGTGTAGGGGTGCTGCGTGTTCGTCCTTAATCAGAAACCCAAAACTTACTTTCTGCAAAACCCTAGATCCTGAAACCCTAGGATTTATTGTGCATATTTTGTTTATGAACCCTACTTAATTAAGAATTAAGTTTATGGAATATTAATTAGGTCTAAAATTGAGAATTTCAGATCTAAGACATATTCATAATACTGGGTTCGGGCTTGGGTAGCTCAATTAGGTCTAAGCGGTTGATCAAACCGAATCAAGAGTTGGTTAGATGGGATCAACAATGCTTAAATTGACCAGCCTAATAGGATTAAGTCTGGGTCAAGATCGAGTCACGATCAAGCAAGACCTAATTAGGCTCAGAGGTTAGAGTCTGGATTGTAGGCTAACCCAATTGGTTCTGACTCAACAATTTGGTGTCTAAGGTAAGTTTGGCACATACGACCGACTGGTTTTTAATTGGAAGCTACTCGACCTGAATGCATTCTTGTACGAGTTAATGGCATATTCCTTCCACCGGTCTCACTTACCTGGCCATATCTGTTGACACAGTTCTGATCTGAGGTGGTCAATAATCCGAGCTAACCCATGCCACTAGGTTAGTCATAATTGTTATGACTAAGCCAAGTCTAGTTTAATGAGACCTGAATCAATTCTCCCTAAGAAAAGATTAAGTCTGAGGTCTTCCACCATTGTAGATGTGCGGGCCCTTCCCGGGGTTGATTGTTCTCGGCTGGATACAGTGGCTCAGTTGCACCGGGAAGATGCAACCATGTCTATTAGGCATTGGATGCTATGGGCTGGAGGATGAGTTGGCTCAATATTTCGGATACGGTGAGAGACTCAATTAGGAACCCAGTCTATGCAAATGGTGGGTCTGACTTAACTAAGGAGTGGATCAATATTTCCGGATACGGTGAGATTCATGAATTAGAGACCAAGTTTGGGTGCACCATGATTAGAGAATCATTGAACAAGAGTTGTTCACTCATTGGCTAACCCATCACCAATAACTGTTAGGTGAGGTGATGAGTCAGTTGGTGAGACCGCACCACCCACTAGAAATCATTAATCATGGAGATTTTTGCATCTCTACAGAGGGAGTGTAGGGATCCGAGAAAATAGTGGGAGCTAATTTGTTTAAAAATAAAATCCCTAAACAAATTGGTCAAGTCAAAATTACAGTATCTAACTAGAATCTTTGACTCTCTACAGGAAAATGTCTGCGTCCAACCCATTGGCACGTATCCTGGACACACATAGACTGACTGGACCCAATTATAAAGATTGGCTCAGGAACTACAAAATTGTTTTGGGTTCGAGAAGTTAACCCATGTTTTGGACCAGGACCCTCCCACCTTACCAGCCTCGTCCATCCACTGAACAGAGAGCGTCTCTGGAAAAATGGATTAGACGAAGATAATAAGGCCAGATATTACATGTTGGGCTCGATGTCTGATGAGCTCCAGCGCCAACATGAAGATATCGGGACTGCTCGCCAAATGTTGGCTCACCTGCAGGAGATGTTTGGTGAACAGAGTCGCGCAGCCAAATATCAAGTCACGAAATGACTTTTTAAGGCTAAGATGCGTGATGGGCAGTCAGTCCAAGATCACTGTCTGACAATGATCAAGGACATGGAAGAGCTTGAGAAGCTCGGTGTGAAGTTGGACTTGGACCTGCAGAACGATATTATTCTGCAATCCTTGACTGATGCATATGGGCAATTCATCATGAATTACCACATGCATAAACTTCAAAATTCCTTGGCCGAAGTTAATGAATATGCTGGTTACCGCTGAGCTTTCTATGAAAGGTTCTAAAGGCTCAGTTCTTGCTATGGAACGGACTTCTTCCAAAAGAAAGTCTTATGGAAAGAAAAAGAAGTCTGTGAAAAAGCAAAAGGTGGAAGGATCAAAGAAGAAGAAGGCAGAAGCCGAAGAAGAAGGCCGATGGCAAAGGAAAGTGTTTCCATTGCAACAGCGACGGCCATTGGAAGCGGAACTGCCCTACTTACCTGGCCACCCTGAAGAACAAGAAGGAAGGTCCTTCTGGAGGTATGCTCGTTATTGAGTCTAACCTTACGGTTTCTTCTGCATCCAGTTGGGTGCTTGACTCTGGTTCTAGTGCTCATCTGTGCACTTCTATGCAGGGTCTTGAGGATAGCAGGAGGCTGAGGGATGGAGACATGATCCTACGCGTCGGTAATGGAGCAAGAGTTGCTGCAGTAGCCGTGGGAACATACCCTCTTCGATTACCATCTGGTTTAGACTTAGTTTTGAAAGACTGTTATTATGTGCCTGCAGCTAGCAGGAATTTGATTTCTGTTTCATGCTTAGCACAAGAAGGTTATGTGATCACCTTCTTTAAGGACCATTGTAACATTCTTTATGAAAGAAATAAAATTGCAAATGGTTTCCTTATTAATGGTCTTTATCAGCTACATATTGATGTACCTGTTCTAACTATCGAGCAAAACGTGAATGC
>QRFJ01000505.1:34397-105428 GCA_006176705.1 Cocos nucifera
AAAATGGATGACGAAGACAATAAGGCCAGATAATACATGTTGGGCTCGATGTCTGATGAGCTCCAGCGCCAACATGAAGATATCGGGACTGCTCGCCAAATGTTGGCTCACCTGCAGGAGATGTTTGGTGAACAGAGTCGCGCAGCCAAATATCAAGTCACGAAATGACTTTTTAAGGCTAAGATGCGTGATGGGCAGTCAGTCCAAGATCACTGTCTGACAATGATCAAGGACATGAAGAGCTTGAGAAGCTCGGTGTGAAGTTGGACTTGGACTTGCAGAATGATATTATTCTGCAATCCTTGACTGATGCATATGGGCAATTCATCATGAATTACCACATGCATAAACTTCAGAATTCCTTGGCCGAGTTGATGAATATGCTGGTTACCGCTGAGCTTTCTATGAAAGGTTCTAAAGGCTCAGTTCTTGCTATGGAACGGACTTCTTCCAAAAGAAAGTCTTATGGAAAGAAAAAGAAGTCTGTGAAAAAGCAAAAGGTAGAAGGATCAAAGAAGAAGAAGGCAGAACCCAAGAAGAAAAAGGTCGATGGCAAAGGAAAGTGTTTCCATTGCAACAGCGACGGCCATTGGAAGCGGAACTGCCCTACTTACCTGGCCACCCTAAAGAACAAGAAGGAAGGTCCTTCTGGAGGTATGCTCGTTATTGAGTCTAACCTTACGGTTTCTTCTGCATCCAATTGGGTGCTTGACTCTGGTTCTAGTGCTCATCTGTGCACTTCTATGCAGGGTCTTGAGGATAGCAGGAGGCTGAGGGATGGAGACATGATCCTACGCATCGGTAATGGAGCAAGAGTTGCTGCAGTAGCCGTGGGAACATACCCTCTGCGATTACCATCTGGTTTAGACTTAGTTTTAAAAGACTGTTATTATGTGCCTGCAGCTAGCAGGAATTTGATTTCTATTTCATGCTTAGCACAAGAAGGTTATGTGATCACCTTCTTTAAGGACCATTGTAACATTCTTTATGAAAGAAATAAAATTGCAAATGGTTTCCTTGTTAATGGTCTTTATCAATTGCATATTGATGTACCTGTTTTAACTATCGAGCAAAACGTGAATGCCAAACGACCTAGGGATAGTCCAAACGACAGATATCTATGGCACCTGAGATTAGGTCATATAGCAGAAGATAGGATTAACAAATTGGAGAAAAATGGGCTATTGAGTCCATTGACTTTTGAGTCATATCCAACTTGTGAATCTTGTCTTCAAGGCAAAATGACTAAACTCCCTTTTGTTGGACATGGGGAGAGGGCCATAGATCTCCTTGCCCTAGTACATACTGATGTGTGCGGCCCATTCGATGTGCCGGCTAGAGGCAATTTTGTCTACTTCATTACCTTTACCGATGATCTGTCTAGGTATGGGTATGTGTATCTTATGAGACATAAGTCTGAAGCTTTTGAAAAGTTCAAAGAATTCAGACATGAAGTAGAAAAACAAACTGGAAAACCCATTAAGGTTCTTCGATCAGATCGAGGAGGTGAATACCTTAGCCGGGAATTCCTAGACTATCTTAAGGAAAATGGCATAGTCTCTCAATGGACTCCACCAGGAATACCTCAACTCAACGGGGTTTCAGAACGGAGAAATCGGACTCTATTGGATATGGTTCGATCCATGATGAGCTTCACAGACCTCCCTGATTTCCTTTGGGGACATTCATTATTAACTTCAATCTATTTACTGAATAGGGTTCCCTCTAAAACCGTTCCTACCACACCGTATGAGATATGGCACGGTAAGAAACCAAGTCTGAGTCATCTCAGAATTTGGGGTTGTCCGGCTCATGTCAAAAGACAACAAGCGGACAAGTTAGAGTTTAGGTCCTTTAGAGCTCGATTCATAGGATATCCTAAAGAGTCATTAGGATACTATTTCTACATTCCAGAAGACCACAATGTGATTGTGAGTCGACATGCCATATTTCTTGAAAAATAGTTTATTCAAGATAGTGCGGCATTGGAAAGCAGATTAAGCTTGATGAGAAAGTCTCACAAGCAGAACGAGCTAAGGACCAAGTGGAACCAAATCAGGTTGAGCCAATAAGAACACTACCTCCTCCACCTCGTAGATCGGAAAGAGTTTCCCGTCCCCCTGAAAGATACTTAGGTATTATTTCAGAGGACGTAGAGGAAATGTTCCTCATAGGTAATGGTGCTCATGGTGATGATCCCAAAACCTACAACGAGGCAATATCAGATATCGACTCCGAGAAATGGCTTGAGGCAATGAAGTCAGAGATCGACTCGATGCACTCAAACCAAGTCTGGACCTTGGTAGATCCACCAGAAGGTATAGTACCTATTGGATGTAAATGGATCTTCAAGAGAAAGATTGGTGCAGATGGGAATGTGGAGACATTCAAGGCTAGACTGGTGGCAAAAGGTTATAGTCAACGTGAAGGCATTGACTATCAGGATACCTTTTCCCCGGTAGCTATGCTAAAATCCATCCGCACATTGCTTGCTGTTGCAGCCTATTTCGATTATGAAATATGGCAAATGGACGTGAAAACGGCATTCCTAAATGGATATCTTGAGGAAGATATCTATATGGAACAGCCGCTAGGTTTCACATCCAGTGATACTGATCACAAGGTTTGCAAGCTGCAAAGGTCCATATATGGACTTAAGCAAGCATCTCGGAGCTGGAACACTCGTTTCAATGATGTGATCAAAAAGTTTGGTTTCATCAAAAAACGAAGAGGAACCATGTGTTTTCAAAAGGGTCAGTGGGAGCGCTGTTGTCTTCCTCGTATTGTACGTGGATGACATCCTCCTTATTGGGAATGATATTCCCATGTTGACATCAGTCAAGATGTGGTTGTCCAAGGAATTCTCCATGAAAGACCTAGGTGAAGCATCCTTTATTCTAGGAATTAAGGTCTATAGGGATAGACCGAATAGGATGCTAGGACTTTCACAGAAGATGTACATAGAGGAAGTACTAAAGAGGTTTAGTATGGAAAACTCTAAGAGGGGATTAATACCCTTCAGACATGGTATTCATCTTTCCAAGAAGATGTGCCCCAGCACACCTGAGGAAATAGAACGCATGAGCAAGATCCCTTATGCTTCTGCAATAGGGAGCCTCATGTATGCCATGCTATGTACACGACCTGATATAGCCCATGCTGTGAGTGTCACAAGCAGATATCAGTCAAATCCAGGTGAAGAACACTGGACTTCTGTGAAATGTATCCTTAAGTACTTGAGAAGAACTAAGGATATGATGTTGGTCTTTGGTAACGGAGAACTCCAAGTCCAGGGATACACAGACTCGGACTTCATGTCCGATATAGATGATCGAAAGTCGACATCTGGCAGACTGTTTGTGCTGGAAGAGTTCCTAGCAAACGGTGATACCATCTCATCCGCGATTACCTTGAGAAAGGTTACGTTGAGGTCAAGAGAGTCAACTCCGCAGATAATGTGGCAGACCCACTTACAAAGCCGTTGGGCCAGCAGAAGATCGAAGCCCACCTTGAGAAGATGGGACTTAGACTTGTAGCCAATTGGCTTTAGGACAAGTGGGAGATTGTTAGATATATGTGCCCTAGAAGCCAGAATTGGCTGACACTTGTAATACACTTCTAGGGGCAAAATTATAATTTTGACTATAATTAATGAAATGGGTTATTTTCTATCACACCTGTGTATTTAGTGTCTGTGATACATCCTTTGAGTTAATGGTAATGATAATTCATATTTTCAAGAGTTGAAAATTTAAGACATGAATAATCATTATTAACTCATAAACAGCTCCCGACCATAGGATCATCACGAGGATGGTGATTGATCCGGAAGGTTGGTGTACGATCGCTTCTCTTTAGTAGATGAGTCTTGAGTCTACGGTGTGGAGACACCGGAGCGAGAGTACAGGTACTCGTTAGAGAACGAGGGCACTGAGCGTGACCACCTCGAGTAGTCATTAGGAAGTCTACCTTCTCGTCAATGACTGACTCGATGCTGCAGTAGTGTGTCTGGTTCTTTGACCTGAGATGCATCGGCAGTTCACCTTGAGGGTGTTATAGTTTGACTACACCATTACTCGGTCTCCTAGCCATATGGAACCCTGAGGTGTATGTTGGCTATAGCATGTTCATTGTAGGAACTGGATTGCATCAAGATGGAATCTATCTACCTCGGTGGTAGAGGAGTAGCCCTATGATGATCATGAGAATCAAGTCCAGAAATCCATGGCCATGGTAGAGTGAAATAATAGAAAGAGTTTCTATTTAGATTTTCACATTGGACTCGAATCGAATGATTACATCATATGACAGAGACTAGGGTTTGACGAGTTCACCTTAACCCTAATCTGATCGGGGCTCAAGATAGAAGAACTGAATCACACAGGTAGCTGCACCAAGAGGTTCGCATTCAGCTCTGATGGGTTGCCACCATATACTGCTAGGTGTCACTGGTGGATTTTGGGAGCAATTAGAATGATTTAGATGATCGATCATTCTAGCTGTTCGAATCAGAAGAGTTCTGATCCATCGAAAGGAGTTTCGATGATGTCTATGATAGAGATCATGACATATCCCATTACCATACAGAACTGAACCTAACTGGGTCACACAAACAAGGGTTTGAATCTGGTGATCATCAATTGAACTGATCTAGTTCAATTGATCTGAATGAGATTCAATTAGGTTCAAGGAAATCGTGCTAGCACTCGATTGAACCTAACGTTCTTCTTTTACTATCATAAATAAGTTGTCCTGACTGAGCCAAAGGAGTTTGTGCTCAATCAGAGGCCTTCATATGGTCTGACTGGAGGTTGTCCAAGTCAGAATAGGTTGTCTTATTTGTAAGACATTACCTGCCATTTTTGGTCACCTGCCATTTCTTGTTCTTTGACTTTGGTCAAAAGTCTACCTTTGACTGGTCAAACGTTGACCATTGACCCTTTGACTTTTGACCACATGTCATGCACCTATTGGAGAGCTGGTGGGGGCCTGTCCCCCTGCCAGAACCTGGCAAGGAGAAGGGCGCACGCCAAGGGTGGCGTGAGCCCAAGTAGGAGGCGCCTAGGAGTCCTTGTTGGACAAGGACTCCACCTCCCTTTTGGATTCCAATCAGAGTTCTACTAAGAATCCAGTTTGACTGGTCTTAGGCACCCTCTAAGGAGGAATCCAGGGGTCTCTATTCCAACCAATCAGATTTAGATCTGATTTCACAAAGGGTTGTGATTGGTTGAGAGGAAGAGGAGTTGGATCACAAGAGGTCTATAAATAAGACCCTGCGCCCAACCCTAATTCTAAGTGAAAAAGAGATTAGACACGCCCCAAGGCTGCCTCTCCCCTCCTTCTCCACGCCATAGTCTCTTCTCCCCTTGCTCTCCACGTCCAAAAGTGTTTTGGATTTAGGTTGGTGCGATTCAGATCAAAGGAAAGGCGATCAAAAGCAAGAAGGCTGCGCTGCTGCAAAAGGACGACTGCAGATCTTCAAAAGAGTTTTGAAGATCCTCCAGATCAGATCCAGATCTGATTTTTGGAGGTGTGATAGAGAAGAAGAGGATCTCCAGATCCAACCCGAGTGGATACCGGTAGAGGCCAGGCGCTTGCGTGGCTAAGATCCAGAACCTTCCGCTGCAATCAGGATCATCTACAGGGTAATAGGATTACCCAAATCAGGTAAATTAAATTTGATTTAATTTATCTTGTTTTATTTTATTTATTAAAATAATAAGAATTAGATCTAAAACTTATCAAGATCTGATTGAGATCAAGAGAAAATTTTTGAAATATATCTCTTGATCTAATCAGATCTGGACGAACCTAGACCGGGAAATTAGGATTTCCCTTCACATACTAACTTGGGAGAGAACATAATAACAGCAATGCCCAATCCTCCTCATCGATCTTCACATCCAAACTCATCACCTCAGAACACCTAATTGAACCTTTGGATATATGTAACAATATCTCCACCTTTGGACATCCTTAGACTATACAGCTATTTCTTCAACCATAGCTTATTCATCATGTTCTTCCCCATGTATGTGTTCTCCAGTCTCTCCCAGAGCCCCTTTGTCGTAGTCTCTATGCAAATCTCGAGCAAAACCTAATCGATCAAGCACATCCGAATTATGCTAAAAGCAATTTTCTCCAACTCTTCTCAATCCTCAGCACTAATCTTTTTCGACCTTTCTTTTACCAAGACCTTGTAGATCCTCTGCTGAACCAACAAGTCTTTTACTCTGTGCTGCCATAGGATAAAGTTTCTCTTACCATCGAATTTCTCAAAATTCACCTTAAATCCACTTGATCCCATGACTTCAAACAAATCAAGAATAGATTCCTAACACCCTTCACGATCACACACCAATAAAACTATCCTTCACAGAAGATCTAACTAGCCCTAGATCCTCTTTCCAAACTTCTATATCATCGTTCCTTCGTGTAAATAATCTCCACCTCAATCTAAAGACAATTACGAAGCAAACTAGAAGTTTTAGGATAAAACCTCGTGCAACAGATCCTGAATGTAGTAAATTCTAGGCGTCTTCCTTCCTTCCATGCAATACTGCTCTGATACCAAATGTTGGAAATATGCACTCTTCCCACATGGATCGGTGTGGCCACCGATGATTAGCCAAGCAACAAAAAAGTACTTCTTAGAGATCTCTGTGGAAGCACAATCAAATAAATCAAGAAATAGAGAAGAAGAAAAGAAGAGAAGAAGAGATTTCTAAAAAAAAAGAGCTTTTATTCAGTATATTTCAACACTCTTACAATCTTGACCTATTTTCAGTATATATACTTTATAAAGGGTCAAGCCCAAGCTCATAGAAAAACTCTCCAAATCCAAACAACCCACGTACACAAAATAATAACCCATAAAAACTGAGTCAGCCCAATTTTAGACTAAGCCGATTAACCTACGACTGGATCGGCTCAGTCTCAAATTGAGCCGACCCAATTGTATACCATGCCAATAGTCCAAAAATGCTACTTCCTATCTAGATTTTTCTCTGAGACCTAGCCGACCTAATTCCTCACTAAGCCAGCTCAGTCTCAAAGTGAGTCGGTCCAGTTTCTGAACTTTACTATTGAGACTGATTCTTCTTTCGGCTCGCTCCCATCTTTCTATGACCTATCTTCTCATGTTTTGAAGACTTGGGAGTGCCACTTCTGAGCTCAAATATAGCTCCTCCCTTTGTACCCTTATGCTCTGAATCCATGTCATAGCTTCCTCCATCCATGTAGCCACCTCTGCCTGGTGCTCCACCTGAAACTGAAGTCCCTCTGATGTCGCAGAAGTCGACTCTATCTTCGAGTCCCCTGAGGCCAACCACCTAACACTGCACTATTGGGCTCGCTGCTGTAACTTGAACATCGTCGCTGTACCTTCGAACCTTGTGCACTCCGTAGTTCCATCCGAAGTCATCTCAGATATACCACACCCCACGATCTCCTTTGAGACTATCAAGATTTCATTTGAATCTTCACTCTCAGCGATTGAACTAATGGAATCCGAGTTTTCTCCTCCCTTGCACTTCTTCCAAAGTGGACACTCCCACTTAAAGTGCCCTACTTCTTCGCACTTGAAGCATCTCTTAGACCCCTTGCTATCCCTCTGTTCATCCTTCTTCTTTCCTTTCCTGTGCTTCTCTGAAACCATAAGACTCTCCTAGAAGACCTCCCTCTTCGTCATCCATTTTTGCTGCTCATTGGACCTGAGCACTGATACGATCTCCTCGTACACCAGTGTCTCCTTACCATATAGCAAAGTTATTGCCAATAGATCGAAGCTCCCGGATAGTGAACACAGCAATAATAGACTCTTGTCCTCCTCTTCTAAGTCCATCCCTATATTGAGCAAGTCCATGCTCATCCGATCGAACCACTGAATATGTCCCACAACATCCTCGCCCTCCTGCATCCGAAGGCTGTACAGTTGCTTTTTTAGCATCAACTTATTGTACATATTTTTTTCCATGTATAACTGCTGCAACCTTGACCATAATCTTTTGGGTGTTCTTTCCTCCAACACACCATACAAAATCTCATCCGCCAAACAAGTCCTAATCATGGCACATATCTTTTTCTCCAAGGACACCCACTCCTTGTCTATCATCTCCCTTGGTCTATCCTCCAAGATCGAATCCAGCCTCATCTAAACCAGCAGATCCTCCATCCTTAGCATCCACATCGTGAAATTTTTCTTTCCATCAAACTTCTCTAATCCTATCTTCAACCAATTATTCTCCATGATCAATCCAAATCAAATAACAGCAAACAAGTAGATTTGAGAAATACCTTGACTAAGGATGGTGGACAGTAGCCCTATGATCTCTCTCTTCCTTACAAAGCTTGGAGAAAGTCTTTAGATCTAAATCTCATTGCTAATCTCTGCTAAAAATTGATCTTCTTCCTCCTTCACACTCAACCAGGCTCTGATACCAATTATTGTTTCGACGGCTGCTCGGAGCCACAGTCATAGATCCGATCGCTTACGTGAACCTGGGTGTTAATACAACAAACTGAAGAAGATCTAAGAAAGATGAGAGAAGTTAGGATTTTAGTGTTGGAATCAAAGAGAAGAGAGAAGAGAGTTAGGGAGAAAAGCTCAATTGTATTTCAATCCTTATTGTAAAAGTTACAATATCCTGGTTTATATATCCTAGAGTTTCTATATGAATCCTAATAAACCCCAGCTCAAAAATTCTCTTAGGCTAACCCAATACATGAAAGCACTCACCGAGCCCATGTACACCCATATCTCGCATGCTCTCATCCCTTGGATCTAAACCTAATCCATGCACAAATTAGCCCCCTTAAGACCTCTTGAACCAGGCCTTAAGACCCCTAGGATAAGTCCCTATCCTAGCCCAAACAGAATCCACGTGTAACTCTACCCACACACTGGATTGGCTCAGTCTCAGCATTGGGTCGGCTAACCTGAGACTAAGTTAACTCTATTTCAGATTGAGTTGGCCCAGTTTCTATCCCATTTCTGCAGTTTCGAACGCGACCTTCTATTTGTCCCATGCTCTGAGACTTAGCTAATCCAATTTGAGATTGAGCTGACTAACTTGTAGAAAGCTCCTTTTCTATAGTCTTAATCTTTCGACTTTGATTTCTTGCTCCATCTTGTATCCCAGATCTCCAAAGCACCAACCAAGCCCCTCAAGGTCTTCAATACTTGAACCTCAAGCCCATAGAGAGCTACATGCCGCCTCCACTCTAGGATAACTTCTATCCTAATCCTAGAACTGAACCTATCCTAGTCTCCCTGGAGCCCTCACCCTGGCTCCGCTCGTGGCCTTCCAAGGCTTGGGAGCACCACACCACCTACAAGGATGACATGAAGAAACTTTTATATCTTTTCGAGTCAGTTCATACTTCTAATTTTTATTTTTTTACTCGAGGACGAGTAAAACTCAAGTTGGGGGTGTGATAAATATCATAAATTTATAAATAAAAATATTAAAATATATATTAATTAATATTTATTTTAAAAATTAATATTTTTATTATTATTTTATAGGAAAGAAGCTCACCAATGTGAAGAACTTAATTTATGGATTCAAACAAATCAAATTTATCTCAAATCGAAGCTAAAATAGAAAAGATACCAAGACTGAAAGTTTAAATTAAAAATTAAAAAAATAAATTAAAATAAAACTGATTGGCTAAATTGGTCGATCTTACAAACCCAGTCTGATCGACCATGGCTCAGAAGAATATTGGCCTAGCACAACCAGCAAACCAACCCACGCACGTGGAAAAGGCTGGCCCAGCATCCATTAGCACATGACATCACGAAACTGCATGGGCCATGATGGATTAGTGGCTGACTCAATAGGCATGGACCCTTAAAGGGTCTGTGAAATTAACCACATGGTGTTGTAGGGTAAAATCAATATTTCAGCTAATGTGGCACGTTCGGATTCATCGTGGTCTTTATGGTGCTCAGTCCAGGTGGTCTACAAGCATAGTAAAGCGCAATCTGACAACTTTCATCGCTGTCGGTCTCCATCCAATGGTTGGGGTAAATTTTGACTCGATCCAAGATTTTCTAGGCAATGTGCGCAATCCTACGGCTGAGATCCAATCCAACAAAGATTCGATGGCTGCCAAAAGTCTCCGATTTTGATCATGATTTCTTCAGCTTTCCAGCTTTCTTTGAGCTCCATCCAATGGCCAAAAATAGCTAATAAGGTGATCCTATGGGCCAAATTTGATCCAAGCATTGATCTTAAAGCTGAAATGGTGGATTTTGATGGATTTTAAAGCACTGATTAAAGATCTGACGGCCAAAATTCGAGCAATATGAATAATTTGAGCCAAATTCAAATAGGACTTCAAAAAGGACTTACCAACTCCTTGTTTTTTCCTCTATTTAAACCCCTCTATGCCCTGAGCCCTTAGACAAGTCCTCTATGCAAAAAAAAAGAAGCCAAACTCTCTAGAATAGAGCTCCTCCCTATCCTTTTCTCTCTTTCTCTCTCCTCCTCCTCCTTTCATCCTCCTTTCTTCTTCTTCCATCTATTATTAGAGGAGCTTTGAAGATGTCGAGAGTGAGTAGATCGTCAACCATGCGAGGCTAAGAAGTTGAATTCTAGAGAAGTAGATGAAGTCTTTGAGCATAGATTATACTTTTTTTTTTAATCTTTTGTAATTACTTTTTATGTAAATATATTCTCTTACCTAGTTTTTTTTTAAAAAATATCTTTTTATGCATGAGATCTTGACTTTTTGACATGCTTATTATTGATTAAAGATGTAAATAAATTATATTCATTGGAATGGATTATGATTGAAAAATATAGTCCATATTTAATTTAATAATTTATTTTAGAGAAAAATCATTAAAAGCCCTGGTCTAAATTTTTAAGAATTAAAGTATTGAATATTTTATGATTTTATAGAGATGGATCAAGATCAAGAGATATAATTCATGCTCTAAGAAAATAAATTATAATCATAACTAAATTCTTTAAAATAATAAATTTTTGCATTAAAAAAAATTACCACAAGACTGTTAGAGATGGATTTAAAATTTTAGAATACCTTTAATTAATTCTAAAATCCTAATTTATTATTCTTTGCTTTCTTTTTATTTTAATTTACTAAACTCTAAATTATTCTTCTTTAATTTACTTATTTAAATTTTTACTTAATAAATTAACTTAAAAGTTTTTTAATTAAAATTGAACATAACTCGGCCTTCAATCCCTGAGGAAATAGACATCTGACTCACCACTATCCTAATTAATAGTATGATTGGTTTTAATTTTTATTTATTGCTATAACGACAAGCGTTAGTCCTTTATCTCCACCCTATGATCATGGAGCTTCTTCAGATATTTAGTTTGTTTCTGATCACAAGGCTGATCCTTCAGAGGCAGTTGGATGTAGATCATCTAAGCCACAGTCTGAGCATCGATAGCATCATTCTACTTTTAAACTTCCTGACGATCAACTTTAGACTCTTGCACAGGAGGTTGCTAGCATCATCTTGTCTGCTCGAGGGACTGCTCTAGGGGAGAGCTCACACTTGGCACCATCTACTATCCACTCTATCATTCCTCATATTACCATAGTTGTCTCTAGTATGATTATGACACTGAGCATCTAGTTTAGATAGTTTTTGATTTAAGTTCTATAGTTTTAGCTTGGAGAGAGAGGTCTGGAGTCTCTCACTTTTTGTTGGTTGAGATTCAGGTGATCCCACTTAGATTTTGGATTTGTCAGCTGAGGCGGTGAGACTTTGTAGTTTTATGAAGTCAAGGATCGTTGCTATGAGAGAGGAGATAAGATATTCTAGAGAGGCTATTGCTGCTGGGATGCATTCTTTGATGCAGTCATTTTCAAGATCCATGGGGCAGCTTGATTTGATCCAACTCATTCTTCTATCCTAGACTTCATCTTCTTAGGCTGTTGGACCCTCTCGTCCATCTGCTTGCACTAGTACCTCTACCCGAGGCTGAGGCAGACATGGTCGGAGTCGAGCTCATGGCTATGCTCTTGGTACGCCACATCATATTTCTAATTCTTCTTCTGACTCTGATTCTGGTGGATCCAATCATCTCCTCTACTAGATCTTGACTAGCTAGTCTTATGTACTTTAGGATATAGCTTTTGGCCTATGTATCTTTGGTTATTTCATGAATGTTGTGTTTTGTTTGGTTGTCCATGACTTATGTACTCTGAAGGCCTATGACTTATGATACATTGGTATTTTGGTATTGTATTTTGACTACTTGTTCTTATGACTCTTATTATATTTTGGATATATATATGACCTATAGGTGGTGTGGTGCTCCCAAGCCTTGGGAGGCCATAAGCAGAGCCAGGATAAGGGCTCCGAGGAGGCTAGGATAGGTATGGTCCTAGGGCTAGGATAGGAGTTGTCCTTGGGTGGAGGTGGCATGCAGCTCTCCCTGGGCTTAAGGTTTAGGTATTGAGGACCTCAAGGGACTTGGTTGGTGCTTTGAAGATCTGGGATTCAAGGTGGAGTAAGAAACTAAAGCCGAAGAATCAAGACTGCAGAAAGAAGATTTTCTATAGATTAGTCGGCTCAGTCCAAAACTAGATTGACTAAGTCTCAGAGCACAAGCAAAATAGAAAGATCGAGTTTCAGGACTGCAGGCACAGCATAGGACTAGGTCGACTCAATTTTGGACTGAGTCAATCCAGTAGAACTTAGCCGGCTCAGTGCTGAGAGTGAGCCGGCTCAGTGCATGGACAGAGTTACACGAGGGTCTATTTTGGGCTAGGATCTAGGTTGATCCTAGGGGTCTTAAGGCTTAGTTTGAGAGGTCTTGAGGGGTCTAATTCATGTATGAGTTGGGATTAGATCTAAGGGATGAGAGCATGTGAGACTTGGGCTCGGTGAGTTCTTTCATATATTGGGTTAGCCTAAGGGAGTTTTTGAGCTGGGGTTTATTAGGGTTCATGTGGAAACTCTAGGGTATATAAATCAGGATATTATAACTTTTATAATAAGAAAGGAAATACAATTGGGCTTTTCTCCCTAACTCTCTTCTTTCCTCTCTGGTTCCAATGCTAAAATCCTAGCTTCTCTCATCTTTCTTAGATCTTCTTCAGTTTGCTAGATTAACACCTAGATTCATGCAAGAGATCGGATCTACGACTGTGGCTCCGAGTAGCTATAGAAATAATAATTGGTATCAGAGCCAGGTTGAGCATGAAGGAGGAAGAAGATTGATTTTCAATAGAGACTAGCAGCGAGATTCAGATCTAAAGGCTTTCTCCAAGCTTCGTGAGGAAGGAAGAAATCATAGGGCTGCTGTCCATCATCCCTAGTCAAGGTATTTCTTAGATCTACCTATTTATTGTTATTTGATTTGGATTGATAATGGAGAACAATGGGTTGAAGGTAGGATTAGAGAAGTTTGATGGAAAGAAAAGTTTCACAATGGATGGTAAGGGTAGAGGATCTGCTAGCTTAGATGAGGTTGGATTCGGCCTTGGAGGATAGGCCAGGATAGATGACAGATAAGAAATGGATGTCCTTAGAAAAAAAGGCATGTGCCACGATTAGGGCTTGTTTGGCGGATGAGGTTTTATATGGTGTGTTGGAGGAGAGAAGACCCAAGGGATTATGGTCGAGGTTGTAGCAGTTGTACTTGGGAAAGAACATGTGCAACAAGTTGATGCTGAAGAAGCAACTATATAGCCTTCGGATGTAGGAGGATGAGGATGTTGTGGGGCATATTCAGTGGTTCGACTGGATGAGCATGGATTTGCTCAATATAGGGGTGGAATTAGAAGAGGAGGATAAGAATCTATTATTGCTGTGTTTGCTATCCAAGAGCTTCGATCCGTTGGTGACAACTTTGCTGTATGGTAAGGAGACACTGGTGTACGAGGAGATCATATTATTGCTCAGTTCTAACGAGTAGCAGAAATAGATGACAAAGAGGGAGGTCTTCTAGGAGAGTCTTATGGTTTCAGAGAAGCATAGGAAAGGGAACAAGAAGGGTGAACAGAGGGGTAGCAACGGATCCAAGAGATACTTCAAGTGCGGAGAAGGAGGGCACTTTAAGTGGGAGTGTCCACTTTGAAAGAAGTGCAAGGAAGGAGAAAACTCGGATTCCATCAGTACAGTCACAGAAATTGAAGATTTGAATAAGCTCTTAGTGGTCTCGGAGGAGCCCGTAGGATATGGTGTATCTAAGACAATTTTGGATAGGTTTGCAGAGTACAGAGAGTCTGAAGAATCAGCGATGGTGTTTCAGGTATAGTGACAGGCCCAGTAGTTCAGCGTTGGGTGGTTAGCCTCAAGGGACTCGGAGATACAGTCGGCTTCTACGGCATTAGGAGGACTTCAGTTCTAGGTGGTGCACCGAGCAGAGGTGGCTTCACGGGTGGAGGAAGCTGTGACATGGATTTAGAGTAGAGGGTACAAAGGGAGGACCTATATCCCAGTACCAGTGTCGGGACTATATAGATCCAGATGGAGAGGATTGTGCAGGGAGATAGGCATGGCTTTGAGGGGATAATGTCAGGTGGAGCATCAGGATATGCGGTGAGTGCTGGTAAAGAAATATTGCATGATCTCCAAAAAAGTCCAGGATAAGTGATGTAGCTGCTAAGTAGAAGGATACCTACAACTCCAAAGGTGGTGCAGAGAAACAAGCCAGGGACTTCAGCGGTGGAGGCGGTCATCCCAAAGGCCTCAAAGGGAGCTCAATAGTTGAAGAAGAATGACAGTGGCAAGATGAGCATGAGGGGCTATCAGGACATGTAGGGACAGCAGGATTGTGCAGGAGGATGTTGCTAGGTTTGCCAAGACTTGGGCACACCAAGTTGGAGATTGTAGGTGGTGTGGTGCTCCCAAGCCTTGGGAGGCCATGGGCGGGGCCAGGGTGAGGGCTCCGGTGAGGCTAGGATAGATATGGTCCTAGGGCTGGGACAGGAGTTGTCCTAGGGTGGAGGTGGCATGTAGCTCTCCACGGGCTTGAGGTTCAGGTATTGAGAGCCTTAGGGGGCTTGGTTGGTGCTTCGGAGACCTAGGATTCAAGATGGAGCAAGAAACCAAAGTCGAAAAATAAAGACTGTAGAAAGAAGATTTTTTGCAGGTTAGCTAGCTCAGTCTAAAACTAGGTCGGCTAAGTCTCAGAGCATAAGCAAAATAGAAAGATTGAGTTTCAGGACTGTAGGCACGGCACAAGAATGAGCCAACCTAGTGGAACTTAGCCGGCTCAGTACTGAGACTGAGCTGATTCAGTGCACAGGCAGAGTTACACGAGGTCTATTTTGTGCTAGGGTCTAAGTTGATCTTAGGGATCTTAAGGCCTAGTTTGAGAGATCTTAAGGGGCCTAATTTATGTATGGGTTGGGATTAGATCCAGGGGATGAGAGCATGTGAGACTTGGGCTCGGTGAGTGCTTTCATGTATTGGATTAGCCTAAGGGAGTTTTTGAGCTAGGGTTTATCAGAGTTCATGCGAAAATTCTAGGGTATATAAACCAGGACATTGTAACTTTTACAATAAGGAAAGGAATACAATTGAGCTTTTCTCCCTAACTCTCTTCTCTCTTCTCTCTGATTCCAATGCCAAAACCCTAGCTTCTCTCATCTTTCTTAGATCTTCTTTAGTTTGCTGGATTAACATCTTGGTTCATGCAAGAGATCGAATCTACAGCTATGTCTCCAAGCAGCTGTAGGAACAACATGACCTTGGTTTCTATGAATGTTGTTTGGCTTATGTATCATGTACTTTGAGCAATTAAAATATCTTGTATGTTTATGTTTTATAAATTAACTTACAAATGCTGTGTTTTCATGATGAACTTTTAATTCAGCAGTAGAATATAGAAAAATATTTGAGGAGGAGTCTTTCCCTTTCTAAGAGAAAATTCTTAAGATAATAATTGATGATGTCAAAAAGAGAGAGTGGTATAATTGGTAATAAGCAAATGTCAAATTATTCAAAATACAAATTATTCAAATGTTGGCAATAAGCAAATTTCAAAATTTTAGCATCTTTATCTTATATGCCTTGGCAAATTCCTACATAAAATTAATCAATTGCAAACTTCTCTTCTAAAAAGGGATAAAAGATCAAATTAAATTACTCCTACTCTTGTACATGATTGTTTTTTTAAGTTCTAAAATTCTTAATAGCATTTTTTTTACTCCAATGCTTCATACATGTCATATTTTTTGCTTATGCTCAAATATTTTATCATCATCAAAAAGGAAGAGATTGTTATTTTGAGAATTGATTTTGATGATTACAAAATATTTGAGGAGAGTACTAATGACTTTTGGCTTGGAAAAAGAATAATTATTTATTTTAGATTTCATAAGATTTTTCATGTTTATTGAAGAAAGTTGAAGAAGGATAAAATCATAATTTCACCAAGTTGGAGAACAAGAAAATATGTTTTGGAAGCCTCAAGAGCAAGTAGAGAAGAATTTTGATTTTTTGAAGGTAATTTCATAATTTTTGAATGTCTAAATTAGAAGAAAATTAAGTTTGAGCAAAAGGGTCGACCCCTAGGTCAACCTCTACTGAAACAGGCTGATTGGCATGCTGAATTCTGGCTGGCATGCTTAAAGGGGACAACCCTAGGGTCGACCTCTATGCTAGGGGTCGATCTATACTATTCTACAGGCTAGAAAATAGAAACTAGCCTTATTCTATGTTCTGCCATAGAGGTCGACCCTAGAATCGACCCCTGTGATGAAAAATCTCTACAACAGCTAGTTTTTCTATCCATTTTGGCTGCATTTAATGCTCATTTATGGCTCTCTAATGGCTACAAATACATACTGTTCACTCCTCAGCATTGAATGAAGATATAAATGTAGGATTTGATGTAGTGCTCCCAAGCCTTGGGAGGCCATAGGAGGAGCCAGGGTATTAGCTCTAGGAGACTAGGATGGGTCTGAGTCCTAGGGTTAGGACAGGAGTTGTCCTAGGTGAAGGCGACGTGTATCTCTACATGGACTCAAGGTTCAAATGTGAGGACCTTGAGGGACTTGGTAGGTGCTCCGAAGATCTGAAACATAAGCTGGAGCAAGAGACCAAAGCCAGGAGAAGAATAAGCCAAGATAAGGGGCTGACACATAGGCGAGCTAGCTCGGATACGCAGTCGAGCCAGCTCGAGCTGAGATCAAGTCAGCTTGGGGTGCAGTCAAGCTAGCTATCTCAGATAGATAGAAGATAGGATTCGGGCAAGATGCAGTCGAGCTAGCTCGGCTCCTGATAGAGCAAGCTCGATAGTGGCGAACAGAACTAGATGGGATTTCTATTTGGGTCTAGGATGGGCTTTTATCCTAGGATCTTATGGCCTGGACTAATAAGATATTAAGGGGGCTAACTCATGTATGGGTCGGGTTCAAATCTAGGGGATGAGAGCATGTGAGACATATGTACATGGGCTCGATGAGTGCTTTAATATATTGGGTTAGCCTAAGAAAGTTTTTCAACTGGGATTTGGGTTTATTAGGGTTCATGTGATATAGCAAAAATTCTAGGATATATAAATTCAGGTATTGTATTTTTATAATAAAGTGGAATATAATTGAGCTTTTCTTTCTAAAACTCTCTACTCTTCTCTCTCTGATTCCAACTTTAAGTCCTAGGTGCCGGCCATCTACTTTGTTCTTCTTATCTCCAATTATTGATATCAGAGAGGTACCAGAATCCAACAATTGGTATTAGAGTCTGGTTGAGCGTGAAGGAGGCAGAAGATCAAATTTTAGCAGAGATCAGCATGTGAGCTCAGAAGTGGCACTCTCAAGTCTTGAAAATATGAGAAGATAGGTCATGAAAAGATGGGAGCGAGTTGGAAGAGAAATTAGCTCTCTTAGCAAAGTTCGGAAACTGGGCTGGCTCACCCTGAGATTGAGTCGGCTAAGTTGGAAACTGAGCCAGCTCAGTCCAGGACTGGGTTGGCTAGGTCTTAGAGGAAAATTTAGATAGAAATGGATCGGCTCAATACAATATTTTTGGGCTATTGGCATGGTACATAACTGGGTCGGCTCAGTCTAATATTTTTGGGCTATTAGCACGGTACACAACTAGGTCGGCTCAGTCTGGGACTGAGCCGATCCAATCGTAGGTTAGCCAACTCAGTCTGAAACTGGGTTGGCTCAGTTTTCATGGGTTATTATTTTGTGTACATAGGTTATTTAGGTTTCGAGAGTTTTCTATGAGCTTGGGCTTGACCCTTTATAAAGTATATATACTAAAAATAGATCAAGGTTGTAAGAGTGCTGAAATATACTGAATAAAAGCTCTTTTCTCTCAAAAATCTCTTCTTCTCTATTCCTTGAATTGTTCGATTGTGCTTTCACAAAAATCTCCGAGAAGTACTTTCTTGTTGCTTGGCTAATCACTGGCGGCCATGCCGATCCATGTGGAAAGAGCATGCATTTTCGATATTTGGTATCAGAGCGATGTTGTAGGGAAGAAAGAAAGACATCTAGGATTTACTACATTCAGGATCTGTTGCACCAGATTTTATCCTAAAACTTCTAGTTTGCTTCATGATTGTCTCTAGATTGAGGTGGAGATTGTTTACATGGAGGAACGGTGATATAGAACTTTGGAAAGAGAATCTAGGGCTAGTTAGATCTTCTTCGAAGGATAGTTTTGCTAGTGTGTGTGATCGTGAAGGATGTTAGGGATTTATTCTTGACTTGATTGAAGTCATGGGATCAAGTGGATTCAAGGTGGATTTTGAGAAGTTCGATGGCAAGGAAAACTTTACCCTATGGTAGCAAAGAGTAAAGGATTTGTTGGTTCAGCAGAGGATCTACAAGATCTTGACAAAAGAAAGATCGAAAAAGATCAGTGCTGAGGATTGGGAAGAGTTGGAGGAATTTGCTTTTAGCACAATCCGGATGTGCTTGGTCGATCAGATTTTGACTGAGGTTTGCATAGAAACTATAGCAAAGGAGCTCTGGGAGAGACTGGAGAATACATACATGGGGAAGAACGTGACGAACAAGCTATGGTTGAAGAAACAACTGTATAGTCTGAGGATGCCCGAAGGCGGAGATCTTGTTGCACATATCCAAAGGTTCAATTAGGTATGTTTTGAGGTGATGAGTTTGGATGTGAAGATCGACGAGGAGGATCGAACATTGCTGCTATTATGTTCTCTCCCAGGTTTGTATGATGGTCTCATAACAACTTTAGTTTATAGAATGGAGACCCTAAACTATGAAGAGGTTATTGGTGTGCTCAGATTAAATGAGCAAAGGAAAAAGATCTGCAAGGGAGACCCTAAGTCTGAGATATTGGCTATGAATGAAAGATAGGGAAGATCAAAGGAGAAGAAAAGAGAAAAATCTAAGGATAGATCAAAGTCTCGCGATCAGAGGAAGATGACATTGAAATGTTATAAATGTCATCAGCCTGGACACTTGAGAAGAGATTATCTCCTTTTGAGATTAGAAAAAGGAAAGGCCAACAAGGAAGATGATACAGCTTCTGTGAGCAGTGAAGAAGACCTGCTAGTTGTATCAGATGGATCCATATAGTATGATACTATGTGGATGTTGGATTCAGCATGCTCGCACCACTGTACTTCTTATCGAAAGTGGTTTGCTTTCTACCAGAAGGTTGATAGTGGAAGTGTCAGTCTTGGAGATGATCACCCATGCAAAGTAGCTAGAATTGGCTCTATCAGGGTGAGGATGTACGATGGGATCATTCGTACATTATCAAATGTCAGGCATGTACCAGAGTTGAAAAGAAATTTGATTTCTTTGGGCTACTTGGAGGAGCAGGATTATGCTTTTAGTAGCTAGGTTGGGAGTGGATGTCTGAAAATTTTCAAGAAGGCTTTGGTGGTGATGAGAGGTAGAAGACTGAGCAATAATCTTTACAGAATGGAAGGCTCAGTGGTAAATGATAGTGCAGAGGTGCTAGCAATGGCGTAGGAGGAGCAAATTTTATATCAGTTGTGGTACTATCGAATGGGACATATGAGTGACCGTGGGCTCACTGAACTAAGTAGAAGAGGTATGATCCCAGCCCTAATGAAGGAGGGCACAGATCTTTGTGAGCCATGCATCTTTGGCAAACAGCATAGGATGAAGTTTGCCAGAAGTACCAAGCGTTGCGAGGGAGTACTGGATTTAGTGCACTCAGATGTGTAGGGACCAGTTCCTATATCAGCTAGAGGTGAGGAAAAATACTTTGTCACCTTCATTGATGATTTTTCAAGGAAGGTGTGGGTTTATCTGATTAGAGAAAAATCAGAGATGTTTGCCTAGTTTAGAGCCTAGAGTGCTGAAGTAAAGAAGGAGTCAGGGAGACATGTGAAGTGTCTGAGGTTGGACAATGGAGGGGATTATACTAGGTTGGAGTTCAGGAGGTATTGTTAGGAAAATGGCATCAAACGCCATTACACGGTGAAGATGACTCTCCAGCAAAATGGTGTCATGAAAAGGATGAACCGGACACTGATCGAAAAGGTACGAAGTTTGAGGCTGCAGACATCACTCCCAAAATTCTTTTTGGGTGATGCTTTAACCTTTTCTTATTTTCTTGTGAACAGGTTTCCTCAATATAAGCTGAATGGAGGCATTCTAGAGGAGGTCTAGAGTGAAAAGAAGGAGGAGCTTGGCCATTTGAAAGTTTTCAGTTGCATAGCCTATGCACATATGGAGGCAATCAAGAGGAGCAAATTGGATCCAAAATCTCAAAAGATGACATTCGTAGGATATCCACAAGGAGTCAAGGGGTACCTTCTATGGAACTCTAAAGCATCGAAGTCAGTGATCAGCAGGGATGTTATCTTTGATGAGAAGAGCATCTTGAAGAGATTTGGGATAGATGAAACTAGGAAAATAGAGGTGAACAACGGTAGCCAGTCAGAGAATGATGGCATGTAGGTTACATCCACTTATAGGAGTGTTCTTGTTGAGGTGGAGCTGGGCAGAAAAGTATTATCTCAAATTGAAAATCAGCATGGAGGGCCAGTAGTTCAGATAGATATGCAGGAGCAGCCATAGACATTAGGCAGAGATATGCCAGTGGCAGTGGCTTTGCACAAGCCCCAGCATATTATTAGGAGGCCAGTCAGATATGGCATTGATGAGGTTATCTCCTATGCACTCATCACTGCTAATGAAGATCCAGAGAATTATGCAGAGGCCATGGAGAGTGAGGATCATGATTCATGGATAGAGGCCATGATGGAGGAGATGGAATCACTTGAGAAGAATTAGACATGGCTGCTAGTGGATCTTCTAGAGGATGCTCGACCTATTGGCTCAAAGTGGGTGTTTACAAAGAAAGAAGCACCTCCAGAATAAGGTGGAGTCAGATTCAAAGCAAGATTGGTAGCAAAGGGATACTCACAAAGGAAAGGGATTGACTACACAGAAATTTTCTCTTCTATGGTGTGTTATACATCTATTTGAGTTTCGTTATGATTGGTGGCACATTATAACATGGAATTGGAATAGATGGACGTGAAGATGGCCTTCCTTCATGGGACTTTGGAGGAAAGAATCTACATGAAGCAGCCAGATGGTTTCATGGAGATGGGACAAGAAGAAAAGGTGTGTTTACTCAGGAAGTCTTTATATGGCTTGAAATAATCCTCTCGTCAGTGGTATCGAAGGTTTGATAGCTTTGTCCTGAGCTTGGGTTTCAGCAGATGTGAACATGATTATTGTGTCTCATCAAGGATGTAGATAAGGAGGATGCCCTATACATATTATTGTATGTAGATGATATGCTCATAGCCAGTAGGAGCATGGATGCTATGAAAAGGTTGAAAAGGACATTATTATCTGAGTTTGAGATGAAGGATTTGGGTCCAGCTAAGAAAATTTTTGGAATGAAGATTTACAGAGATAGGTGCAAAGAAGTGCTCCATTTATTATAAGAAAAAGTATGTTCAGAAGGTTCTGAAGAGGTTTGGGATAGAGAAGGCCAAACCTACAGAGACGCCATTGCCGAGCCATATGTCTCTCTCCAAGTTATAGAGCCCCAAGTTAGAAGAGGAGAAAGAGTACATGGAATGAGTCCCTTATGCAAATGCTGTAGGCAGTGTAATGTATAGTATGGTGTGCCATAGACCAGATATAGCACATGTAGTGAGCACGGTTAGTGGATACATGGCTAACTCTGGGAAAGAAATACTGAAAAGCATTGAAATGGATATTGAGATATTTGCATGGAATAAGGAATTATGGTTTGGTGTTTGGTTGGCGGTCGGGAGGTTTTGGAGAATAATCTGTGAAGATGTGTGAAGGTTTAGGTCCTCTAGAAGGATTTGTTGATGTAAATTATATTAGTGATCTTGATACAAGGAGGTCTACTACTGGATATCTCTTCTGCATATATGGTGGATCAATGTCTTGGAGATTAATCCTTCAGCCAATCATGACCTTGTCTACCATAGAGGCCAAGTACATTGGGATAATAGAGGCTACAAAGGAAGCCCTTTGGCTTAGAAGGTTGATTGATGAGTTGGGGGTGGAGCAGAGCAAGGTTACACTGTTCAGTGATAGTCAAAGTGCTCTGCTGTTGGCACAGAACCAAGTCTATCATGCGCGCATAAAGCATATAGACGTGAGGTACTACAAAATCTGAAAGCTGGTGGAGGAAGGTGAAGTGGAACTGATGAAGGTTCATACCAAGGAGAATTAGTCTGATGCACTCACGAAGGTACTCCCCAATGACAGCTTTCAAAGATGTGTGGCACGGATGGATCTGTTGAGAAGAGATGAGTTCACAAGAACTTGAAAGCACCAAGGTGGAGAATGTGAGCTCAGAAGTGGCACTCCCAAGTCTTGGAATTATGAGAAGATAGGTCATGAAAAGATGGAAGCGAGCCAAAAAAAAAATTAGCTCTCCTAGTAAAGTTCAGAAACTAGGCCGACGAACCCTGAGATTGAGCTAGCTAAGTTGAAAACTGGGCTGGCTCAGTCCAGGTCTGGGTCTGCTAGGTCTCAGTGGAAAATTCAGATAGAAAGCAGCATTTTCGGACTATTGGCATGATACACAACTGAATTAGCTCAGTCTGGGATTGAGCTGACCCAGTCGCAGACTGGGCCGGCTCAGTTTTCGTGGGTTATTATTTTGTGTACGTGGGTTATTTGGGTTTGGAGAGTTTTTCTATGAGCTTGGACTTGACTCTTTGTAAAGTATATATGCTGAAAATAGGTCAAGGTTGTAAGAGTGATGAAATATACTGAATAAAAGCTTTTTTCTCCTAGAAATCTCTTCTTCTCTTCTTCTCTATTCCTTGAATTATTTGATCGTGCTTCCACAGAAATCTTTAAGAAGTACTTTCTTGTTGCTTGGCTACTCATCGACGTCCATGCCGATCCATGTGGGAAGAGCATGCATTCCCGACACAGCAATGAGGTTTAGATCTAAAGACTTTCTCCTGGCTTCGTGAGGAAGAAAGAGATCACAGGGCTGTTATCTATCATCCTTAGTCAAGGTATTTTTTTAGATCCACCTGTTTGCTATTTTTGATTTGTACGATCATGGAGAACAATGGGTTGAAGGTAGGATTTGAGAAGTTTGATGAAAAAAAAAGTTTCATGATGTGGAAGGTTAAGATGGAGGATCTGCTGGTTCAGATGAGACTGAATTCGACCTTGGAAGATAGGCCGAGGGAGATGACAAACAAGGAGTGGGTGTCCTTGGAGGAAAGGGCATGTGCCATGATTAGGGCTGGTCTAGTAGATGAGGTGCTATACGACATGTTGGAGGAGAAGACACCTAAGGGTTTATGATCAAGGTTACACTAGTTGTACATGAAAAAAAATATGTGCAACAAGTTGATGCTGAAAAAGCAACTATACAGCCTTCGGATGCAAGAGGGCGAGGATGATGTGGGGCATATTTGGTAGTTTGAGTAGATAAGCATGGATTTGCTCAACATTATGGTAGATCTTGAAGAGGAGGACAAAAATTTATTGCTATTATATTCGCTACTCGGGAGCTTCGATTCGTTGGTGATGATGTTGCTGTTTGGAAAGAAGATGCTGATGTATGAGGAGATCGTATCAGTGCTAAGGTCCAATGAGTAGTGAAAATGGATGATGAAGAGGAAGGTCTTCTAGGAAAGTCTCATGGTTTTAGAGAGGCCCAAGCAAGAAAAGAAGAAGGATCAGCAAAGGGGTAGCAAGGAGTCCAAGAGATGCTTTAAGTGTGGTGAAGCAGGATACTTTAACTGAGAATGTTTGCTTTGAAAGAAGTAAAAGGGAGGAGAAAACTCGAATTTCATTGATTCAATCACTACAAGTGAAGAGTCGGATGAGCTCTTGATGGTCTTAGGGGAGCCTGTGGGATGTGATGTATCTGAGATGGTTTTGGAAAGGTTTGCAGACTGCGGAGGGTCTGAAGCGATAGCGATGGTGTTCAAGACGTAGTGGCAGGCTTAGTAGCGCAGCATTGAGTAGTTGTCCTTAGGAGACTCGATTATAGAGTCAACTTCTGTGGCATCAAGGGGACTTCAGTTTTAGATGGAGCATCGAGCAAAGATGTCTTCATAGATGGAGAGACACATGATACAAGTTCAGAGCGGAGGAGTGCAGGAGGACCAATATCCTAGCACTAATGTCGGAGATGCACAGTTCCAAGTGGAGCAGCACGTGCGGAGAGATAGGCAAAGTTATGAGGAGACCATGTCAGGGTATACAGCAGGTGCCAGCATAGGATTGCTGCAAATTCTCCAGAAAAGTTCAGGACAGTTGATGTGGTTGCCAAGCAGAAGGATACTTACAACTCCAAGGGTGGTGCATAGAAGCAAGCCAATGTCTTTAATGGTGGAGACGGTCATCCCAAAGGCCTCAAAGGGAGCTCAGTAGCTGAAGAAGAATGGCATGGCAAGGTGTGTATAAGTAGTTGTCAGGATGTGCATCGATAGCAGATTCATGTAGGGGAACATTGCTAGGTGTGCCAAGGCTTGGGCATACCAGGTTAAAGATTGTAGGATTTGATGTGGTGCTCCCAAGCCTTGGGAGGCCACAGGAGGAGCTAGGGTGTTGGCTTTGGGAGACTAGGATGTGTGTGAGTCTTAGGGCTAAGATAGGAGTTGTCCTAGGTGAAGGCAGTGTGTAGTCTTGTACGGAGAGTCCTAGGGCTAGGACAGGAGTTGTCCTAGGTGAAGGTGGTGTGTAGCCCTGTACAGACTCAAGATTTAGGTGTGAGGATCTTGAGGGGCTTGGTAGGTGCTCCAGAGACCTGGGACATAAGATGGAGCAAGGGACCAAAGCTAGAAGAAGAATCAGCCAAGATAAGGGGTGACATACAGGCGAGCTGGCTTGGATACACAGTCAAGCCAGTTCGGGCTGAGATCGAGTCAGCTCAGGGTGTAGTCGAGCCAGCTATCTTAGAAAGATAGAAGATAGGATTCGGACGTGATGCAGCCAAGCCAGCTCGGCTCTTAACAGAGCTGGCTGGATGGTGGCGAGCAGAACTAGACGAGATTTTTTGTTTGGGTCTAGGATAGGCTTTTATCCTAGGGTCTTAAGGTCTAGACCTATAAGATCTTAAGGAGGCTAACTCATGTATGGGTCAAGTTTAGATCTAGAGGATGAGAGCATGTGAGACATATGTACATGGATTTGGTGAGTGCTTTTATGTATTTGGTTAGCCTAGGAGAGTTTTTCAGCTAGGGTTTGGATTTATTAGGATTCATGTGGTATAGCAGAAATCCTAGGATATATAAATCTAGGTATTGTATCTTTACAATAGAGTGTAATACAATTGAACTTTTCTTCCTAGAACTCTCTAGTATTCTCTCTCTAGTTCTAACTTTAAGCCCTAGGTACCGGCTATCTACTTTGTTCTTCTTCTCTCCAATAATTGATATTAGAGAGGTACCAAGATTTAATAATAAAAGTTTTCAAAAGGAGGAAAAACACAAAAAAAATCAAGCAAATATTCAGTCATAGTGAAAAACTCCCTTTTAAGCAAAGAAGCATTCAATTCAAGCTCAACCACCTCTCCAAAGCTTACTCAATCCTTCATTCACTTAGAGAGGAAACTAAAAAGCTTCTTCCCTTCTTATGTAAATTATTTTTAATATTCTATTATGCTCATTAAATGGGCTAATTTTGTATTTCATTGTCTTTACACTTGTACCCTATTTTTTTATTATTTTGTTTTAAGTTTTGGGGTTTCAAAACTTGGGAAGGTTGATCTAAACCTTGAATCAGAGTGTATTGGGTTGGCTTATATCCAGGAAATAAATGTTCTAGCTTGGGATAGCTAGGGTCTACTGTCACAATCACTATGGCATCACCTAACTCTAATACCAAGGGTTGGCACCTATGGCTGCTTGGAACCACGATCGTAGATCCGATCTCTTGTGTGAACTTGGATGTTAATCTAGAAACTTGAAAGAAAAACAAAGTAGATGATGGCAACACCTTGGGCTTAGCATTGGAACCAAAGAGAAAAGAGAGAAGAGAGTTAGGAAGAAAAGCTATATATTGATTCCTCTCCTTGTAAAAGTTACAATGCCTAGGTTTATATGTCCTAGGATTTTTGCTATATCATATAAATCCTAATAAACCCAACCCCAGCTAAAAAACTTTCCTAGGCTAACCCAATATATGAAAGTACTCACCGAGCCCATGTACATATGTCTCACATGTTCTCATCCCCTAGATCTAAACCCGACCGATACATGAGTTAGCCACCTTAAGACCTCATTGGTCTCGGTCTTAAGACCCCAAATAGAAAACCCCATATATTCTGTATGCCACTATCGAGCCAACTCTCTCAAAAGCTGAGCTGGCTTGACTACGTCTCGTCCAAATCCTGTCTTCTGTCTACTTGAGATAGCTGGCTCGACTTCACCCTGAGTCGGCTCGATCTCAGCTCGAGCTGGCTCGACTGCGTATCTGAGCTAGGATGCCTATGTGTCAACCCTTTATCTTGGCTGATTCTTTTCCTTGGCTTTGATCCTATGCTCTACCTTGTGTCCCAGATCCCCGAAGCCTATCAAGCCCCCTTAAGATCCTCACTCCTGAACCTCAAGTCCCGTGCAAGGGTACATGCCGTCTTCACCTAATATAACTCCTATCTTAGCCCTAGAACTCACACCTATCATAGACTCTCGGAACCAACACCTTGGCTCCTCTCGTGGCCCTCCCAAAGCTTAGGAGCACCACACTAGAACCTACAATCTTCACCTTGGTGTGCCCAAGTCTTGGCACACCTGATAATATTCTCCTACACAATCCCGCTGTCGTTACATGTCCTGACAGCTCTTTGTGCACACCTTGCCACTACTATCCTTTTTCAACTGCTGAGCTCCTTTTGAGGCCTTTGGGATGACCTTCTCCACTGCTAAAGATCTTGGCTTGCACCTATGCACTATCTTGTAGATTGTAAGAATCCTTCTGCTTGGCAGCCGCATCATTTATCCTAAACTTTCATGAAGAACCTGCAATAATCCTATATCGGCACCCGCTGCACATCCTAACATGGTCTCCTCAGAACTTCGTTTATTCTTCCGCACGTGCTGCTCCACCTAAAACTGTGCATCTTCGGCATTGGTGTTAGGATATTGGTCCTCCTGCACTCCTCCACTCTGAACTCGTGTCAAAATTCTCTCAACTTGTGAAGCCACCTCTGCCCTATTTTCCACCTGAAACTAAAGTCCTCCTGATGTCATAGAAGCTGACTCTATAATCGAGTTCCTCAAGATCAACTATCCAATGATGCACTACTGGGCTTGCCACTGTACCTAGATTACAGTCGCTGCTCCTTCGGACCCTTTACACTCCCTGGACCCCTCTAAAACTATCTTGGATACACTACACCCTACAGGCTCCCCCAAAACCACCAAGAGTTCATCCAACTCTTCACTTTCAGTGACTGAATCGATGGAATCTACTTTTTTCCTTTCTTGCACTTCTTCTAAAGCGGACATTCTCACTTAAAGTGCCCTGCTTCACCATACTTGAAGCACTTCTTGGATCCCTTGCTGCCCCTTCACTGACCCTTCTTCTTCCCTTGTCTGAGCCTCTCTGACACTACGAGACCCTCCTGAAAGACTTCTCTCTTCATCATCCAATCTTGCTGCTCGTTGGATCTTAGCATTGATACGATCTTCTCGTACACTAGTGTCTCCTTACTATACAGCAATGTCATGACCAATGGATCGAAGCTCCTAGGTAGTGAATATAGCAACAATAAACTCTTGTCCTCCTCTTCGAACTCTACCCCAATATGGAGCAAGTCCATACTTATCCGATCGAATCACTGAATATGTCCTGCAACATCATCATCCTCTTGCATCCGAAGGCTATACAGTTGCTTCTTCAGTACCAACTTATTGCACATACTCTTTTCCATGTACAACTGATGTAACCTTAACCATAGGTCCTTGCATGTCTTCTCCTCTAACATGCCATACAACACCTCATCTGCCAGACAAACCCTAATTATGGCACATGCCCTTTTCTCCAAGGACTTTCACTCTGTGTCTGTCATCTCCTTCAGCCTATCCTTTAAGGTTGAATCTAGCCTCATCTGAACTAGTAGATCCTCCATTCTAACTTTTCATATCATAAATTTTTTTTTTTCATCAAACTTTTCAAATCTTATCTTTAATCCACTATTCTCCATGATCGAACTTAATCAAAAAATAGCTAACAAATAGATCTCGAAAAGTACCTTGACTAGGGATGGTGGACAGCAGCCCTTAGATCTCTTCCTTCCTCATGAAGCATGGAGGAAAACCTTAGATCTAAACCTCGCTGCTGATCTCTACTAAAATCTAATCTTCTTTCTTCTTCATGCTCAACCAATCTCTAATACCAAATGTTGTGCAATCACTATGGCATCACCTAGCTCCGATACCAAGTGTTGGCACCTATGGCTATGCGAAACCATAATTATAGATCTGATCTCTTGCATGAACCTAGCTGTTAATCCAAAAATATAAAAGAAGAATAAAGTAGATGATGGTGGCACCTAGGGCTTGGTGTTGGAACCAGAGAGAAAAGAGAGAAGAGAGTTAGGGAGAAAAGCTGTATATTGATTATGTTGGAACCAAATCTAGGATTTTAGGGCTAGATCTTGAAACTTTTTCAAGATCAGATAGTGAAAGACTTAAATAAATTAATATTTATTTATAAAATTAGAGAATATCATAGATCTAAGATCTTATTATATGATTATGGTATGATATTAAATTAGAAATTAGAAACATAAAGGAAGAAGAAGTGTTGATCATATCAACACAGATCTACACTAGATCAAAATCATATGAGTAACAAGAGATCAGATCTTTGTTACCTATGCAAGTTAGATGCTTTAACATGCTGATCTAGGCTTGAGGATGATGTTCCAAGCCACATACATATCCGGCCTCTAAGAGTCATCCACATGAGCCCATAAATCACGATCAGAAGTCCTAAATCAGCACAGTATGCTAGTACTATGCTGGTTCTTCTTCGATGGTCGATCTAAAAGCATCTTCTTTAAATCTTAGACTCTCCAACTTTTAGAAGGAAGGGAAAGAGATTTTGAACCAGTGACACCTCTCAAAAATCTCTAAAGAAGGAGGAAGAGATCAAAGAAAAACCCTAAAAGAAGAACCCTTTTTCTTCTTCTTATTTTCTCTCACCTAGACACCTAGATTGGTGTCTATGAAATCCCCATGCCCTAATAATTTTTCTCCCTGATTTTTAAATGCATAAAAGATATCTTAATAATCTAAAATTTCTGAAAAAATTAGCATAAAATTATTTTTAAATATTGAGATATGAAAGAGTCTTGTCTAGGTCAAACACCTAAACAAGACAAGTCTAAAAAAGGCAACTAGTTGGGGCGCCCAACACTTGGGTGCCCCCTCCTTTCTTTATGCTGTGGACCATCAAGAACAAGCACACAAAATTCTCCTCTTTTCCATGAAAAAATGAGAGATAAATCAGGGATGTGGGTGGCACAAAGAAAGGAGGAGTTTTAGGTGCTTAAAATTCTATCTCATAGAATTTAAATCAAAACCAAATCCTAGTTTGACTTGGTCCATAACCAAATGCCATCTAAGGAATAAGGGAAGGCTATGTGTATGTGTGAGGGCTTGGGAAAAGATTTTTCCATGTTCAAAATCAAAGAGAAGGGGCGTGGGGGGCGTGAGGGGTCAATGGTGCAAGGAATAGGGAGCCCTAGTCATACTAGGATTCCTATTTTGACTTGGTCCAAGTGATCTATGAACCAAATTAAATTAGAATTAATTCAATCCAATTAAATTAGATTCTAAATAAATTAAAAACTTAATTAAATTAGATTTAATTTTTATTTAATTTTTTAATCAAATTAGAGAATTGGGTTGACCCAAGTCCTAGTTGAACTAGTACTAGTTCTTCCTTGCACTTGGCTTATCCAATAAACTAATTAGACTTAATCCAATTAAATTATAATTAATTATACTTAATCTCAACCCTTTGACTTAACCAAATTAAGCTAATTAGCAATCAAATTGCTAATCAATCCTCCTGCAATACTTGCACTAGGTTAAACATCAATCGTATTGATCGTTTAACTTTAGAATGATTCTTAACCATTGATCAACCATCCAATCAGATCACAAACTCTAATATGTGTGACCTCATAGGTTTGAACCTAAGTTGATAGCATAGAAATAAATTTTTATACCAATTAAAGTAACCATCTAGTAATGGTACCCGATGGTCGGATAGATTGAATGTGTAGAACAACATCCTTAGAACCCATGCAGATATAGTTTTCATATAATTTATCCTCTTGATCAAAATGCTTATAGGACACCTCAGAATTCAACTACCAATTTTGATCAGATTATCCACATTATATTTTAAAATATCAAATCCATCTGATGGATTATCTTAGCCAAGGTTTTGCTATATTGAAATATAGTGATACATTATTTTCGAACTCTTGGAGTGGTCAATCCCATCTTGATCATAGATTGACTTCATAAGTACTTGACTGTGCCTAGAAGCCTTCCATTACTAAATTAAAAATTTAATTAATCTAGTACCAAAGCACAGTGAGTTGCTTGTAAGTCACTGAGGTGATCTCAGGTCTAAGGATCACTGAGGTGATCTCATGATGTTGATAAGAAGGCAATATTGTCCTCGACAACGATGCCAAAAATTTGATAAGAGCGTGATGTTGTCGTTAAGATACCGTGTTTATCAGTTTAATCTGACTTCTTAAAATAATTAAGAATATATAGATAGCAGCGAGTCAGATTGAATCCATAGGGAAGGTAGTATTTTAGATTTAAAATCTTTGATTTTTGAAAAGAAAAAAAAATTTGAAGTCAAAAATTAAAATTATGAAGTAAAAATTAAATTATGCAAAAAAGTAAACTTGGTATTAAGATCTACTAGTTAGATCTTAGCATATACTTACAGCAAAATAAAGAGCAATAATTAAAGTATAGAATTTAAATTATAATAAAAATAAAGAGCATGAAATTAAAGAGAATAAAATAAATATTATATTAATTAAAAGGTTCATAATTTAAATACATAAAATTTAAAAAAAAAGAAATTAAAATAATTTGATCTTTGATCTTGGATCGACATTAGCAGAAAGATGGTTTCGAAGTCCTGCTCTTCTTCTCGGTACCCATTTCTTTGAAATAGTCTCTAATCTAAAACCTTGCTTTACCCTATACCAAAGCTTTACCTTGATCGAAGATAATGAATTTTGAAGGCTTGTGGTCTTATTTATAGGTGTTGGAAGGCTGGAGAGTTTTTCTTTAGGCAATGTGGGACTAAAGGATGTTTTAATCATTAGGAAGAAATTTGAATAAAATTTGGATTAAAAAGAGTCCTAGATGAATTCTATTACTTTGGATGAAATCTGGCCATTAGATATGAATCAAATGGTCCAAAAAATATCAAAATCGAATGTGTATCAGCCCAGATCAGGTCAGATTAAATTCTAGCCATCCAATTGCATTAATCAAGAGGAAATTTAGCCATCGGATTGAGTTCTGGGTGTTTTAATCAAGTCAGGAGCTTCCAGGATCATTGGATCATCTTCTGGGTTGAGCGTTGCCATCGGATGGTGCCTGGAGTTTGAATTAAAACTAGAACCAACTACCGTCATCGGATCTTGACCGCAAGCAACCACAGCAGCATGATTGCACAATTACTATTCTCATGGACCGTGTGGACTAGCTGCACCATGTACCACAGCCAATCAGTGCCTCCTATCATCGAGTGAAAAGACCAAAATGCCCTGTGAGCTATGATAGATTTTCTGTAAACCCTTTAAAGATCTTGGTCCACCACGTGTCGCTCCATGATTCGTCGGTTGTTGCTGAGCTAGCGGTCTATGCCTGGATCATGGACCAGCTGATGGCTTCTGCAGCTGAGTCAGCTTTGATGACTTAGCTTGGCTTGCAGAGTCGACTAAGTCATTTTCCTTTTTTATTTTAATTTTTTTTAAAAAATTCACATCGAGTCCATTTTAGCTCCGATTTGCTTCAAATTTATTTCATTATGATAAAAAAATAAGCTCTTTTTATTAATAATAATATTTTATTTTTTTATTTTTATTATTTTTAATTAATTTTTTAATTATTTTTAATTAATAAAAATATTAATTTCTTAAAAATATATAAATTAATTATTAATTTTTAAAAATAAATATAAATTAATTAATAAATTAATATTTTTATTAATGATTTTATGGTACTTATCATATACCTATATCCTATTAGAGACATTCTTGATAGTAGAATGCTCTGAAGTTGATCATATTTAACGACGGTGTACCCATACATCTCACCTGTATGCCATACTAGTATCTTCACTCCTTAGTTAAAAGGATAATCAACCTATATGATGCACAATGACCTATGCTCGATAGAAGTTGTTATCCTAATTAACAGCTTATCATTTGGTCATGAACAGTTTTAAGGACTAATTGATAAATCCTCTCTTTATTAGAGCTAAATAGTCCTAAGGACTTATTCACAACAATGGAGTTTGTTAGAAGATGAATACTTTATGATAAAATAATATTAAAAATATATTTTATTAATTAATGAATCAATTATAAATATAAAATAGCTCACCCATCAATAGACTGATGATTGACTTTGGGACATATTTCTCAATAACTCCCACTTATCCTAAAGCCACTTGACACGGTATCTAATACCCATCTTCGACTTATGGTTATCAAACTTCTTTATCATCAAGGCTTTAGTAAAGGGGTCAGTTAGGTTCTCCTTTTCATCGATCTTCTAAAGGTCAATGTCACATCGATCCATAATCTTCTAGACTAGGTGGAAGTGGCGTAGAATGTGCTTCATCCACTGGTGTGCCTTTAGTTTCTTTGCCTGAGCTATGGCACCAGTGTTATCATAGTAGAGCAGGATCAAACCATTTAAGGAGGATGCTACTCTGAGCTTGGTGATAGACTTTCTCAGCCATACAGCTTTCTTCGCAACATCTGATGCTACGATGTACTCTACTTCGCAAATAGAGTCTACCACAGTATGCTGCTTAGAATTCTTCTAGTAGATAGCTCCACCATTCAGAGTAAAAATATATCCCGACATGCTTCTACTGTCATCATGATCAGATTGAAAGCTGGAGTCTGTAAACCCTACAAATTTTAGATTTGACTCACCATAAACCAACAATTGATTCTTAGTATTTTTCAAATACTTAAGAATGGCTTTAACCACTTTTCAGTGATTTTCTTCAGGGTTAGACTTGTATCTACTCACTACTCCTAGTGAGTATGCCACGTCTGATCTTGCACATATCATGGCATATATGATAGATCCCACTGCCAAAGCATTTGGAACTCTACTCATACGCTCTCTCTCTTCAGGAGTTATCGAACAATCCTTCTTAGAGAGAGAAATTTTATGGTCTATCAAGAGATAGTTCTTTTTAAAATTCTCCATGCTAAACCTCTTCAGCACAGTATCTACGTACGTAGACTGGGATAACCCAAGCATCCTTTTAGATCTATCCCTATAAATCTTCATTCCTAGGATGTAGGATGCTTCATCCAAGACCTTCATGGAGAACTATGGGTTTAACCCCTTTGGGTGTGTCAACCAATGTCCATACATCGTTGACCTTCGTGGACTCTATTTTGAATTTCATAGTCTCAAGCCATTTCTCAGAATCGGATCTCTGCATAGCATCCATGTAGGTGATTGAATCCATCCATATAGGTGATCGAATCCTCATCATTCTCATCGAGTTTGATGGGATCACTGTCCCAGATCAAGAAATTATAATATTATCTGGATGGTGTGGTACTCTACCAGATCATCTTAATGATGTAGGTACACTAGGCTCTGGATCTGATCTAATCAAATTCGATTCAGGTTCAGCTATAGGTATCGATCTTTCTACCTGTTAAACTTCATCAAGTTCAATCTTAGAGGCAACGGTTCCTTCACTAAGGAACTCTTTTTCTAAAAAGATTGCCTTAAGGTTGATGAACACCTTTTGTCTTCAGCATGGTAGAAAGAGTAACCCTTACTTTCTTTGGGATACTCTATAAATACACACTAATTAGATCGAGGTTCAAGCTTATCTATATGCAAATGTTTGACATAGGCCGGACAACCCCAAACCCATAGGTGAGAGAGTGTTGGCCTATAACCAGTCCATATCTCATATGAAGTCTTTGCAATAGATTTACTCGATACATTGTTCAATATATAACATGCAGTCTCAAGAGCATAATCCCAAAATGAAATAGACAGACTAAAAAATCCCATCATGGATCGAACCATGTCTAATAAGGTTCGATTTCTTCTTTCCGATACAACATTATGTTATGGTGTTCGTGGAGGAGTCCACTATGAGAGAATTTCATTATATGTTAAGAACTCATCGGATAGATATTTATCTCCTCAATCTATGAGGATTTATGGTGCTTCCAAGCCTTGGGAGGCCACAGGAGGAGTTAGGGGGTTGGCTCCGGAGATTTCAAGAGCTTGATTGGTGCTTTGAAGATCTGAGATTCAAGGTGGAGCAAGAAATCAAAGTCAAAAAATCTAGACTATAGAAAGAAGATTTTTTGTAGGTTAGCCGGCTTAATTCAAAATTGGGTCAGCTAAATCTTAGAGCATAGGCAAAATAGAGAGCTACGTATTTGGGATTGTAGGCACGGCATAGAATTGCGCTGACTCAATTTCAGATTGAGCCAACCCAGTGAAACTTAGCTGGCTCAGTGCTGAGACTGAGCCAACTCAGTGCGCGGGTAGAGTTATGCGAGGGTCTATTTTGGCCTAGGATCTGGGTTGATCCTAAGGGTCTTAAGGCCTGATTTGAGAGATCTTAAGGTGGCTAATTTATGTATGGGTTGGGTCTAGATCCAGAGAATGAGAGCATGAGAGACATGGGTGTACATGGGCTCAGTGAGTGCTTTCATATATTGGGTTAGCCAAGAAAGTTTTTGGTCGGGCCTAATGGTTATGTATCAATACATAGGTTGTATTAGGATTTTCAAAGGGTTGAAATCAATACAGACCTTTATTAGATATATGTGCCCTAGAAGCCAGATTGGCTGACACTTATAATACACTTCTAAAAATAAAATTATAATTTTGATTATAAATAATAAAATGGATTATTTTCTATCGCAATGTGTATTTGAAAGTGTCTGTGATACATCCCTTGAGTTAATGGTAATGATAGTTCATATTTTTAAGAGTTGAAATTTTATGACATGAATTTTCATTATTAACTTATAAAATGCTTCCGACTGTAGGATCATCATGAGGATGGTAATTGATCCGAAAGGTTGGTGTACGATCGCTTCTTTAGGATAGATGAGTCTTGAGTCTACAGTGTAGAGATATTGAAGCGAGAGTACAGGTACTCATTAGAGAATGAGGATACTGAGCGTGACCACCTCGAGCAGTTATCAGGAAGTCTACCTTCTCATCGATGACTAGCTCGAAGCTGCAGTAGTGTGTCTGGTTCTTTGATCTGAGGTGCATCGATAGTTCATCTTAAAGGTGTTATAGTTTGACTACACCATAACTCTGTCTTCTAGCCATTTGGAATCCTGAGGTGTATGCTGGCTATAGCATGTTCATTGTAGGAATTGGATTGCACCAATAGGAGATCTATCTATCTCGGTAGATGAGGAGCAGCCCTATGATGATCATGAGAATCAAGTCCATAAGCCCATGGCCATGGTAGAGTGAAATAATAGAAAGAGTTTTCATTAGGATTTTTACATTGGACTTGAATCGAATGATTAATTCATATGACAGATATTAGGATTTGACAAGATCACCTTAACCCTAATCTGGTCGGGGCTTAAGATAGAGGAACTTAATCACACAGGTAACTACACCAAAAGGTTCATTTTCAATTATGATGGATTGCCACCATATGCTGCTAGGTGTCACTGGTGGATTTTGGGAGCAATTAGAATAATTTGGATGATTGATCATACTAGTTGTCTAAATCAAAAAAGTTTTGATCCATCGAAAGGTGTTTTGATGATGTCGATTCTGACATATCCCATTATCATACAGAACTAAATCTAACTAGATCACACAAATACGAATTTGAATCTGGATATCATCAATTGGACTAATCTAGTTTAATTGATTTGAATAAGATTCAATTAGGTTCAAGGAAATCATGCTAGCACACGATTGAGCCTAATGTTCTCCTTTAACAATCATTAAAAGTTATCTCGACTGAGCCAAATGTATTTGGGCTCACTCAAGAATCTTTACTTGGTTTGACTAAAGCATGTCCAAGTCAGAAAAGGATTATCTTAATTTATGAGATAAATTTGAGACAACACCTGCCATTTTTCGTTACCCGCTAAATCTTATCTTTGGACTTTGGTTAAATGTTGACCTTTGATACTTAAACATCTGCCCATGTGTCATGCACCCATAGGAGAGAACTTTGACCCTTGTCCCCCTGCTAAAAGGTAGAGAGATAAGATTTAGATCTAATTTTTGGATAAGGATTGGAGTCCCATACAGATGGGACTCTAGTTGCTTCAGGAAATCAAACTTGATGGTGCCAAAGAGTCTTGTTTGACCCAGTCTTAGTGCCATCTAAGGAGGGTTTTGAGGGACTCTAATCTAATTAGATCAGATGATGTCATCCCATCAATCAGATTTAGATCTGATTGCATAAAGGGTCATGATTGGTCGATGTGGCATTGCATGGCATAGCAGGGTCTATAAAAATCTTATCGACGCTTAGATTGAATGAGCTTCTACCTTAGCCCATGCTACATAGCCCCTCTCCCTCCTTCTCCATGCCACCCTTTGGTCCTTTCTCTCCTCTCTGTGCCCAAGAGGATTTGGGCACAAGTTAGGTGCGATCCAAGCAAGTGCAAGATGATAGGAAAGGAAGAAGGCAGCACTGCTACAAGAGACAATGATTGATCTTCAAAAGCCATTTTGAAGACCTTCAAGATCAGATCCAGATCTAATTTTTGGAGGATAGATTGAGATGGAGAAGATCTCTAGATTCTATCCGAGTGAATATTGATAGAGATCAGGTTCTTGCATGGCTACATCCAGAACCTCAAGCAAACATCGGGATCATCACAGGATAATAGGATTACCCATAACAAAGGTATAATTAAATTATATTTAATTTAATTTTATTTTTTTATCAAATTAATAAGATTAGATCTGAGGATCTTAGATCTAATTAGGATCTTAGAAAATTTTTTTTGAAATATTTCTCTCGATCCAATCAGATTTGAACGAACCTGACCCGAGAAAATAGAATTTTCTCCTTCAACTGGTATCAGAGCTAGATTCCAAAATTTATTAGATCTGATTTTATTTTAATTTTTGATTTAATAATTAGATGATTTTAGATGTCACATAAGATGTGATTAGATCTAAAATTAAAAAATTAAAAATTAAATAATCTAGATCTAAAGATGTATGAGATGCATGATTTGACTAGGAATAGAATTATTCTATGTGTAGTCTAAGATGATTATAATTTTAATTTAATTAATTATAATTTTTAGATTTATTTATTATTATTTTTTAATATTATAAATATTATAATTAGATTTAAAAAATAGAAAATAAATTTATTTAATTTCTTCATATGAGATATGATCGATGCATGTTTAGACTAGTTGTAGAATAGTTCTACAAAATTATCTAGAATAAATTTTAATTTGATATGATCAAATTTAAATCTTATTTTTTAGATATTTATGAGATAATTTAGATCTGAAAATATACATGATATGGTACATGAGATGTATGCAAAACATGTTTTTAGTTAGATCAATTTTTATATGTGATATATGATGTAGATCTAACTAGTTTTGTAGATTTATCATATTTTTGATTAAGGCATTCCCCTTGGCCATCTGGTCATAAGAATGAAGTAGATTTTAAAGGCCCTCTCATCCCATTCGATGGGGTGTTCTTATGATGTGTAGGGATGCTGCGTGTTCATCCTTAATCAGAAATCAAAAAACTTATTTTTTGCAAAATTCTAGATCCTGAAATCCTAGGATTTTATGTACATGTTTTATTTATGAACCTTAAACTTAATTAAGAATTAAGATTATAAAATATATTAGGTCTAAAATTAAGAATTTTTAGATCTAAGATATATTCATAAAATTGGGTTCAGGCTTGGATAGCTCAATTAAGTCCAGCGATTGATCAAACTGAATCAAGAGTCAGTTAGATGGGTTCAAGAGTGCTTAAATTGACCAGCCTAATAGGATTAAGTCTAGGTCAAGATCGAGTCACATGAGTGATTGATCAAGTTAAGACCTAATTAGGCTCAATGGTTAGAGTCTGGATTGTAGGCTAACCCGATTGATTCTGGCTTAATAATTTGGTGTCTAAGGTATGTTTGGCAGATACGATCGACTGATTTTTAATTGGGAGCTACTCGACTCGAATGCATTCTTGTCGAGTTAATGGCAGATTCCTTCCATCGGTCTCACTTATCTGGCCATATTTGTCAGCTCAGTCCTGATCTAAGGTGGCTAATAATTCGAGCTAACCCATGCCACTAGGTTAGTCATAATGGTTTTAGCTATGTCAAGTTTAAAGAGACCTAAATCAAATCTCCCTAAGAAAAGATTAAGTCTAAGGTCTTCCACCATTATAGATATGCAGGCCCTATCCGGGGTTAATTGTTCTCAACTGATCACAGCGGTTCAGTTGCACTGAAAAGACACAACCATATCTATTAGGCATTGGATGCTATGGGCTGGAGGATGGATTGGGCTCAATATTTTGGATACGGTGAGAGATCCAATTATGAATCCAATCTATGCAAATGGTGGATTTGACTTAACTAAGGAGTGGATCAATATTTCGGGCATGGTGAGATTCATGAATTAGAGATTGAGCTTGGATGCATCATGATTAGAGAATCATTGGACAAGAGTTATTCACTCATTGGCTAACCCATCACCAATAACTGTTAGGTGAGGTGATGAGTCAGTTGGTGGGACTACACCTCCCTCTAGAAATCAGTAATCATAGAGATTTTCACATCTCCATAGAGGGAGTGTAGGGATTCGAGAAAATAGTAATAGCTAATTTATTTAAAAATTAAATTTTTAAATAAATTGATCAAGTCATAATTATAAAAAATCTAACTAGAAACTTTGACTCTCTACAGAAAAAATAAAAATGCCTGCATCCAGCCCACTAGCTCGTATCTTGGACACCCATAGATTGACCAGACCCAATTACAAAGATTGGCTCCAAAACTTCAAAATCATTTTGGATTTTGAGAAGTTGACTCATAAGTTGGACTAGGATCCCCCCACCTTACCAGCTCGTCCGTTCGCTAAATAGAGAGCATCTCTTGAGAAATGAATGGATAAAGATAACAAGATCAGATACTACTCTGATGAGCTTTAGTGCCAACTTGAAGATATCAAGACTGTCCTTCAAATGTTTGCTCACCTGCAAGAGTTGTTTGGTGAACAGAGTCTTGTAGCCAAATATTAGGTCACTAAATGACTATGTAATGCTAAAATGCATGATGGACAGTTAGTCCAAGATCATTGTCTGATGATGATCAAGGACTTGAAAGAGCTTGAGAAGCTCGGAGTGATGTTAGACCTGGATCTACAAAATGATATAATTCTGCAATTCTTGACTAATGCATATGGGCATTTCATCATGAACTACCATATGCATAAACTTCAGAATACTCTGGTCAATCTTATGAATATGTTGGTTACTGCTGAGCTTTCTATGAAAGGTTTTAAAGGCTCAGTACTTACTATGAAATGGACTTCTTCCAAGAGAAAGTCTTTTGGAAAGAAGAAGAAATTTGTGAAAAGGCAGAAGGTGGAAGATGGAAAGAAAAGAAATGTAGATCTGAAGAAGAAGGCCGCTGACAAAGAAAGGTGTTTCTATTGTAATATTGACGGCCACTGGTAGTGAAACTGCCCTACATACCTGGCCACCCTAAAGAATAAGAAGGAGATAGGTCCCTGGAGGTATGCTCGTTATTGAATCTAACCTTATGGTTTCTTCTGCATCCAGTTGGATGCTTGACTCTAGTTCTAGTACTCATTTGTGCACTTCCATGCAGGGTCTTGAGAGTAGCAGGAGGCTGAGGGATGGTGAGATGATCCTACATATCATAAATGGAGCAAGGGTTACTACTGTGGCCATAGGAACCTAGCCTCTTCGACTATCATCTAGCTTAGATTTAGTACTTAAGGATTGTTATTATGTGCCTGCTGCAAGCAGAAATTTGATTTTTGTTTCATGTTTAGTACAAGGAGGCTATGTAATTAGTTTTCTTAAGGACCATTGTAATATTCTTTATGAAAGAAATAAAATTGCAAGTGATTTCTTCATTAACGGTCTCTACTAGTTACATATTGATGTATCTATCTTTAATATCGAGCAAAATGTGAATGCCATAAGATCAAAATAACCCAGGGATAGTCCAAATGATAGGTATCTATGGCACCTAAGGCTAGGTCATATAACAGAAGATAGGGTCAACAAACTGAAGAAAATCAGACTATTGAGTCCATTGACTTTCGAGTCATATCCAATTTGTGAATCATGTTTTCATGGCAAAATGACTAAGCTCCCTTTTGTGGGACATAGGGAAAGGGCCATGGATCTACTAGCCCTAGATAAATTACGTATTGATGTATCTATCTTTAATATCGAGCAAAATGTGAATGCCATGAAATGACCTAGGGATAGTCCAAATGATACGTATCTATGGCATCTAAGACTACGTCATATAGCAGAAGATAGGGTTAACAAATTAGAGAAAATTGGGCTATTGAGTTCGTTGACTTCCGAGTCATATCCAATTTGTGAATCTTATGTTCATGGCAAAATAACTAAGCTCCCTCTTGTGGGACATGGGGAAAGGGCCACAGATCTTCTTGCCCTAGTACATACTGATGTGTGCGGCTCATTTGATGTACTGACTAGAGGCAACTTTGACTACTTCATAATCTTTACTGATGACTTATCTCAGTATGGGTATGTATATCTTATGAGAAATAAGTCTAAAGCCTTTGAAAAGTTTAAGGAATTCAGACATAAAGTCAAAAAGCAAACTAAAAAATCCATTAAGATTCTTCGATCAGATCGAGGAGGTAAATACCTTAGTCAAAAAATTTTGGACTATCTCAAACAAAATAACATAGTTTCTCAATGGACTCCACCTGGAACATCCTCAACTCAATGGGGTTTCAGAATGGAGGAAATCTGGACCCTATTAGGATATGGTTCGATCCATGATGAGCTTCACAGACCTTCCCTAATTTTCTTTTGGGGACACTCATTGTTAACTTCTAATATATCTACTGAATAGGGTTTCCTCTAAAACCGTTCCTACCACACCGATATGAGATATGGCATGGTAAGAAACCAAGTCTGAGTCATCTCAAAATTTGGGGTTGTTCGGCTCATGTCAAAAGACAACAAGCGGACAAGTTAGACTATTAGCTCCTTTAGAGCTCAATTCATAGGATATCCTAAAGAGACATTAGGATACTTATTTCTACATTCTAGAAGACCACAATGTGATTGTGAGTTGGCACATGCCATCTTTTTCTTGAAAAATAGTTTATTCAAGATAGCGGCATTGGAAAGCAGATCAAGCTTGAGGAGAAAGTCTCACAAGTAGCAACGAGCTAAGGACCCCCAATTGGAACCAAATCAGGTTGAGCCAATAAGAATCACTACCTCCTCCACCTCATAGATCGGAAAAGAGTTTTTTCGTCCTTCCTAAGAGGTACTTAGGTACTTATTTCAGAGAAAGTAGAGGAAATGTTCCTCGTAGGTAATGGTGCTCATGGTGATGATCCCAAAACCTACAACGAGGCGATATCAGATATCGACTCCGAGAAATGGCTAGAGACAATGAAGTCAGAAATTGACTCGATGCACTCAAACCAAGTCTGGACCTTGGTAGATCCATCCAGAAGGTATAGTACCTATTGGGTGTAAATGGATCTTCAAGAGAAAGAATTGGTGCAGATGGGAAAATGTGCAGACATTCAAAGGCTAGACTAGTGGCAAAAGGGTTATAGTCAGCGCGAAGGCATTGACTATCAGGATACCTTTTTTATCCAGTAGGCTATGCTAAAATCCATCCGCACATTGCTTGCCGTTGTAGCTTATTTCGATTATGAAATATAGGCAAATGGACGTGAAAACGGCATTCTTAAATGGATATCTTTAGGACGAATATCTATATAGAACAGTCGCTAAGATTTCACATCCAGTGATACTGATCACAAAGGTATTGCAAGCTGCAAAGGTCCATATATGGACTTAAGCAAGCATCTCGGAGCTGGAACACTCATTTCAATGATGTGATCAAAATATTTGGTTTCATCAAAAATGAGGAGGAACCATGTATTTTCAAAAAGATCAGTGGGAGCACTATTGTCTTCCTCGTATTGTACGTGGATGATATCCTCCTTATTGGGAATGATATTTCCATGATGACCAACAGTCAAAATTATGGTTGTCCAAGGAATTCTCCATGAAAAGACCTAGGAGAAGCATCCTTTATTCTAGGAATCAAGGTCTATAGGGATAGACCGAATAGGATGCTAGGATTTTTCATAGAAGATGTACATAGAGGAAAGTACTAAAGAGGTTTAGCATGGAAAACTCTAAGAGAGGGATTAATACCCTTCAGACATGGTATTCATCTCTTCCAAGAAAATGTGTCCCCAACACACCAGAGGAGAATTGAATGCATGAGCAAGATTCCCTTATGCTTCAATGCAATAGGGAGCCTCACGTATGCCATGTTATGTACACGACCTGATATAGCCCATGCTGTGAGTGTCACAAGCAGATATCAGTCGAAATCCAGATGAAGAACACTGGACTTCTGTAAAATGTATCCTTAAGTACTTAAGAAGAACTAAGGATATATTGCTGGTTTTTGGTAACGGAGAACTCCAAGTCTAGAGGTATACAGACTCAGATTTTATGTCCGATATAGATGATCGAAAGTCGACATTTGGAAGTCTATTTGTGTATAATAGTGGTGCTGTCAGCTGGAAAGAGTTTCAAGTAGATAGTGATAGTAGATTCCACCATGGAAGCAGAATACATCACTGCATCAAAAGCTGCAAAGGAGGCATTCTGGTATAAGAAATTCACCACAGAAATTGGAGTGATGCAATCGGATGCCATTCCTTTGTACTGTGACAATAATGATACCATAGCCCTAGCTAAGGAGCCGAGATCTCACTAGAAATCCAAGAACATCGAGCGGTGATACCACCTCATCCGCGATTACCTCGAGAAAGGGTTACGTTGAGGTCAAGAGAGTTGAACTCCGCAGACAATGCGGCAGACCTACTCATAAGGCCGTTGGACTAGCAGAAGATCGAAGCCCATCTTGAGAAGATGGGACTTAGATTTGTAGCCAATTGGCTTTAGGTCAAGTGGGAGTTTGTTAGATATGTGTGCCCTAGAAGCCAGAATTGGCTGACCCTTGTAATACACTTCTAGGGGCAAAATTATAATTTTGACTATAAATAATAAAATGAGTTATTTTTTATCATAATGTGTATTTGAAAGTGTTTGTGATACATCTCTTGAGTTAATGGTAATGATTGTTCATATTTTCAAGAGTTGAAAATTTAAGACATGAATTTTCATTATTAACTCATAAAATACTTCCGACCGTAGGATCATCATGAGAATGGTGATTGATCTAGAATGTTGGTTGACAATCACTTCTTTAGGATAGATGAGTCATGTGTCTATGGTGTAGAGACATCGGAGCAAGAGTACAGGTACTCGTTAGAGAACGAGGGCACTGAGCGTGACCACCTCGAGCAGTCATCAGAAAGTCTACCTTTTCATCGATGACTGGCTCGAAGCTATAGTAGTGTGTCTGGTTCTTTGACCTGAGGTTCATCGATAGTTCACCTTAAGGGTGTTATAGTTTGACTACACCATAACTCGATCTCCTAGCCATTCGGAACCCTGAGGTGTATGTTGGTTATAGCATGTTTATTGTAGGAACTGGATTGCACCAATAGGAGATCTATCTACCTCGGTAGATGAGGGGAAGCCCTATGACGATCATAAGAATCAAGTCCATAAGCCCATGGCCATGGTAGAGTGAAATAATAGAAAGAGTTTCTATAGGATTTTCATATTGGACTTGAATCGAATGATTAATTCATATAACGGATATTAGGATTTGACGAGATCACCTTAACCCTAATCTGATCAGGGTTCAAGATAGAGAAACTTAATCACATAGGTAACTACACCGAGAGGTTCATTTTCAGTTCTGATGGGTTGCCACCATATGCTGCTAGGTGTCACTGGTGGATTTTGGGAGCAATTAGAATGATTTGGATGATCGATCATCCTAGTTATCTAAATCAGAGAAGTTCTGATCCATCGAAAGATATTTCGATGATGTCGATCGCGATATATCCCATTACCATACGAAACTGAACCTAACTAGATCACACAAACAAGAGTTTGGATCTGGATATCATCAATTGGACTAACCCAGTTCAATTGATTTGAATAAGATTCAATTAGGTTCAAGAAAATCATGCTAGCATACGATTGAGCCTAATGTTCTCCTTTAATAATCATTAAAGCTTGTCTTGACTGAGCCAAATATGTTTGGACTCACTCAAGAATCTTTACTTAGTTTGACTGGAGCATGTCCAAGTTAGAAAAGGATTGTCTTAATTTATGAGATCAATTTGAGACAACACCTGCCATTTTTCGTCACCTGCTAAATCTTATCTTTGGACTTTGATCAAATATTGACCTTTGATACTTAGACATCTGCCCATGTGTCATGCACCAACAGGAGAGAACTTTGACCCTTGTCCTCCTGCTAAAAGGTAGAGAGATAAAGCGTGCATGCCTAGGGAGGCATGCGCCCCATGTGGATAAGGATTGGTGTCCCATATAGATGGGACTCCAGTTGCTTCAGGGAATCAAACTTGATGGTGGCAAAGAGTCTTGTTTGATCCGATCTTAGCACTATCTAAGGAGGGTTTTGAGGGACTCTAATTTGATTAGATCAGATGATGTCATCCCATCAATCAGATTTAGATCTGATTGTACAAAGGGACATGATTGGTCGGGATGATGTGGCACTGTATGGCGCAGCAGGGTCTATAAAAACCCTGTCTGCGCCTAGATTGAATGAGCTTCTACATTAACCCATGCCACATAGCCCTTCTCCCTCCTTCTCCATGCCACCCTCTGGTCCTCTCTCTCCTCTCCACATCCAAGAGGATTTTGGCATGAGTTAGGTGCGATCCAAGCAAGTGCAAGGGGACAGGAAAGGAAGAAGGCAGCACTGCTGTAAGAGATAACGATTGATCTTCAAAAGCCATTTTGAAGACCTTCAAGATTAAATCTAGATCTAATTTTTGGAGGATAGATTGAGAAAGAGAAGATCTCCAGATTCTGCCCGAGTGGATACTGGTAGAGACCAGGTGCTTGCGTAGCTACATCCAGAACCTCAAGCAAACATTGGGATCATCATAGGGTAATAGGATTACCCATAACAAAGATATAATTAAATTAGATTTAATTTAATTTTATTGGATCAATAAGATTAGATTTGAAGAGTCTTAGATTTAATTAGGATCTTAAAAAAAAAATTTAAAATATCTCTCTTGATCTAATCAGATCTAAATGAATCTGACCTGAGAAAACAAGATTTTCCCCTTCAACCTTTTCTCCCTCAACTCCCTTCTTCTCTTCTCTCTAGAGTTGCCACCTAAGGATTCTTGAAGAAGCCCTAGAGGAGGGCATCTTCCTTAAGCCCAAGGAGGGAGGTGCCCCATCATAGATCTAGGTGGAGGATCGATGGTTTGCTGCCCACAGAGAACATCACAGGTTCCTTCAGATCCATGCTAAAGATCAGGGGCTTCCGCAATATGGTATCCGGGCTTATGATGCCAAGGATGATTGGCATTCGAGCGATATCATGGAACATCAATTGGTATCAGAGAGAGGTGATGCTAGTTGGTGCGCTTACATATGGTATCAGAGCTTGATGGTGCATGGAAGGAAAGGAGAAGTCATACAAGGTGAAATCAGAAATCTACATAAGGATTCCATGGTATGTCTCAAATCTACCTTGTTATTGCTGTGGTTTGGCCAACCAAGAGCAGCGAGTTGAAGGTGGAGTTTGAGAGGATTAACGAAAAAGAATTTTTTTGGGGTGGAAGAATTTGGTGCATGATTTGTTGATTGATCTTGGTGGAAAGGTCGGGGTGTATAACGGTTATGTGATAGGCAGGGAGTGCTGGAGTGCTGCAGTAGCACTTTCCTGGAGATGCAGGACTGAGAGAGGCTCGGTGATACAACAGTCGAGGAAGGTATCTCAGCAGAGAGCATCAGGATTCTCTAGGAAGATGGGTAGTGTAGGGCTATTGACGAGAGGTTTTCCAAGGGGTAATGATCGAAGGAAGGCTAAAGAAGCGACTATACGTCCTTCAATGTTTGGAAGGCAGGGAAGTAGTCGGAGATATATTCAGTGGTTTGACTAGAGCATGGATTTGCGAAGCCTTGGAAGTGATGGAGATGGATGATCCATGAAGGTCCAGTAGGTTAGGGCTGGATGGCTATTGAGCGGCATAGAGATGAGTCAGGAAGCACTGGAGTGCTGTAGGAGCGCTACCTTGAAAGCATAGAGGCTGAGAGAGACTCGATGGTGTAGCAGTTGAGGAGTGTATCTTAGTAGAGAATGTCAGTGGTATCTTAGGGAGATCGGGTGCAGGTCTCAGAAAGAGCCAGGGGGTCTCAGGGAGTGCTAGGAGGTCTTAGGTAGCTGGGACTATCATGGATCAGATTTTTTTTGCAGGAGCACTAGGGAGAGTCACGGTTCAAGTGGAGGATGGTTCTCTGGGTGCAACTAAAGTGATGGCTGGTATAGGGGCAGAAGAGAAGGACTAGGGTGGAATTTCCTAGGATTTAGTCACTGGTTTCAGAAGAGTTGGATGAGCTCTTGGGTTTCGGAGGTGCCCGTGGGTTGCAGGAGTGTATCTTTTGAGGAGTGTATCTTAGTAGAGAATGTCAGTGGTATCTTAGGGAGATCGGGTGCAGGTCTCAGAAAGAGCCAGGGGGTCTCAGGGAGTGCTAGGAGGTCTTAGGTAGCTGGGACTATCATGGATCAGATTTTTTTTGCAGGAGCACTAGGGAGAGTCACGGTTCAAGTGGAGGATGGTTCTCTGGGTGCAACTAAAGTGATGGCTGGTATAGGGGCAGAAGAGAAGGACTAGGGTGGAATTTCCTAGGATTTAGTCACTGGTTTCAGAAGAGTTGGATGAGCTCTTGGGTTTCGGAGGTGCCCGTGGGTTGCAGAGGTATCAGAGATGGCTTCGAAGGAGTCCAAAAAGTATGGAGGATTTGAAGGGACAGCGATAGTGTTTGAGGTATAGCGGTAGGGTCAATAGTGCAGCATTGAGTGGTTGGCCTTGGGGGACTCGGAGATAGAGTCGACTTTTGTGGCATCAGGAGAACTTCAGCTCTAGGTGGAGCACCGGGCAGAGGTGGCTTCATGGGTGGAGGAAGCTGTGACTTGGATTTAGAGCAGAGGGTGCAGAGGGAGGACCAATATTCTAGCACCAATGCCGAGGTTGTACAGATCAAGGTGGAGATGATTGTGCAGGGAGAAAGGCATGGCTCTAAGGTGATAGTGTAAGGTGAAGCATCAGGATATGCGGCGAGTGCCGATAAAGAAACATTGCATGATCTCCAGGAAAGTCCAGGATAAGTGATGTAGCTGCTAAACAGAAGGGATCCTATAATTCCAGGATGGTGCCAAGAAGCAAGTATAAATCTTCAACGGTGAAGGTGGTCATCCCAAAGGCCTCAAAGGTGCACAACAGCTGAAGAAGATTGGTGGAGGCGATGTTTGCATAGGTCCTATCGAGTGCGCAGGGATAGTGTGATCGTACAGGAGGGCATTGCCGAGAGGTTTGCCAAGGCTTGGGAGCATTAAGGTAGAGATTGTGAGGATTTATGGTGCTCCCAAGCCTTGGGAGGCCATGGGAGAAGTCAGGAGGTTGGCTCTGGCAATTACAGAGGATTGGTTGGTGCTTTGGAGATTTGAGACTCAAGATGGAGCAAGAAACCAAAGCCAGAGAATCAAGACTGTAGAAAGAAGATTTTCTGTAGGTTAATCGACTCAGTCCAAAATTGGGTCAACTAAGTCTTGGAGCACAGGCAAAATAGAGAGCTGCACGTTCGGGACTGCAAGCATGACATAGAACTGGGCTGACTCAGTTTTAGACTGAGCTGACCCAGTGAAACTTAGTCGGCTCAGTGCCGAGACTGAGCCGACTCAGTGCACGGGCAGAGTTACGAAGGGTCTATTTTGGGCTAGGGTCTGGGTTGATAGGGGTCTTAAGGCCTACTTTGAGAGGTCTTAAGGTGGCTAATTCATGTATCGATCGGGTCTAGATCCAGAGGATGAGAGCGTGGAAGACATGGGTGTACATGGGCTCAGTGAGTACTTTCATGTATTAGGTTAGCTAGGGGAGTTTTTGGTTGGACCTAATGGCTATGTATAAATACATAGATTGTATTAGGATTTTCAAGGGGTTAAAATGAATACAGATCTTTTCTCCCTCAACTCTCTTCTTCTCTTCTCTCTAGAGTTACGGCCCTAGGGTTCTTGAAGAAGCCCTAGGGAAGGAGGCATCTCCCTCAAGCCCAAGGAGGGAGGCGCCCCATTATAGATCCAGGTGGAGGATTGGTGGTTTGCTTTCCATAGAGAATGTCACAGGTTCCTTCAGATCCATGCTAAAGATCAGGGGCTTCCGCAACATGGTATCGGAGCTTGTGATGCCAAGGATGATTGGCATTCGAGCAATATCATGGAACATCAATTGGTATCAGGGAGAGGTGATGCCAGTTGGTGCGCTTACACAATCTGATCGAAGAGTTTTAATACTCTATCCAATTTATTTTTCTACTTCACTTCAAAATCTTTTGAATATTTCAAATGAATCCAACTTGTGTTTCATCAGATAAATATATTTGTACCTGGATAGATCATCTATGAAAGTAATGAAGTAGAAGTAACCATCTCTAGCACCTATGCTCATTGGTCTACATACATCAGTATGTACTAGACCTAAGAGCTCAGTAGCTCTCTCACTTTTTTCAATAAAAGGTGACTTAGTCATTTTACCAAGAAGATAAGATTCATAGGTTGGAAGTGATTCTTAATCACTGACTTTGAGAATTTTCTCTTGAGTCAACCTGTTTATCCTATTCTTATTTATGTGACCTAGCCTACAGTGCCGTAGGTAGATATCAGAGACATTATCTAATCTAGGATATTTTCTAGAAGTGTACATTATACTCACAGATTGTGATAAAATATAAATATAATTTCTTTATTATCCTTGTATTATTGTAACATTATTCATAATGATATCACAATAATTTTTTTTTATAGATAAATGATAACCATCTTTGGCCAAAAGGCTAACAGAGATTATATTCATCAGAAAAGAAGGACAATAATGACATTCATTTAAAGAAACAATATTTGTATTAAGAATAAGTTGAACTATTTTCATAGCTAGAGTGGAACAGACCTTCCATCTCCAATATTAAGGAATCATTCATTATTTTCAAATCTTCTACTAATTTAAAGTCATTGCAATGTATTGCAAATATGGACTGGACTTCAGTATCCAAAATCCAAGTAGAAGTATCACAAATAGAAAAATTATAAGGTGTTATCATATAACATCCTTGATTAGCAACTACTTGCTCATCTCTCTTATTTAGTCTGTTGGGGTCATGAAAATTAAGATACTAAGGATAGTTCCTCTTCCAATGTTCCTACTTCTTATAGTGGAAGTATTTTATCTGATCTAGATTATTCTTAGACCATATGTTTAAACTGAGCATAGAAGCTCCAACACGAACCATTTCATGCTGCTGAACAGCATTCAACTTTTGATACTTATTATCAAAGTTGGATGATAAGTATCATAAATTATCAATAAAAGCATTAATTTATCAATTAATTTATATTTATTTTTAATAATTAATGGTTAATTTATACATATTTTTTAAAAATTAATATTTTATTAATTAAAAAATAATAAAAAAATAAAAATAAAACATAAAATAAAACTCATCAATAAAAAGATCTCATTCTTTTGGTTATAATGAAATAAATTTAAAGTCAATTTGATTTAAAATGAATTTAATATAAATTTTTAAAGAAATAAAAAAATAAAAATAAAAATAAAAAAATTAAAGAAAAAATGGCTCAGTCGGCTCAAGCCGCCATGCCATATCAGCCGGTGCATCCAAATGCACCAAGCCAACCAAGCAAGCCGATGCGCCTAGCTAGCTGACCCACCTTCAAAGCCTAGCCCCCGCACGTCAAGCCTGCCAGCCCTCTATTTGATCCACGGAATAGTGTAGACTGCCAGCTCAGTAGACGGTAGTGAATCACAGGCTGCCACATGGTGGACCAAGACCTCTAAGAGGTTTATAGTATTTTGTCACAGTGCATGGGGCATTTTTATCATTTCACTCATCAAAACACGTGCGCCAATTGGTTGCGGTGTGCAGTGCAGCCCATCCACACGATCCATGGGAATAGTAGGTGTACGATCGGACAACTATGGTCGCTTGCGATCGAGATTGGACAGCGGTCATTGGTTCCAAGTTCAATTCAAACTTCATTAAGCTCATCTACGTGATCGAACGGTAGTGCTCGCTCCAAACTTAGATCCGACGGTCCATGGAGCTCCCGACGGTGATCAAGACACCCAATGCACGATCAAGGACCTAATTTCCTCCATCAATGCGTGATCAATGGCCAGAATATTTTTTGACTCAATTTGGGCTGATAAAACTCTATTTTTAATATTTTTTGAAGCCTTAGATCACCATATGATGGCCAGAACATGCAGAGACTTCACAAGACCTTTGATCCAATGATTTTCTACTGTTTTCTTCAATAAATATGGATCTATACTTCTCTTTAGTCCCACATTGCCTGATAACAAAGTCTCCAGCCCTCCAATAGTTATAAAAAGACTCCAGAGCCCCAATGGTCAAGCATCTGATCCAAGAGAAGCCACGGTAAAGGGTAGAAGTCAGGATTTGGCTAAAGGTTTCTTCAAGGCAGACGGTGCCAAGAGAAAGAGCCAGACTTCTACACCATCTCCATGCCGTTACTGATATGAAGATTAAGAGTTTTCTTTTTATTTATTTTTTTCTAATTATTGTATTTAAATTTTGAGTTTTAATTTTAATATAAAATTTAGTTTATTGCTCTTTTAATTTCTATTTTTTTATAATTTTTTCTCTTTTAATTCTGCTTTATTTTAATTGCTCTTTAATTTCTTCTTGCAAGTATATGCTGACTGGTTAAGTCCTACACAAGTTGTTCCAAAGAAATCTGGACTCATGGTTATCCACTTTGACCATGAGGACCTAGTACCTATATGACTTTCGACTTGATGGCGTGTCTATATAGATTATAAAAAACTCAATACAGCCATCCAAAAAGATCACTTTTCGTTATCCTTTGTTGACCAAATCTTGGAAGGACTAGCTGGCCAACAATACTTTTATTTTCTAGATGGATACTCAGGATATAATCAAGTAGCAATCTACCCTAGAGATCAGGAGAAAACCACCTTCACATGTCCTTATGAAACTTTTGCTTTTCGTAGAATGCCTTTTGGATTGTGTAATGCATCGACGACCTTTCAAAGGTGCATGATGTCAATATTTTTGGATATGATAGGAGATTTCTTAGAAATATTCATGGATGACTTTTTGGTCTTTGGAGAATCTTTTGAGTATTTTCTCAATAATTTGAAGAGAATTTTTCAATGATGTGTTGAGGCAAATTTAGTTTTAAGTTGGAAAAAGTGCCACTTCATGGTTCAAGAAGGGATTGAGTTAGGACATATGGTATCTAAAAGAGGAATAGAGGTTGATAAAGCAAAAGTTAACTTACTTTCTAAACTACCTCCACCCACTTCTATCAAACAAATTCGATCTTTTCTTGGCCATGTAGGATTCTACCATCGTTTCATCAAAGACTTTTCTAGGATATCTCACCCACTGTGTAATCTACTCGCTAAGGATGTTTCTTTTAATTTTGATGAAGAGTGTCTTAAAGCCTATGAATTCTTGAGAGAAGCTGTGACCAAGCCCCGATCATTCAACCTCCAAATTGGTCACTACCTTTTCAAATCATGTGTGATGCTTCAGACTTTGCCATAGGAGCTGTCTTGGGTCAGAGGGTAAACAAATATCCTATAGTGATCTATTATGCCAGTAGAACTTTGAATGAAGCACAAATGAATTATACTACAACAAAAAAAGAGTTTCTAGCCGTAGTGTTTGCCCTAAAAAAATTTAGATCATATCTATTAGGATAAAAAATCATGGTATATTCAGATCATTCAGCTTTGAGATACCTGCTTTCAAAGAAAGACACTAAACCACGACTGATTAGATGGATCTTATTACTATAAGAATTTGATATAGAAATTGGAGATAAGAAAGGATCTAAAAATATTATAGTAGACCATCTATGTAGGATCCTAGTCAAAGATATTGAACCTACATTAATCGGAGAATCTTTTCTAGATGAATAATTGTTGGCAGTTTCGTATGCAAAGGCCCCTTGGTTTGCAGATATTGTAAATTACTTAGTTGTAGGATAAATTTCTGATGGCTGGTCTAAGAATGAAAAGGATCGGTTCTTTGCTCAAATCAAATATTATTTTTGGAAAGATCCTGAGCTTTTTAGAATTTATACTAATCAAATCATTGGTAGATGTGTTCCTGAGTCTGAACAGTTGAGTATCTTACAATTCTGTCATACCCTTGCTTGTGGAGGATATTTTTCTGCAAGAAAAACTGTGGCCAAAGTATTGCAAGGTGGTTTTTACTAGCCTACATTATGTAAGGATGCCTATATTTTTAGCCAAGAGTGTCTTAAGTGCCAGGCCTTAGGAAGCATTTCAAAGAAAGACATGATGCCTTTAAACCCTATTTTGGTAGTTGAAATTTTTGATGTATGGGGAATTAATTTTATGGGACCTTTTTCATCCTCCAATGGTTTTGATTACATTTTGGTGGCTGTCGATTATGTTTCTAAATAGATTGAGGCAATGACAACAGGAACCAATGATCATAAAGTAGTCTTAAAATTTGTTCAAAAAAATATCTTTTCTAGGTTTGGATTTCCACGTGCCATCATTAGCGACGAAGGTACCCACATCACAAACTACCAGTTCCAAACATTGTTACGAATATATGGGGTAACACATAAGATAGCTACACCATACCATCCGCAAACAAGTGGCCATGTAGAAGTATCCAATAGGGAGATTAAGAATATCTTACAAAAGACTATTAGGCCGGATCGAAAAGATTGATCAGATTGATTAGATGATGCATTATGGGCCTATAGGACAGCTTATAAAACCCCTATTAGAATGTCTACTTATAGATTGATCTATGGAAAAGCATGTCACCTTCTGGTAGAACTTGAACATAAAGCATATTGGACAATAAAGTAATTAAATTTTGATCTGAATCAAGATGGTTCTAATCGGATGTTATAATTGACCGAATTAGATGAATTAAGGCAAGAAGCTTATGAAAATTCAAAAATCTATAAAGAAAAAATGAAAGCTTTTCATGATAAACACATTTCAAGAAAAAACTTTGAGCCAAATCAACAAGTCTGGTTATTTAACTCAAGGTTCCGATTGTTTTCTGAAAAGTTAAAATCTAGATGGGATGGATCTTATATAGTCAATCAAGTGTACCCATATGGTGTAATTAAACTCTATGATCCTAGATCTAAGAATTTTTTTAAGGTAAATGGTCAAAGGCTTAAACCATATATTGAAGGGATATTATTAAATCAAATCATTGACCAAATAATATTAACAGACCCATAATGAATTAAGCTATATTGTGTCTGGCTGAACACAATAAACTTAGCACTTGTTGGAAGGCAATCCAATATTTAGCTTTCTTATATCTAATTTTAGTTTATTTTTTTAGGTTATCTTGGAGAAAGTTGGAGGAAGAGCTTAAATTTTTAAAGGCACGTGTTGGATAAATATTTTTTTCACATCCTTCTATTTCTTCTTCTCCATTGAGGATAATGTCGATTAAGTTGGAGGATAGAAAAATATATAAAAAAATAAATAAATAAATAAATAAATAAATAAGTAAAAATAATAAAAATTTAAAAAAAATAATTTTTTTAAAAAATAATAAAAAATAAAATAATAATAATAATAAATCTTTTAAAAAATCTTTAAAAATTAATTCTTTTTCTTGAATATACCATGTTTTAGAAAAGAAAATCTTGAGCAAAATAGATCGAGAAAAGTAATAAAGATTAGAAAGTATTTGCTAATGATTGTAGCGAGTCAAGAAGTAGATTAGTTGGTCAGACATTTAGCTACCTACTTAGGTCATTTAAAGGCTATCAGCACTTCAAATTGTACATACATGCTAACGAGATAAAGTAAGTGTTGATTATAAGGCCAACTAAGGATTCAATTATCACTGAGAAGTTGGTGATTAATATATATCCTAATTAAAGATACTTGAATTTAAGAAAAGAGCTACTTGCCCAAAATAAAAGTACAAAAGATAGAGTATATCCTAAGCTTAGTAACTGGATCTCTGGACCTATGTCAAGTACGGAGATTCACGTCAAACGGTGGAGGGAAGGTCAGGATGCTCAGTACATAAAAAGAAGAAGAAGAAGAGGTAGTGTGAAAGCTACCTTAATTCATGCACTTATCTTGGGGGTGTATAGAAAATTAACCAAAATAGGTGATGAAAGAAGATACATTTGTCATTTAAATTAACATCCAAATACTAAGTTGGACTTCACAAACATAAGTGCTGAAGATCTTTAGATGAACTCTAAGAAGTTTTTAATTAATTTGACCTAAAAATTTACTTCTGAAACTCAATACTTAGTGATACTGTCTAAACTTTTGATCTTAAAATCTAAAGCTATTTTTGTGAAGGAGGATCTCAATGAAACATGGTAATTAATCTAAACTAAATTCTCTCTTTACTCGAGGATGAGCAAAGCTTAAGTTGGAAGGTGTGATAAGTATTATAAATTCATCAATAAAAGTATTAATTTATCAATCAATTTATATTTATTTTTAAAAATTAATGATTAATTTATACATATTTTTTAAAAAATAATATTTTTATTAATTAAAATAATAATAATAATAAATAATAAAAATAAGAAAATAAAATATAATTTATTAATAAATTTTTTTTTATTTTTTTGGTTATAATGAAATAAATTTGAAGTCAATCCGATTTAAAATTAATTTAATATGAATTTTTAAAGAAATAAAAAATAAAAATAAAAATTAAAAAAAAAGAAAATGGCTTAGCTGGCTCAAGCCGCCGTGCCATATCAGTCGATGCATCCAAACGTGCCAAGCCAGCCAGCCAAGCAAGCGATGCGCCCAGTTAGCCGGCCTAGAAAGTGAAGCCAGCCCACCTTCAAAGCCTAGCCCACGCGCGTCAAGCCCGCCAGCCCTCTATTCGGTCCACGAAATAGTGTAGACCGCCAGCTCAGCAGACGACAGCGAATCATAGGTTCCCACATGGTGGACCAAGACCTCTAAGAGATTTACAGTATTTTGTCATGATGCACGGGGCATTTTTATCATTTCACTCATCAAAATGCGTGCATCGATTGGTTGTAGTGTGCGGTGTAGTCGGTCCATACGGTCTATAGGAACAGTAGGTGCATGATCGGATGGCTGTGGTCACTTGCAGTCAAGATTGGATGATGGTGGTTGGTTCTAGGTTCAATTCAAACTTCATCAAGCTCATTTGCACGATTAGACGACAGCACTTGCTCCAAACTCAGATCCAACGATCCATGGAGTTTCCAGTGGTGATCAGGACACCCAATGCACGATTAATGGCTTAATTTCCTCCATCAATGCATGATCAATGGCCAGAATATTTTCTAACTCAATTTGGGCTAATAAAACTCCATTTTTGATATTTTTTGAAGCCTTGGATCACCATCTAACGGCTAGAACATGCAGAGACTTTACAAGACCTTTGATCCAATGATTTTCTGCTGTTTTCTTCAATAAATACGAATCTATACTTTTCTTTAGTCCCACATTGCCTGATAACAAAGTCTCCAGTCCTCCAGTAGTTATAAAAAGATTTCAAAGCTCCAAAGGTCAAGCATCTGATCCAGGAGAAGCCACGATAAAGGGTGGGAGTTAGGCTTTAGCTAAAGGTTGCTTCAAGACAGACGGTGCCGAGAGGAAGAGCTAGATTTCTGCACCATCTCTACATCATTGCTAATCTAAAGATTAAAAGTTTTTTTATTTATTTCTTTTTTTAATTATTATATTTTAATTCTAAGTTTTAATTTTAATATAAAATTTAGTTTATTGCTCTTTTAATTTTATTTTTTATAATTTTTGCTCTTTTAATTTTGCTTTATTTTAATTTTTATTTAATTTCTTCTTGCAAGTAGATGCTAAGATCTAAATAGTAGATCTTAGTACCAAAATTTAATTTTTTATATTATTTAATTTTTATAATTTTATTTTTTGACTTAAATTTTAATTCCAAATCTCTTCTTCTTTCATTAAAAAATCAAAGATTTCAAAATTAAATCACTATCTTCCTGTGGATTTGATCCGACTCACTGCTATCTACGTACTTTTAATTATTTTAAGAAGTTGGATTAAACTAATAATTATGATATTTTAATGATGGTATCACGATCTATCATTGGGTCCCATAACTTTATCACTATCTAACAACAAATGGAGCAACTGTGGTTTGGGTTTAACTGCATAAAGAAGAACCAAAAGTCTAATTAGTAATTGATTCATTAAACCTAAAGATTTAAACTTTAATCAAAAGATTTTTTTTACTATTTTATTCAAACTGGTACCCTCTATCTCTAATTCGAGGAATTACCTTAATTTCTTAATGGATACTAGAATACACATAGACTACACATAAGCCCAACTATGGTTGGTCAACCCATGTACATCTAAGGATAGGTTCATAATCAATTATTTCTCTAACTAATTTTTAGTAATTTAATTTTGCCCCAGGTATCTTTTCCGTGGGCTAGGGCCTCCACTGAAAGTTTCGATTAGATTCAACCATTAACATGATCATACTTGGTCCATCTAACTAATGAATGATTAAGCTCAACTATGGTTGGTCAATCTAATCATCAATCTAATCACCATTCAGAGAGACGTGACCAAGAAATCATATTATGAGTGATAATTTCATTAGTGGATAAGCACCAAGCCTATGGGCCTCCAATGATTATCCAACTAATAGACCCATTATCATCCACTTAATGGAAGGGTTTAATCTAGTTATCATCATAACTATTTTATTTTAAGGATCTAATAACTTTAGAGAATTTTAATTTAAGAAAAAGAGAAGGTCAGATGAATCAGCTTGTCATGATCCTCCCACTAGCTTTACCAAGTCAGCTTAAGGAATACCATTAATAGGCTGGTCAGGGAGTACCTAAATCAATCATTCTGATTTACCTAGCTGACATGGATTAGCTCGAATTATTAAGTGATCCAATCAAAACATAATTTCACTAAGAGGTCAGATAAATTCGATCAGTGAGAGGTGTTGAAAATTATGTTCCAAAGCCAATCATCAGCCTATTGATGGTTGAGATATTTTAATTAATTTATTAATTAATAAAAATATTTTGACATCCTTTTCATCATAAGTTTACATCTTGCAATGAACTCCATTATTGTGATGATGTCCTTAGGACTATTTAGCTTTGATAAAGAAAGGATTTATCGATTAGTCCTTAAATTTATTCACGACCAAATGATAGACTATTAATAAGGACGACAGTAGTATAGGTTGCTGTATGCCCTATAAGTTGGTTGTCCTCCTAACCAAATAGTGTAGAGACACTGGTATGGCATATGGGTGAGATGTATGGGTACATCATCATTGAACGTGACCAACTTCAGAGCATTCTACTATCGAGAATGTCTCAAATAGGATATAGGTATAAGTATCCCTTAGACCTGAGATCACCTTAGTGACTTGCAAGCAACTCACTGTGCTTTGGTATTGGACTAACTGAATTTCTAATTCAACAACAAAAGGCTTCTAGGCATAGTCAAGTACTTATGAAGTTAGAGTGTGATCAAGATGGGATTGACCACTTCAAGAGTTGAAGAACAATATATTACTGTATTTCAATCTAGCAAAGCCTTGGCCAGGGTAATCCATCATATGGATTTGATATTTTGAAATACAATGTGAACAACTTGATCAGAGTTGATAGTTTGACTCTGAGGTATCCTGCGGGCATTTTGGTCAAGAGGATGAATTATATAAAAACTATATCCGCATGGATTCTAAGGATGGTGTTCTACACCTTCGACCTATCCGACCGTTGGGTATCATTGCTAGATGGTCACTTTGATTGGTATAAAAATTTATTTCTATACTACTAGCTTAGGTTCAAACCTATGAGGTCAAATACATTAGAGCTTACGATCTGATCGGATGGTTGATCAATGATTAAGAATCATTCTAGGATTAAACAATCAATACGATTGGTGTTTAACCTAGTGCAAGTGTTGCAGGAGGATCGATTAGCAATTAGTTGCTAATTGGCTTAATTTGATTAAACCAATAGATTGAGATTAAGTCTAATTAAATATGATTTTATTAAATTTAGTTTGGACTTGATTGGATTAAGTTCAATTGGTCTGTTGGATAAGCCAAGTGCAAGGAAGAACTAGTCCTAGTCTAACTAGGACTTGGATTAACCCAATTTTTTAATTTGATTAAAAAATAAATTAGAATTTAATCTAATTTAATTAAGTTTTTAAATGGATAGGGCCATATTTAATTGGATTTATTTAATTTTGATTATATTTGGTTAAAATATCTTGTTTGAGCAAGTCCAAACAAGAGTCCTAGTGTGACTAGGACTCCCTATCTCCTTGGGCCACCTTGGTCCCAAAGCCCTCCATACCTATTTTTTAGGTATTTTTCATGAAAAATCTCTTTCTTCCTAATTTCCATGCCCCCTCTCTCCCTCCAAGTCATATTTGAAAGTTAGGTGGAAGACCAAGTCAAAGGAGGAATTGGTTTTGCTTAGGATTCTATGAGATAGAATCCTTGTTGACCAAAACATCTTCCCTTGAGTGCTGCCCCCTCTTTTAATTAATTCTTCTCTTATTTTATAAAAATAATCTCCTTTTTTGTGCACCCTCACTTGTTGATCCATGCCAAAAATTATGGAGGAGGCACCCAAGAGTTGGGCGCCCCAACAACTTCCCATGTTTGGATATTCCTAGTCTAGGAATTTGACCTAACTTGGACTCTTCTTTTTTCCTATTTATTGGATGAATTCTATTCTAATTTTTTCATGAAATAAAAATCTTTGGGAGAGGTTTGGGGTGTGCAAAAATCAGAAGAAGTGGGTCCTTGGGCATGGAGGTTCCATAGGCACCAAACTAGATGTCTAGGTAAGAGAAAAGAGAAGGAGAAGAGGGTCTTCTTCTAGGGCTATTTTATTTTCAATCTCTCCTCCTTTCTTCTGAGTTTTTTTTTAAGAAAGTCTTAGATCAGCAAACTCTCATCTTTCTTCTCATATTTTGGAGAGTCCAAATTTTGAAGAAAGGAGCATCAGATCGACCGTCAATTAAGGATCAGTATAGTACTAGCATGCTGTGCTGATTTCCTGCATCAAACTTTAGATCAGAGATTGTAGGCTTGTGTGGATGACTCCTAGAGACTGGATGCATGTGCGGCTCATGACTTCATCCTCAAGCCCAAATCAGCAAGTTAGAACATCTAAACTTGCTCAGGTAATAGATTTGATCTATAAACTTCATACCTGCATTTAATGTAGTGTAGATCTATGTTGATTTGATCAACCTTTTTCTTTCTTATTTGATTTTAATTTTTGATTTAATATCATACCTTAATCATATAATAGATCTGAGATCTAGGTATTTATATAGTCATTTAAATAAATTTTAGATTTATTTAAGTCTTCCGCTGTAAGATCTTGAAAAAATTTCAAGATCTACCTGTAAAACCATAGATCTAGTTCCTTCAATTGTTATTAGAGCCTAGGTTGTTATTACATGATTTTTATGCATGTTTGAATTATTTTTTAGATTAGATCTAATTTATAATCTAATTATTAAATCTAAAATTAAAAAAAAAATTAGATCTCACGAACTGCCATAAGATTGTCCTAGTTTGTGATGATCTGACTTTAATCATAAATTTATTACATTTGATCTAATTTTATTTATAATTTAATAGATTTAAAATAATTTTAGATCTAAAAATAAAATATTTTAGATTGCATGGACTGCCATAAGGTTGTCTTGCTGTAAGGTTTATCGCTTACAGTGAATAGGTTGTCCTAGTACGTGCTGATCTAAAATATTGATCATAAAATTTTAGATTAGATCTAAGAGATTTTATGATCTAATTAAAAATATTTTAATCTAATTTTAATCATCATAAATATGTTAGATTTGATCTAGGAAGATTTATGATTGATTATTATTGAAACTATTTTAATTACATGAACCTATTTGGATTAGATCTAAAGTAGTTTTATGTTTATTTTACTTGCATATTGATTATGAATCAAACATGCAACTTGATTGATAGAACTATATTATAAAAATATTTTACAAACATGAAAATTATTATTGAAAAGCCGAACCCTAATCCTCAACCTAAAACTTAATTGAGAATTATGAAGTTGATTGATTAGGATCTAGGATTGTGAATTAAAGATCCTAAGATACAAATCATAACACATTGGGTTAAATGGGTTAGTGGGAATTAGATCCATTAATTGGATTAGACCTAGGGTTAGATTAAAGAATGGACTTAATTAGAGAATTGACTAAATTTAATCAATTATTATCTTAGACTAGGTCAAGGATTCTTTAGATTAATTATAATAGTTGTAGTTGGTCAAGTCCATGTCTTTAACAAGACCCAAGATGGACTTGATTCTTAGCTATGCGGTCTAGCACGAACTATTAGGTTGATCTAATTGAAACTAATTAAACTAGTTGGTGTCTAAGGTAAATCAGACCAGTGGTTTTTAATTGACAGTCTGCTTACCTGGTCATTTCTGATGGTGTCTAAGGTAAGCCTGGCAGACCCTTCCACTAATCGAACTTACCTAGCCTCTTTGTGAGATTATATTTTGATCAGATCGCTTGACTATTCTAGCTAACCCATGTTAGCTAGGTAAATTAGTTTGACTGATTTAGGTGCTTCTAGAACAGCATATTAATGGTCTCCCTTAAGCTGACTTGGTGAAGTTAGTAGCAGGATCATGACAAGCTGGTTAATCTGACCTACTCACTTCAATAAATAAATTCTCTAAAATTATTAGATTTCTAAAATAAAATAGTTATATGATACCTAGATCATAGCCTCCCATTAAAGTGGATGATAATGGATCCATCAGTTGGATAATCATTGGAGGCCCAAAGGCCTGGTGCTTATCGGTTGATGAAATTATCATTCATTATATGATCTCTTGGATACATCTTTCTAAGTGATGGTCAGATGAGCCAACCAAAGTTGGGTCTGATCATTCATTGGTTGGATGGGCCAAGTATGGTCATATTAATGGTTGGACCTAATTGGACCCTTTTTTGAGAAGACCAAAGCCTACTAATTAGGGCTTGGGGCAAAATTTAATTATTAAAAATTATTTAGAGAAATAATTAGTTGTGAACCTATCCTTACATGTACATGGGTGGGCCAACCAAAGTTGGGCTTGTGTATAGTCTATATGGATTCTAGTACCTACTAAGAAATTAGGGTAATTCCTTAAATTGGAGGTAGAGGCTATCAATTCAAATAAAATAGTGGAAGAAATCTTTTGATTAAAGTCCAAATCTTTAGGTTTAATGAATCAATTACTAATTAGGTTTTGATTTTCCTTTGTGTAGACATGGCCACTTTCCTATTGCTCTGATCATTGTTGGACAATGATAAGTTGGTGGGATCCAACTTCGGTAGCTGGTATCGAAAGTTGAAGATTGTCTTAGAGCATGAATGGATCCTATATGTATTGATGGATCCTGCACCTGAGGGGCCAGCTACCAATGCACGTGGAACAGTCAGAGACACTTATCAGAAGTGGCTTAGTGATCGAACCATGGTGCACTGCATTATGCTGGCTGTGATGAGTGATGAGTTCAGTTGCAAGTTTGAGATAGCTCAGCCAAACAAAATGCTCTAAGTGTTGGAGGATTCTTTTGGCACACCCGATGATGTTGAGAGGCATAAGACTAGTTATGCCATCTTCAATGCTAGAATGCGGGATGGTGCCTCTGTCACTGATCATGTATTGTACATGATCGAGCTAATAGAGCACTTGAGCAAGCTCGGCTTTTTCTTGCACAAACAACTTGGAAAAGATACAATACTGAACTCGCTGCCCAAGTCTTATCTTCCATTCCTTACACATTATAGAATATCAAAGCCTGAAGTGGACTACCATGAGTTATTGGGGTTACTTCAGAACTTTGAGAAGGATCACCAACTCCATAAGGAGTCAGTGAATTTAGTGAAAGGTTCGTCTTCTCATTCTCGATCCTTTGGAAACGAAAAGAAGAACAAGAACAAGAAAGCGAAGAAGGTGCATGTTCATGCTAGGACACCTATGTAGGCTCAGACCCCAAAGACCAAGCCCGATAAGAGTCAAGCTGAATGCTTCTTTAGCATGAAGTGGGGGCACTGAAAGAGGAACTGACCTTAGTACATTGCCTCCCTAGATCTGAACAGGCAGAGAAAGATTCAAGCTATTGTTGGGCAAGGTATTTATATGATAACTCCTTGCAATTTCTTTATTTATGATATTACTGACTGGGTATTGGATACTGGTAGCCCTTACCATATTTGTAATTCATTGCAGGGGTTGCAGGTCAGTAGAAGATTTGAGCAAGGTGAGAGACTCTTGAACGTTAGAGATGGAAGATCAGTTTCAGTTCTAGCTTTAGAAATTTTAAAACTTGTATTTGAATTTCATACCATTGTTCTTAGTGATTGTCATTTTTATCCTAATTTTTTTTAAATATCATTTCTGTAGGCCTTTTGACCATGAACAATTATGAAATTTTAATAAAGAAATGAGTTTGTAATGTCATTGTGAATGGTGTTACTGCTTTATGTGGATAATTGAACAATGGTGTATATATGTTATCACAACCTGTTAATGTAGTCTATTCTACTAGCAAGCATCCGAGATTAGATAGTGTATCAAATATCATAGCACTATAGGCTAGGTCATATAAATAAGAATAGGATAAATAGGAAAGTCAATGATTGTGAATCACTTTCAACCTATGAGTCCTATCTTCTTGGTAAAATGACCAAGTCATCTTTTGCTAGAAAAGATGAGAAAGCCAATGAGCTCTTAGGTCTAATACATACTGATGTATGTGGACCAATAAGTACAAGTGCCAGAGGTGGATATGTCTACTTTATCACTTTCACAGATGATCTATCCAGATATGGATATGTCTATTTGATGAAACATAAGTCGAATTCTTTTGAAATGTTCAAATGATTTCGAAGTGAAGTAGAAAAATAAATTAGGAAGAGTATTGAAACTCTTCGATCTGATCGAGGAGGAGAATACCTTTCTGATGAGTTTCTCACATATCTAGGAGAGAATGAAATTCTTTCCCAATGGACTTCTTCTGAAACACCACAGTATAATGGTGTGTCTGAAAGGAGGAATCGGACTCTGTTAGACATGGTCCGATCCATAATGGAATTTGCCAGCTTATCGATATCCTTCTAGGGATATGCACTCGAATCGACTTATTATCTATTAAATAGGGCTCCAAGTAAGTCTGTAGTTAAAACCTCATATGAGATATGGACAGGGCGTGAGCCAACACTTTCACACCTTAGGATTTGGGGGTGCCTAGCTTATTTCAAACGATTAGTTACTAACAAACTTGGACCTAGTTCTAACAAGTGTGCATTTATAGGATATCCAAAATAGACCAAAGGATACTATTTCTACCATGCTGATGAATAAAAGGTGTTCGTCAGTCTTAGGGCAACCTTTTTGAAAAAGAAGTTTCTTGACGAAGGAACTGTTATCTCTAAGGTTGAACTTGATGAAGTTCAATAGGTAGAAAGTCTGATACAGAATATTGAACCTAAGTCGGATTTGATCAGATCAGATCCAAAGCCTAGTGAACCACACCATTAAGGTGATCCGATAGAGTATCCCACCATCTGGATAGATACTATGGATTCTTGGTCCAGGATGGTGATCCCATCAAATTCGATGAGAACGATGAGGATTCAATCACTTATATGGAAGCGATGCAGAGACACAACTCTGAGAAATAGCTAGAAGCCATGAGATCCGAAATAAATTTCATGAAGGTCAATGATGTATGGACATTAGTTGACCCACCTAAAGGGGTTAAACCCATTGGGTGTAAATGATCTTCAAAAGGAAGAGGGGCATAGATGGAAAGGTGGAGACCTATAAAGTCTGTCTGGTTGCCAAGGGGTATCATCAACGTTATGGTATTGACTATGATGAGACGTTCTTTCCTATGGTAATGCTCAAGTCCATTCAGATCATGCTTGCCATTACTGCCTATCTAGACTATGAGATCTGGCAGATGGATGTGAAGATAGCTTTCCTAAATGGAGAGCTGACCGAAGAGGTGTATATGATACTGTTAGATATATGTGCCCTAGAAGCCAGAATTGGCTGACACTTGTAATACACTTCTAGGGGCAAAATTATAATTTTGACTATAATTAATGAAATGGGTTATTTTCTATCACACATGTGTATTTAGTGTCTGTGATACATCCTTTGAGTTAATGGTAATGATAATTCATATTTTCAAGAGTTGAAAATTTAAGACATGAATAATCATTATTAACTCATAAACAGCTCCCGACCATAGGATCATCACGAGGATGGTGATTGATCCGGAAGGTTGGTGTACGATCGCTTCTCTTTAGTAGATGAGTCTTGAGTCTACGGTGTGGAGACACCGGAGCGAGAGTACAGGTACTCGTTAGAGAACGAGGGCACTGAGCGTGACCACCTCGAGTAGTCATTAGGGAGTCTACCTTCTCGTCAATGACTGACTCGATGCTGCAGTAGTGTGTCTGATTCTTTGACCTGAGATGCATCGGCAGTTCACCTTGAGGGTGTTATAGTTTGACTACACCATTACTCGATCTCCTAGCCATATGGAACCCTGAGGTGTATGTTGGCTGTGACATGTTCATTGTAGGAACTGGATTGCATCAAGATGGGATCTATCTACCTCGGTGGTAGAGGAGTAGCCCTATGATGATCATGAGAATCAAGTCCAGAAATCCATGGCCATGGTAGAGTGAAATAATAGAAAGAATTTCTATTTAGATTTTCACATTGGACTCGAATCGAATGATTACATCATATGACAGAGACTAGGGTTTGACGAGTTCACCTTAACCCTAATCTGATCGGGGCTCAAGATAGAAGAACTTAATCACACAGGTAGCTGCACCAAGAGGTTCGCATTCAGCTCTGATGGGTTGCCACCATATACTGCTAGGTGTCACTGGTGGATTTTGGGAGCAATTAGAATGATTTAGATGATCGATCATTCTAGCTGTTCGAATCAGAAGAGTTCTGATCCATCGAAAGGAGTTTCGATGATGTCTATGATAGAGATCATGACATATCCCATTACCATACAGAACTGAACCTAACTGGGTCACACAAACAAGGGTTTGAATCTGGTGATCATCAATTGAACTGATCTAGTTCAATTGATCTGAATGAGATTCAATTAGGTTCAAGGAAATCGTGCTAGCACTCGATTGAACCTAACGTTCTTCTTTTACTATCATAAATAAGTTGTCCTTGACTGAGCCAAAGGAGTTTGTGCTCAATCAGAGGCCTTCATATGGTCTGACTGGAGGTTGTCCAAGTCAGAATAGGTTGTCTTATTTTGTAAGACATTACCTGCCATTTTTGGTCACCTGCCATTTCTTGTTCTTTGACTTTGGTCAAAAGTCTACCTTTGACTGGTCAAACGTTGACCATTGACACCTTTGACTTTTGACCACATGTCATGCACCTATTGGAGAGCTGGTGGGGGCCTGTCCCCCTGCCAGAACCTGGCAAGGAGAAGGGCGCACGCCAAGGGTGGCGTGAGCCCAAGTAGGAGGCGCCTAGGAGTCCTTGTTGGACAAGGACTCCACCTCCTTTTTGGATTCCAATTAGAGTTCTACTAAGAATCCAGTTTGACTGGTCTTAGGCGCCCTCTAAGGAGGAATCCAGGGGTCTCTTTTTCAACCAATCAGATTTAGATCTGATTTCACAAAGGGTTGTGATTGGTTGAGGAGGAAGAGGAGTTGGATCACAGCTTAGTCTATAAATAAGACCCTGCGCCCAACCCTAATCCTAAGTCTAAGTGAATTCAATCAGAGATTTCCCACATCCCCAAGGCTGCCTCTCCCCTCCTTCCTCCATGCCATAACTCTCTTCTCCCCTTTGCTCTCCACGTCCAAAAGGTGTTTTGGACTTAGTTTGGTGCGATTCCAGATCAAGGAAAGGCGATCAAAAGCAAGAAGGCTGCGCTGCTGCAAAAGGACGACTGCAGATCTTCAAAAGAGTTTTGAAGATCCTCCAGATCAGATCCAGATCTGATTTTTGGAGGTGTGATAGAGAAGAAGAGGATCTCCAGATCCAACCCGAGTGGATACCGGTAGAGGCCAGGCGCTTGCGTGGCTAAGATCCAGAACCTTCCGCTGCAATCAGGATCATCTAACAGGGTAATAGGATTACCCAAATCAGGTAAATTAAATTTGATTTAATTTATCTTATTTTATTTTATTTATTAAAATAATAAGAATTAGATCTAAAACATATCAAGATCTGAATATAGATCAAGAGAAAAAATTTTTTTGAAATATATCTCTTGATCTGAATCAGATCTGAACGAACCTGGACCGGGAAAAATCAGGATTTCCCTTCAACTGGTATCAGAGCCATGGTTCTAAAATTGTTTAGATCTGATTTTAAATTTATTTTAATTAAAAAATAAGTGATTTCAGATGTCACATGAGATGTGATCAGATCTGAAATCAGAAAAAATTAAAATTAAATGATTTGGATCTAAGATTACATGAAGAATATGCATGACTAGTTCTAGAAATAGAATAGTTCTATAGAATAGTCTTTGCATGTCTTTTGATTTAATCTGATTAAATCATATTTTAGATCTTTTATTTACTATTTTCTTGATATTATAAGTGTTATAATAACATCTAAAAAATAGCAAATAAAAATTATTTAATTTTAAATATCATATGAGATATGATTGATGCATGTCTAGACTAGTTGTAGAATAGTTCTACATAATTGTCTAGATTAGAATTTATTTTGATTAGATCAATTTAAATCTAATTTTTTAGATTATTATGAGATAATTTAGATCTGAAAATATGCATGATTCGATACATGAGATGTATGCAAAATATGCCATGATTAGATCTACTTTGTATATGAGATATATGATATAGATCTGATACTGTTTTGTAGTATTGAATGTTCCTGATTAAGGCATTCCTCTTGGCCGTCCGGTCATAAGAACGAAGAAGGGTTTAAAGGCCCTCTCTTCCTATTCGATGGGGTGTTCTTATGATGTGTAGGGGTGCTGCGTGTTCGTCCTTAATCAGAAACCCAAAACTTACTTTCTGCAAAACCCTAGATCCTGAAACCCTAGGATTTATTGTGCATATTTTGTTTATGAACCCTACTTAATTAAAAATTAAGATTATGGAATATTAATTAGGTCTAAAATTGAGAATTTCAGATCTAAGACATATTCATAATACTGGGTTCGGGCTTGGGTAGCTCAATTAGGTCTAAGCGGTTGATCAAACCGAATCAAGAGTTGGTTAGATGGGATCAACAATGCTTAAATTGACCAGCCTAATAGGATTAAGTCTGGGTCAAGATCGAGTCACGATCAAGCAAGACCTAATTAGGCTCAGAGGTTAGAGTCTGGATTGTAGGCTAACCCAATTGGTTCTGGCTCAACAATTTGGTGTCTAAGGTAAGTTTGGCACATACGACCGACTGGTTTTTAATTGGAAGCTACTCGACCTGAATGCATTCTTGTACGAGTTAATGGCAGATTCCTTCCATCGGTCTCACTTTAATGGCAGATTCCTTCCATCGGTCTCACTTACCTGGCCATATCTGTTGACACAGTTCTGATCTGAGGTGGTCAATAATCCGAGCTAACCCATGCCACTAGGTTAGTCATAATTGTTATGACTATGACAAGTCTAGTTTAATGAGACCTGAATCAATTCTCCCTAAGAAAAGATTAAGTCTGAGGTCTTCCACCATTGTAGACGTGCGGGCCCTTCCCGGGGTTGATTGTTCTCGGCTGGATACAGTGGCTCAGTTGCACCGGGAAGATGCAACCATGTCTATTAGGCATTGGATGCTATGGGCTGGAGGATGAGTTGGGCTCAATATTCCGGATACGGTGAGAGACTCAATTAGGAACCCAGTCTATGCAAATGGTGGGTCTGACTTAACTAAGGAGTGGATCAATATTCCGGATACGGTGAGATTCATGAATTAGAGACCAAGTTTGGGTGCACCATGATTAGAGAATCATTGAACAAGAGTTGTTCACTCATTGGCTAACCCATCACCAATAACTGTTAGGTGAGGTGATGAGTCAGTTGGTGAGACCGCACCACCCACTAGAAATCATTAATCATGGAGATTTTTGCATCTCTACAGAGGGAGTGTAGGGATCCGAGAAAATAGTGGGAGCTAATTTGTTTAAAAATAAAATCCCTAAACAAATTGGTCAAGTCAAAATTACAGTATCTAACTAGAATCTTTGACTCTCTACAGGAAAATGTCTGCGTCCAACCCATTGGCACGTATCCTGGACACACATAGACTGACCGGACCCAATTATAAAGATTGGCTCAGGAACTACAAAATTGTTTTGGGTTTCTGAGAAGTTAACCCATGTATTGGACCAGGACCCTCCCACCTTACCAGCCCGTCCATCCACTTGAATAGAGAGCGTCTCTGGAAAAATGGATAGACGAAGATAATAAGGCCAGATATTACATGTTGGGCTCGATGTCTGATGAGCTCCAGCGCCAACATGAAAGATATCGGGACTGCTCGCCAAATGTTGGCTCACCTGCAGGAGATGTTTGGTGAACAGAGTCGCGCAGCCAAATATCAAGTCACGAAATGACTTTTTAAGGCTAAGATGCGTGATGGGCAGTCAGTCCAAGATCACTGTCTGACAATGATCAAGGACATGGAAGAGCTTGAGAAGCTCGGTGTGAAGTTAGACTTGGACCTGCAGAACGATATTATTCTGCAATCCTTGACTGATGCATATGGGCAATTCATCATGAATTACCACATGCATAAACTTCAAAATTCCTTGGCCGAATTAATGAATATGCTGGTTACCGCTGAGCTTTCTATGAAAGGTTCTAAAGGCTCAGTTCTTGCTATGGAATGGACTTCTTCCAAAAGAAAGTCTTATGGAAAAGAAAAAGAAGTCTGTGAAAAAGCAGAAGGTGGAAGGATTAAAGAAGAAGAAGGCAGAGCCGAAAGAAAAAGATCGATGTCAAAGGAAAGTATTTCCATTGCAACAGCGACGGCCATTGGAAGCGGAACTGCCCTACTTACCTGGCCACCCTAAAGAACAAGAAGGAAGGTCCTTCTGGAGGTATGCTCGTTATTGAGTCTAACCTTACGGAATGTTCAAGATGGAGTCACGATCAAGCAAGACCTAATTAGGCTCAGAGGTTAGAGTCTGGATTGTAGGCTAACCAATTGGTTCTGACTCAACAATTTGGTGTCTAAGGTAAGTTTTGGCACAGACGACCGACTGTTTTAATTGGAAGCTACTCGACCTGAATGCGTTCTTGTGCGAGTTAACGGCATATCCTTCCACCGGTCCTCACTTACCTGGCCATATCTGTTGACACAGTTCTGATTGAGGTGGTCAATAATCCGAGCTGACCCATGCCACTAGGTTAGTCATAATTGTTATGACTAAGCCAAATCTAGTTTAATGAGACCTGAATCAATTCTCCCTAAGAAAAGATTAAGTCCGAGGTCTTCACCATTTGTAGACGTTGCGGGCCCTTCCCGGGGTTGATTGTTCTCGGCTGGATACAGTGGCTCAGTTGCACCGGGGAAGACGCAAACCATGTCATTAGGCATTGGATGCTATGGGCTGGAGGATGAGTTGGGCTCAATATTCCGGATACGGTTTGAGAGACCCAATTAGGAACCCAGTCTATGCAAATGGTGGGTCTGACTTAACTAAAGGAGTGGATCAATATTCCGGATTACGGTGAGATTCATGAATTAGAGACCAAGTTTGGGTGCACCATGATTAGAGAATCATTGAACAAGAGTTGTTCACTCATTGGCTAACCCATCACCAATAACTGTTTAGGTGAGGTG